>VWZT01016180.1:31423-52997 GCA_013397055.1 Pachycephala philippinensis
CAGTCCCTGTCCCTGTCCCTGTCCCTGTCCCTGTCCCTGTCCCTGTCCCTGTCACTGTCCCTGTCCCTGTCCCTCCATGGCCTGAGCAGGAGGAGCTGCAGCCCTGTCCCTGGCCCTGGCCCTGTCCCTGTCCCTCCATGGCCATGTCCTGAGCAGCAGGAGCTGCAGCCCTGTCCCTGTCCCTGTCCCTGTCCCTGTCCCTGTCCCTGTCCCGCCATGGCCTGAGCAGCAGGAGCTGCAGCCCTGGCCCTGTCCCTGTCCCTCCATGGCAAAGCCATTCCCTTCCCTTTCCTGCCCCCTGGCTCTGACCTCCCTGGCGTGGCGATCCTGCTCATATGGAGACGTGAGGAGCTGAGCCACTTGTCACTAAACACTCTCAGCTGATAAAAAGCTTTCTGGAGAGCTCTCTGTGGAGCTTGTTTAGATTTCAAAGTGTTCCTGTCCTGTAGCACCGTCTCTTTCATTTTTATTTATGCTGATACTGTAATAACTTTTTATTCCCTTTCCCTTTGATTACCGTTCGTGTCCCTGACAGCTCCTATTGCTGCTGCAGCTCGAACAATTGGAGCACACTCCCTCACTGCCCCTGTCATTTGCTGCCTTTGTTTTTCGGGCCCTGGGAGGAGGAAGGAGCAAAACACATGTCCCTAATACAAAGCTGTTTCCAAGCTTCCAAAATCTCTTTCTATTGCTCAGAAAAAAAGCTTTAGCATCAATGCAGAGCTTTCTTTTTCTGTTGTCAATAGCTCTGCTGGACAGAAATCTATCATTCACACAGTGCTTTTCCTTTGAAATTCAATTAGTTCCACTGCCAGTATCTCCGTAAGACGGTTTAAAGGAAAATTACAGAACTACTGCACAGCCACCTTTCACAGTGATTAAGTCATATCATATTTTATGCTCATTTCTTAAAATGATTTTATTAACACAAGCTGTTCATGTACTGCATTTCTGATCTGCATTATAAATCTTTTCCATTTAGTTTGACTCATTTTCTCTCTGCTTTGTATATTAATTGAACAGAAATTTCATGCAGACGAGACTTAAAACTTTTTGGAACTTTACAGTCTGATGCCTCCATCCTCCACATCCCAGATGTAGTTCAGAGGTGGAGCTGGGAGGTTTTTAGCTGGCAGAGGAGATCAGTGGTAGCTGCAGTGGAGCAGAGCAGGTGATGAGCCCACGGACACCCTCCTGCTCCTCCTTGCACCGCTCACTCCTGGGCCAGCACCACACTGCATCAACCATTTTATCAGCCAATCTCCCTTCCACATAAAATAAACATACTGGGTGTCATTAAGTGCACCTTCAGATCAATGATTTTTGCAAATGACATTCAAGTACCATTCGAGTAGTGCATTTTTGCTGATAAAAGCAAATTAAATTAGCACAACTACAAGTGTGCTGATAAAAACTAAAACCGAACAGCAGCACCATTAGCTAACAAAGTAATATTTTCTCTTTACTGCTTTCTGCCATTTAGTTATTATCCTATTGGAAATCTAATTATAATCCTTTTACTCCCTAGTCAAACTTCACAGTTTTTGCAAGCTTAGCACTGACAAGTGATTTCATTACATTTGATTGCCCGCGCCCAGATTGACTTAACTTCACTCCGAGACCTAAAAGCCCTCTCAGTTTCTCAGATTCCCTGTTTGCACATTACAGCAACAGCTCCTTTAATTAATTAGCATGAACAGCAGTAACATGAACTGCTGAACAGAAAATAACATCATTTTATGATCGCAGGGAGACTTCTCCTTTTGCATGTTTATACCTTAGTTAACTTTTGTATTACAATATTTCATTGTTAGGGGATATTGGAACAATCAGCAAAGCAATGTTAGCTTAAAATCTTAAAAAGTAGATGTTAGAGTAATACTTGATAACAACAATTTACAAAAAAATAAAATACTCTGAATTTCAGGAAGGAGGCAGCAGGATAGGCAGGCTTTCCTGAGCTGAAAATGTGCTTCACTGTGCCTGCAACAGGAGGGTGACCCAGGGCTGCTGCTTTTGTTTGTGACATAACCTGGCAGAGATTTGGCACAAAGACTCTCAAGTTACCATGAATAACATTTTATTTTTATCTATTTGGCAAAGATGAAGGACTGGTGTAGTTTGGAACGTATTTTGGGTTTGATCATTTAGAAAACTGGGCTTTAGTTTATTAATGTTCTGATCTAACCAGTGAGTTTTCAAATCCAGCATGCTTTATCTGAGCCTTAGGCCTGTTGTTCTTCTCCTGCCCAAGCTGTGTTCTGTCCCTAGTACGTATCCTGCTCTGGAGGCTGTGAATTATTAAACCCCTGGTAGTTACCTCGTGCTGTGTCATTGCAGGGTTTCTAGAAAAGCTCTTTGAAGCTCCTGTGCAGCTCCCAGAGTGTCACTCCATGCCCACAGCTGAGAGCTGCCCCATCAGCTGCTCTCCAGGAACAGGGACTTGCAGTGACGGACTTGAAATCCTGGGTTTATACAAGTTTTTTTAGCTCTGTTCACAAGGATGAGGAAATATTTGACAGGGTTGACTCAGCAGCTTTACACACAAAATAAATGGGGAAGAAACTCTAACCCAGCAGCTCCGTGAGTGAGCAGCCCTGGAGGGTCAGGCACCACGGTGCTGAGGGAAGGAGAGGTTTTGGTACCCATCCCAAGGGATCCCCACGGGCTCAGCCAGCCCGAGACATCAGAGAGGGCACCTCTGCAGGGGTGGAGAGAGGCTCTAGGAAAGTGAGAGGGATTCAAACAACCCAGCCTTTGTTGGTTGCTGCTCACAGAACCAGCATTTATTGACTGTGTTCTGGGTCTACAGAGCTGTGCCCTGCTCTTTCACTGCTCAGTTTGGAGGATATTTGGAGATAAAAGAGAAGTTTTGCTGGACAATTAATTAGCAGGCAAAGAAGTCGTTTTTACTTGTCGTTAATGATCAGCCCTGATCCATCTTTTCTTCATGGCAGTGAAGGGATCCTTTGCTGTGTTTTGCTGATTGCTCTTGTCCTTACCCACGATCAGGGGCCTGCATTTATTCTCCTTCCATGCAGGCAGCACTCCTGTCTGCCAAGGGCTTTAGGGAAGAAGGGTTTTTCTGAGGGATGTGATCCACAGCAGAAGCAAACTGGTTTTCCGTCTTTTTTTGTTTGTACAAAGTAAGACAGTGGTTCAAACTAATTAGCCCCAGCTTTGCAAGTTAATTTATTGTTACAGCACTGCATTTCCCATGTGTTGCTTTCTCCAAAGCTGGGCTTGGCTCTGAGCTAACTGAGCTGGTTTTACCCAGCCTGGGAAGGGTGGAGAGCTCAGCTCCTGTGCAGTTGGACACTTGGGAGGTATCCTGTAGGATTCCTGGATCAGACCCTGGAGCAGGAGCTGTGCAGAGGCTCTGAGAGGGCACAGCCTGGCACAGGGCTGCCCTCGCCCCCTGCCCCTGCTCTGGTCACACAGCCAGCTCTCAGCTCCCCCTGACCCTATTCCAGCTGCTCTCCCAGCTCCTCTGCAGCTCAGCTGACAGAGCAGCATTCCCAATTTATTCTTTCATCCCTGCTACCCCTGTTCTCTGCAGCCTGTAGTGCTGGGTTGTATCTTAAAAATTACATGGATAATTTACAGTTATTGATACAACATATTTATCTGTTGTAGCAGATCCCAAATTTCCTTCCTCCAGTGAATTTTTTCCCAGTTCACACTGTCCCACAGATCCCTGGAATCCCAAGATGTAGCTGCAGCTGTGGTGTTTCTCTTCTGCCTGGACTGGGTTTGCACTCCAGGGCACACTGGGAGGGTACACGTGGAAATTCTGTTTTAAAGCAGTTTTGGGAAATACAGCTGAATTCCCAATTTAAACCAGAGATCTTATAAACAAAGGATTAAGAAGATTCAGAGATGTGAAATAGGCTGAAAAAAACCTCAGAAGATTATATGTGAATAAATATGGAGATATTACCTTTGGATTTGTCCTTTATGCACCCATTAAAACCTTGAAATAAAAAGACAAATGATGATATTGTGGCTAAAAAGAGTGCAAGAGCTGCACCTCTCCTGGACTAACAACTCAGGGAAGAGAACGCCATCCTGAGGGAAAATTCCGGTTATTAACACAGACTCTGGCTCACCAAGAAACTCGAAAATCTTTACTTGTCTTATACTTTGTGAAGGGGAAAAAACCTCCTTTCTAAATGTCTTGCTTATTAAGCCAGTCATGCATTGCTCTGTAGGCTGTAAAGCAGTGTAACATGCACAGGGGGCTCATAAGCATATTTAGTGTTAGGGAATATCATTTATACAGTTTTTATATTGTCAGTATTACCCCTAGAGAATGAGATTAGGCTTTAAACTACTGTAAATCTATGCTTTTGCTCACCTTTGTATAATTTCATTTTTTAATAGAATGAAGCCCACATAAATGAATATTTGATTAAGGGATAAACCTGATAAAAGAATACATTTATTGCACACAGATTTATTCAAATCTTTGCTATATAATACAGTAAAGTGCTATAAAATGGTCTGTAGCTTGCAGTCAGCTGCACTGAGGAGATGGTGAATATTCTCCAGAAAAGATTAATTTGACAACATCACATTGTCTTTCCTGTGTAAGTGGGGGCACAGCTGCTCCCAGCACGTTAATTCCTCAGAGGTGGTTGCTGTGTGACGTGGGTAATGCCATGAAATGCAGTTTATTGCACAGCAACAAAAAAGTATTTTAATTTCTGGAGAATAATTGAGGGTGTTATAAAAAAGGAAATATTTAACTATGCACTTGCTGTTCATTGATCAATGATGTCTCCTGGGTGGCTGCAGTGGGTTCGAGCTGTGGCATTTACTTTCTCTCTTACAGTTATTCCAGATACCTCCATTGAACTTTCCTTGAGAAATAAAGGGAGTTGGAAGGAACTATGGAAACCTGTTCCGAAGTTTAGTCAGCCCACAGTACCCTCAATGTCCTCATCTTACCTTAATTTAAAATATACTTAAATCATATACTCAAAAATATACTTAAAAATAATACTTAAAATTTAAGAAGAACATAAAGAACAGCCTCCACTAGGAAGAAGCCTTGTGCAGCTTCCTAATGATCATGAGAAAAAGGAAAAAAAAAAACCCCAAACTACAAACAAACCCCACAGTGTTCAATCCTTGCATTTCTGCTCAGCCCCCCAGGCTTTAGCAATTCCCCACTAGATTTAAGACAAGAATTTTCATCAGCCAATGGCCTGAAACTAATTTTAGTCCTCTCTTTGGAGGCTCCCAGACGTTCCTCTGGAGTTGTTACGTCCCTGGCTCTTGTGATCTTTATTTGTGCTTACATCCAAAATACGTATTAAATCATGTTGGTTTGGAGAGTCTGAGCCTCCTTAAAACCACAAAACATTCAATTACTAATTAGCTGTTTCCTGTTCCTAATGAAGTGAACATGTCGGATTTGGATTAAAATTCAGCTACTGCTCTCCTCTGTTTATGGTTCCAGATGTTTTTGTTTTATCTAGGAGGTTACTTTGACAGCTACTGCTAAATGATAAATCACTCATATTATAGCTGAAATGCATTTTGAAATTGAAATGTGGCAAACTTGGAGATTGCTCCAAGGATCAGTGTCAGTTTGCAGGTCAATACTTGTTCGTTCCTGAGGAGTGCTCGGTATTGGCATATGTAAAACAGTAATGGGAGAGATGTCAACATTATACAAAATGCTGCTCCATATTATCATTTTGCTATCATCTTCCAGATCAGTACTTGCGGATTTAGCTGGGTGGATTCATGATTCATTGTATAATGAACAGGAATATGGATTCTTGTTAGCTTCAGTTTCTGTGGGCATTTCAATATTTATTTTTTCTCTGGGCTTAAAGTTGCTTAATGTGAAAAATCACAGTTGATAGGTACTATAACTAGGAATATTTTTATGAAGTGCTTTTCTGCTTCGTTCTCTAAATAAAGAAATAGAATTTTAAGCAAAATGTGGTGGTTTCTGAATGAAAGAACAGTTTTCCAAGAACAGATCCTGATTTACATTTTTTGAAAGCAATGCAGTTTTGGTTTAACACCCTGTTCCCTGGCAGGTTCTGTGCAGTGACGAGGGTGTGTGGTAAAGCTGGTGCCTTGTCCCTGGGTCTGTCCCAGGGAGGCAGCAATCCAACACGGGCTGCCTTGGGGAGAAAAGGAGTGTTTGATTAAAAAACAATGCCTTCAAGGAAGAAAATCGAAATCAGAGTGTTTGCAACCTGTGCTGAGCCATTGCTGGCAAACACCAGGGCAAGTGGTGCTGGGTTTTTGTCATTTCTTGAGGGCTTGGCCAGGTGTTGTCACCCAGTGCCTCCTTTCCCTGCACAAAACGTGCCCACGTGCTGGGCAGTTCAGTTGGTATCACTGTAGATCTGGTCATTTGGCTTGAGGAACAGAAAAATCCACAACCAAGTGAAGAAACCCCCTAAGTGTCAGTTAGTTGTGAAATGTTTAACTGTGCAATTGACTTTTCTCTTCTTTTTTTTTTCCTCCAGAAAACAGGACATACATCAAACCGACCATCATGTACTGAAGGAACCACCTACTGCTGAAAAATGTATAATGACCACTATTTGAAGACTATATAGTTCCTGAGAAACGTCCCTTCCAACCTTTGATGCCTTCAGTACTGTGTGAGGAACAGGATTTGTAGCATGAAACTTGAAGGACAATTTCAAGCAATTTACTGTTGCTGCATTGGAAACTGCCGTGTTAAGAAATACTGAGACTTTTTACAAGCTTACCATACCAAACCAAGCCTGTCACAACAGTTCATTTTTAGGTCCCCGGACATAGAAAGGAGTTTTAGTATTTTTAAGCACATACATGAATTATTTCCCCTCCCCACCCCGCCCCAAAAAAGAACTTTTTTTTTCTCTTAGGAGGTGGCTATTACTGAATAGCAATGGCACAATGATTTTAAGCCACAATGGTCCTCACTGGCTGTACATCATACAAGTCCAGTTTATCACTGAAACTGTTCAACATGGAGCTGTTTCGATTGTGTTTATAAATTAAGCTTTGTTTACTGAAGCAGATACTCGATATATATTACGTTTTAAAAAGAAATGTGTGTACATTTTTTAAAAGAACGATGTAAAAATTGTCCTTTCATTAGATGACCAATTCAAAAGTGTGAGCTAAACCCTAATAGCTGACGTAATATGAGGATTATAATTGATGCTTTTTTTTTTAATGCTCAGTTCAGCTTGGCTTTTGGTCTTTTAAGATGGAAAAATGAATATGCAGTAGAGTGTTAGATAATGGAAACTTTTAAGTATGGTTTCTCTGTTGTACCATATTAAGTTAAAGTACACATTCTTTGTTAAAAATGTTCTTGCTAAAAATACAGTATTAAAAAGTTTTTTTGTTTGACTTTGGAAATCTTTTAAGATTTTTTTTTTTTGACTGTGAATTCCCATAGTAACTGTACTAATGCAAACCAGTATTTTGCACTATTAAAAATACTTGAAGAAACGACTTAATAAAGAGGGTGGGTTGGTATTAAACATTTTCCTAATTACTGTTATGTTCCAGATTCTGAACTTTGCAAGTGAAACGTTCCCTTCTCAAAACAGGGGACTGAAAGCTGGTTTGAGTCAGGTGGAATTAAGTGATCACCTGTTCCCTCTTTCCTTTCATTGCTGGGTCAAAGGCACGGTGCTTATTTACTTACAAGCTCCTGTTTGTGTACACATGTTTACTCACACGTGCCCTGAATATAAATCACTGCCATTTAAAAACAAAAAAGACCTTTAAATAGATCTACAGGGAATATGTTTCCTATGATTACATTTACTTCTGTCTACATCTATATGTGGAGTGTTCACAATTTCTCTCATTTTTAGCAGTGCATTTTTTTCTCATTAGCAGCAGACTTTTGTAAACAGGCTCTGCTCTGTAACACAGCAGAACAGAATCACCTGATTTTTTTGTTCCTAAAAGAAATCTTTTAGCTTAACCAGTGTCAGTTCAAGAAAACATGTTGCCCTCTGTTCTACAGGTGATCAAGTGACTTACCAGAATATTCTTCCAATGTACAAATTGGGTTTGTTCCATATTATTATTTTCTAATAACTGCATTAATCATGCTACTGTTGGTCGAACCATCAAAAGTTGAATGAGACAAAGAAACAGGAGCATTAGGAATTGTGAGTCCTGATTCTTAGTAAATGCTCATGTGTGAATAAAACATTGCAGCACCAGAACTTAAATTGTACCTTTAGGTATTATATTAATTTTAGTTTCAATTCCAGTGAGATTTTCTGAAGTGAGGGCTGGACTTTATTTCTGAATCTTATTTTTAAAAAGGAGTTGAAAAAGCCCTTGGGGTGCTGCAGTGTTTCTGGCTGACCCAGTGCTGGCAGTGCTCCTGTGAAATGCACATTTTGAAAGGAAATCTTTGCTCAGTTATCCAGTATCGTGTAGTTCAGAAAGACTTAAAGTAACTAAATAGTTCAGTCTTTAAAATACCAACATTTTTAAACTTTTTAAAAATCTCCATAAAGGCTTTTTGAGCATTTGTTCTCTCAGTGGCTGATGTACACAGTGCTTGAGGCAGCACTGAGCCTGGCTTGCTGAGCGTGGCTTGATTCCTGATCTGCTCATCCCAGGATAGTTTTAAGTGTCAAAATTCTGACAAACGAGGTTTAGGAGGCTGATAAACCTGAGAGACTGACTCTGCAGTCCTTCCTGGGTGGCTCCTGGTAGGTATTGGCAGAGCAAGAGGCTGAGGGGTTTGGGTGTCAGCTCAGCCTGATGAGCACACCTTGAGTGGGAGAAAGGTGTTAGAGCCACCCCGGGGTGGAGGAGGGCAGGAGCAGCCTCAGCCTTCACCACCACACTCCTCCTCACCAGCACAGCCCCGCTGGTGCCCAGGGAGGGACAGCACCTCCTGGGGCTGGGGTTTTGGGTGCTGTTTTCTGGCTGTGGGGCAGAGGGACACAGGGAGCCCCTCGTGCTGCAGTGGGGGCTGTGGGCAGCTCACTGGGTGTGTTTGGGGTGCAGCACCCACGGCCCCTCTGCCAGCTCTGGGTGCCTCAGAGCCTCTCCAGGTGTGTGGCTGCCCTTTGGAATGGCCCTGGGGCTGGGGCTGGCTGGACACAAGGTGATCTTGGCTGAAGGCAGGTAGGGGAATGGGTGCTGGATTGCAGCAGTGCTCTGAGTCCTGTGCAATGCAGACCATAATAAACCCCAGAGGATCAATAGTGCCCAATCTCCATTGGAAGGCTGGATCTATAGCAGTCCACAGCGAGAGCACTCCTTTGGAAATGCAGGGCTGTGCATTAAAACCTGAATGCTGCTCTAAGTAATTGCTGCCTACGAGGAAGTGGCCCATAAATGTATTTATTTACAGGCTATTTTTGGTAACGTGACAAAATGTGGGCAAACCTGAATTGTTACAAATTTCCTTTATGGCATCAGCCGATCTCCACAGCCCCTCCTGTGCCTGTGCATGGACTGAGCCCTAAATCCACACGGGACAATTCCCAGCCTGTGCTTGGATCTGGTACCTTTGGCAGCAGCACTGATGGAGGCACTTCTCCCCTCCCCACTGCTGCTTCTTGCAGTGGTCCCACAGCACCCATCTGCCCTGCTGTCCTTGCTGGGGTGGAACAGACAGGGGAGGAATGTACAGAGGGGTTTTTAAGCCAGGTCGTGTGCTTTCATAATTTCTAATACATACTGCACGTGTTTAAGCACTTGTAAAATCACTCTTAATAAAAATTCTGACTTCAGCTCTGTCTGCAAATAAGGGCATCTTTGATGATTTGAAGCTGAGATGGAAGGGCAGAAAAAAAGTATTTTTATGATGATGTATTATAGATGGATAATGATTTGCTACTGCTTTATATTTGTACATCAAAGAAATCAATTGAAATGAGCCAGTTCAGCATCAGCAGAGCATGAATGCTGCAGCTTTTTTGGGTGCTGCACCCACCCTTGCCTTCAGACCTGAACCTCTTTGGGTCTTCTGTTGCAATAGAGCATCCTTGGCATGAACATTTGGGTGTGGGTATCTAAGGCAGGGAAAAAAACCTTTTTGGAGCTCATTTATTAAAATAAAAACTCCCATTTTTCTGAGTTTCTGTTAAAAATGCAGTAAGATTTTACTACATCTTCATTACATGATTCTGTTGACATAATCCAAAACTGTGAAAGCAAATACAGCACCATACATTAAAATGTTCTTATTGTAAGTGATACTTTAAAAATGGGATGCTTTATAATAGTTTAACTATTTTAACATACATTCAGCCTTGCATGTTTGAAAATGCTTTCACAGCTCTTCCAGGAAGGACACTGAAACGTGCATTCACTGAGCAGTAGATCCCTTTCACCATCCATCACTTTTTTGTCTCCAAGAGGGGTCAGTTGTGGGAAAAGGGGAGGGGTTTGCTGTATTTGGGAGCTCCAAACTCCCAAACTTGAACACAGGTACCCCTGGCTGTTGTACCAGTCCCAGGAGCCACTGGCCATATATATGAATATATATATGTGTATATAGTGTATATCTATGTGTGTGTGTGTGTATATATATATATATATATACACACACACACACACACACATAGATATACACTATATACACATATATATATTCATATGTGTGTGCATTTTATATACATATATATATATACACATATTTTTTCTTTTTAAATATATATATTTATGCCTGCTGCTCCTGGTACCAGGACAAGCATTCTGGAGTAAATTCTGGCTGGTCAGAGGGAAGATGGAGATGAAGCAGGCAAAGAAGTGACATGTTCATATTGAACTATACAGAATCAGTCCAGCTCTAATTAATCACTTCAGTGAGCCCCCAGTGAGCCAGACTCACTTTTCACAAGAAAATCTGAAGTTAAACAGTGCAGACAAACTCAGTCTTTGGGTTGTTACCTGAAGATGGTTTCACTGTGGTAAGGTTTGTGTCCCAGCTCCCTCCCAACAAACATCGCAGTGCAGCACCCCTCACACCGAGGTTATTCAGAGGTTTTGCTGTGCACAGCCTGATTTAAACACTGCATGAAGCAGCTGAGTGTCCCAGCAGCACGTGGATGCACCAGGGCACCCTTGGGACTGCTGCAGGAGGGGCAGGGAGGTGTTTGTGGTCTGTGAACGCGGCACACGGAGCCTGCAGAGCGCTCCTTTAGGATCTGGGCTTTGCCTGAAACTTTAATCTTGGTGCCCAAAGCCACATGCCTAATATGGATTGTCCCCCGCATCCGAAGTGGCCAAACAGGAAAAAACACTGGCATTCAATGAAGCAAGATGAATTAGCTAAAGAGAGAGGAAAGAATTAACAGGAATGAAAAATAAACCTTAATTCACTCCAGTGCCGGTAGGATTTGGCATTTAACTTTAATCACGTTTCATTCTATATCAGGGAGAAATACCTGTTTCGTGTTTCCCCTGACAATTCCTGCCATTAGCTGAAAGTGTTTATTCCCAGAGCTGTGCTGCCATCAGTTGATGATGCTGGGGCACTTACAGAAGAGAGGTTTTGGCAGGAAAAATTCTTTAACATTTGGAACATTATTATGAAACATAACATTGTTTGCAGATCAGTCCAAAGCTATTCCATATGAATTGTTGCATTCTCTTCCTTAGTGTCAGCTGGAGCAGAGGGTGAAACCACGTTCCTAAAAGTAAGAAAACAGACCAAAAAAGCTTAAACAAGGAATAAACTCCCCATTGGACTTTTTCTTGATAGTTCTGTAAAACTGCTGAAGACAGAAATGGTACACAGAGGTTTTTGGTGTCAGATCAGTGCTTTGCATTTTATGTGATCATTTACACCTGTGCAAAGTAAGTGTTTGATAGCATTTGACAGCTGATTTAGTAGCGTTTGACACCTATATTACAATGTTGAAATGACTCTACAATGCGCAAAGCAGTGGAAAATGCTCTTGATTCTTTTCATGGCTTTTTCCTTGTAGTTGAATATTGAGATTCCATTCCAAAGGAAAAAGATTAAATCGTCACATCCTGACTGTAATTCTTTATTTCTTCTGGTGTGTTATGTTCAGCTCATACTAACTTGGGGGGAAAAAAGAAAAAAGCATAAGGGGAGAAGAGAAAAGCCATTGTGTTTAACCCACAGCCTGGATTCACAGGTGCTGACTCTTACACCACACCAAACCCAGCTGGAAGGAGTCACAGGGAAGTGAGAGCTCTGCCACTGGGATGAGAAACCCTGCCCTGGACTGAGACTGCTGATTTGTAAGATCTGGTGAGTAAATTGCACGGTTTTCATAGTTACTAGGTTTTTTTAATTAATGGAAATTTTTACCAAATGAAAGTTTATTTTCACTTAAATTGGTTTTGGCTTCTTCAAAGCAAACCCTCAAGAAACTCCCAAGCCAGGGTATTTCTTTTTTGCTGCTTGAAGACAGGCAGTAACAGACTGCTCAGGATTCTTATGAGAAAGAGTGGGTTGGTCAGTTTGATACTTTGCACCCATTGGAAAAAAATAATGTCAGCAATATCACCTCTGTGCATAAAGAGTTTCTGCAGTTCTGAGTTTACTGACAGAGCTTTTCCCACTCCAGGACAACAAACCCAGTAAGAAGGATCATGGACACAGCAAAAGCACTAAATTGTACCATACAATTTGTCAAGGCACAGTTATTTGAAATGCAATTGCCACTGTTGTGTGTTGACAGGATGTGATCTCTTAATGAAAATAATAATACTGTTTGCTCATCTGCTACCAGCCCGATTTCCAAAGGAAAAGCCTCTCAGACTTCACGCATGAAAGTGGCTTTTCCAGCTAGACTGGAGCAGTGGGCAGTGTAGCATGAGTAAGTTAAGTATCTGTGAAGTTCATGGACTGGTGAGGAGGCAGGACCAATTTGCCAAGGCTGGAATTACTGACAGGCTGAATGACCCATGGCTGGGCTGTCACGTTCCTTTACATTACACTTTGCAGCAGAGCCCAGCGGAACAGACCCTGGGAAAAATGACTCCAGCAGGAGATTGCAGGATTTTCAAGGTTACCAGTGCTGGATTGCCATTTCCTAGATTATTTTCAGTGGCCTTTCGCTGGCACCTATTGATAAGGCACAGAGCAGCCACTTGCTTTGCCATCACTCAGAATTAAACTTCTCCACATTTTCAGTGTCTGTCTCTTGGTCTACACCACGTGCACAGAAATCAGAGCTCCCCATGCCCACTGCAATGCCCTGCCTGTGTTCACAGGGCTGCTTTCACCTGCAGTGCCTGGCTCAGAGCTGGCATGCATGGAGAGTCTTAAATGTTAGCCAAGGGACAACAAAATTACTTGTTTTAAACAAGAAAATAAAGCAGGTCATTCACCTTCCTGAGCATGGCAGCTGTAGCTGAGGGGGAGAACAGAGAACAACCCAAATGTTTGTTGTATGTGTTTTGTACCCAATAAGGGAAATCACTGAGGGATCATTTGCTCAGTCTGAGGGAAGGATTGATTTCCAAGGATAGCAGTTCCAGTGTGGTGCACCCCAGTACCTGAGCCCTCACTCATTTTCTCACTGCAGTTCACAAACAGGAATCTCCACTGCTGAGCTCTGTGTGCTCAGGCATTCTGGGCAGGGAGGGCTGCAGGGTAACAAAGATAACATCAGCTGTGCAAATGGGCTCGGTGATTTTGGACTTAAGTTTTATTAGGAGTTTGAACGTGACATCCCCTCCTGATGAACACATCCCCAGCCCATTAATGTCAGCCAGAGTTATGCTCACATGGCACAGAGAGCTGATCCCTTCCGTGTGTCTGTCCAGGCCCTGACTCACAGCCCCAATCCTGGGCCTGACTCAAACAATGACAAGTTAATGAGCATTTACTCTGTGCTTTATGTCTCTATAAAAGTAATTTTTAAATAGCATAATGGAATAATATTTACTCTGCAGCCTCCGCATTGTTTATTCCCCAGTGTCTATCTTACAGTCTTGTAAGACAGAAATAAATATTTACTCTCTTCATTCATGCAGTTTATTCTATGTAGAACTGCAGCCAGCTCTATTCATCCTATTGCCTTTCAGCTGGATGCTATAAAGAAAGGAAATTAATTGTTGTTAAACTTAGGTATGTGATGAAAAGGACAAAAAAAGTTTCTGCTGGCTCCTGTCTGCATTTTACTGCACGTGCCCCCTCCCACCCCATCCCCTCTGCCAGTGTGGGGGACTGGATGTGCGTGTAAAAATCAGATTACCTCCAGCTCATCGCTGTCCACTGACACAGTCCCTCTGTTAAAAACTTTTGATGAATAGTCAGCATCTAATTCCTCAGTAATAAAAAACCCTAAGTTGCTTGCAATCATTATTCCAAATGGAAAAATTAATTGTAAATAACTGGAAGTCAATTAAGGCTGGGTTCTGCCGGGTAATGCAAATCTTTTATAGTTTTGTTTCAGTTAACTGCCTCATTAATGATTTATAGATGTGTATACAGCTGTGGGAACCATAGCATTATCTAATGCACTCAGAGAATAATTACATATGAAAAGAACTACGCAGCTCAAGGGAAAAACTCAGAAATTACTTACTGCCTTAACTTCAACCATATTAAGATGCAAAGCATTTAGAAACCAACTGTGATGTTTTATCATATTCTTGAGGTTTCATATGCTTTTTAAAAAGGGAAAAATAATTCTTTCTAAAAAAATATTTGTACACTTCAGTATTACACAGTACACAAAAATCAAGATGTCTCAGCTGAGAATGTCAGCATTTATTTATTATTTAAAAGCCTAAGTTATAAAACATTCCCATTCCCTTTGTGCATCTGCTATACAGGAATAAAAGACATTTCTACAGTTAAACAATTCATGGGCATATGCATCTATCTCCCTGAATTGCACAGAGCCAGAAGTAATTTTGGGAAGACTTCCTTCAGGAGTCATTTTCCTGAATATACAAATACACTGGTGCTTGTTCTTTGGTGATGCCAGTGTTGGAAGTTTGAGGGGTTTTTTTATAAAATATTATTTTCACTCCTGAATAGGGCACTGATTTGCACCATTTGCTACTTATTTCTTATAAATTCTAATCCAGTGATAAACTCCTGGTGGATATTTGGAAGCACCATAAAAGATCTGTTGCTTTTAAGTCTGCTTTTCTTCCTTCTGAGAGCAGAGAGGGGGTCAGGGTTTCCTCCCCAAACCTGTAGAGCCTGCCCTGACATTTTCCATGCAGTTGTCTCTGTACCAGTGCAGCTCCCCAGAGCTCCTGGCACTGCTCTGGGAGAATTCCCTGGGCCAGGGCAGAAACCCCAAGTGTGCTCTGCACCCTCTGTGCCCCAAATCATCTTCAGGCTGAACAAAGTCACCATCCCGTGCTTTTGTCCACCAAGAGGCTCCAGGAATATCAGGGTGTTCCTGGCCAGCTGCTGCTGCTTTGAGCTGTTCCAGGATCACTGGAGCATCCTCACAGCCACCTCGTTCCCCATCACTGACACAACTCCCAGAACTTTCTTCTTCTTTCTTCCTTCACCACCTTCTTCAGGTCTCTGCTCCCAGCTCTCCCCTCCAGCCCAGTGCTCTTGCTGTGTTTGCTCAGTCAGGTGTGACGTGGTCTGCCCGTGCTCCTTCCCACGTGTTGTGTGATTTTTAGTGCCTTTTGCCATATATTGGGTAAAATTAAAACCCTGGCCCAGTTGTCTGTTGGAACTCTACAAGGCCGGAGGGAGGCAAATAAAATTTTTTATTTTGTCTGCAGATGTTCAGCCTCTTACATAAAAGCTGTAACTCTCCTGCACCACTTACTCATTTCACCAATAACGTCAGCACGTTTCAGCAGGTAGGAAAGGAAAACAACCAGCCTGGTGTCCTTCTGGGGGGAGGAGGACTGGGGAAAGGACACCAGACACTCATTCCAGCTTTTCCCAGCAGCACTAAACCACAAACCCTGCTTGGCCACCAGCCTGCTGCTGCTGGCCAAGTGGCTGTGGGATTAAATGGAGCACAGAAATGCTCAGCGTCCTGCTTGCTGTGCTAGAGAGCTGCTTCCATGGAGAGGGAGGCTCAGATGAAAATTCACAAGTTCTTTCTGGGCAGGAAATCTGTGGTAGCTTTTGCGTGCCTGTTAAAAACAGGGTTAGGTGTTTGTAATTCTGCCTGGCACTGAAGGAAATTGTTGACTCTAGATTGTACTGACTGATGGAATAATTTAGGGTGACGAGGTCTCAGGAGGTCATTTGTTCCCACCTCGTGCTCAAAGACTTGTGCAGCCACATCAGTGACCATGTGTGAAATGGAAGTGAAGACAAAACATGGGAATAATGTATTTGGAGATTTTGTTGCCAGAGAGGAGAACAAATAGACAATTGAAATGGTCATAAAATATTTGTAACTCTACAGTGGTGTCTGACGTGGTGATGAAACATTTTGTTAATCTACGAGGACAAATTAAGGACTGCAAATCAAGTATCATTTAACATTAGAAAAATGTATTTTTAATTCTAAGCTTTTGAGGCTGTACAGCATAACCTGCATAAGGAACAGCTAAATTAATCAAGATTAAGCTGTCTAGGGTGATTAAACACACAGAGACAACCTTTGGCTTGTGACATCCTCATAGACATCCTTATGGAGTTGTAGGCACAGAGTTATATGGCCTTGATGGCACTCGAATGTGCCTTGGAATAGTCTTGTGGAGGGCCTGCGCTTGACACCTTTTTGTTCAACACAGTATGGCCATTCTTACCTTCTGCTACCTCTGATTTTATATTTTATTTTTATTTTTTATTTTATTTCGGTGCAACCACCACAGGTCGTTCCATTAAGTCTTCCTGAACAGTAGCCAGTTCTTATGGCCATTTCTTACTTGATTCTGGAAAACAAAATTAAGAAAAATAGGTACGATATTTGGCAAACCATCTCCTAATCATCAAAAATGTTTAGTAGTTGCTCTTGTTTAACTGTAAGTTCTCACACATTGCACTGTGAGCTGAAAAGACTTAAAGGCATTCTCAGCTCTGGTTTCAATGTTCTTTATAATCAAAGGGGTGAAATGAAGGCACATCACCACGGTAAGTGTATGGTGGGAGACAGGCAGAAAAGCTTCCCAGCCCAGAGCTGCCAGCTCTCCCCATGCCTCTGTCAGAGCTGTGTTCATAAAGATGCTCCCTCAGAGACAGAAACAGTAATGCAGATCCAGTTTGCATCTCAGATCTTCCGCCCCTGAGAGAAAAATGGGATCACTGAATTATAAACTGGAAGTAACATTTTATGGGGAATTCCTTTGCCATTTGAAATGAGCAAAATCTCATCTCCAAATCCCAACTTGGAGATGGGATTGCTGCACTCAGTGACTGCCATTCTGCATCCTTTCCTTTCTCAGTCCCACACTCAGCCGTGAGAATGAGCCAAGAGCCACAATCATTGTGGTGGTGATGTCTAAAGAGGCCAACCTAGAAACAGACACTAGACAGGAGTAAGGGAATAAAGGTGGATATTTATTTGAAAGGCCTTCAGAGGCACACCCTGGGCAGGCCAAAGGCTACACCCAAGATGGACCCCGAGTCACGAGTTCTTCACACTTTTATAGCTTTGGGCCATTTGCATCTCAACCCAATTTCACCAATTAAACTTTAGCTAATGATGGAATTTCCCCTCAGCTTGCCCCCCTTCTCAAGATGCTGGGTTACACATTTTGGGCCTAGGCCGGGCTGGGTGTCCTTGGAGAGCAGCCTGGAGAGGCTTTGTTCTGTCTGTCTCAGCATGAGAGAGCAGCAGCTCCCAGGCTGCAGGACACTGCAGAGTTACACACTGGGAATGCAGCATTTGAAAAATATAAAAGTTAAAACCTAAGGCATCAGTGGGACAGGGGACAGGAGAGGAATGGGAGAGACAGGAGACCTCTGAGGACTCCCCATCCCACCAGGTGGCCAGTGGAGATCCCAAGTTCTCAAGGTGACAAACTCATCCCTTCAGCAGGCACAGCTCAGTTTCTCTTCTGGTTTTTTTCCCCCAAATCTGGTAAGTTCTCATAACTGAAAAACCACGACCAAGGAAGGATTTATTTTGTTTCCACACTCCATCTGAAAGATTTGTAAATCAGGCCTGGAAGTCCCTCACAGCAGGTTGAAATCTGATGTTACAAAGATTCAATCTGGGGGGAAAAAAAAGATAAACCCACCCCAAAATAAATTCTGATCCATCATATTTACCAGGAGTCCAATTATGCCTTTCCATTTTACACAATTCTTGTGGAAGGCAGGGGGAAATGATGCATATTTATCAATGTGGTGTTATTCTTTATTCTGCCTGTATGCCTTTGGCACTGACTTCAGAAGATAAATGCTAAACTACCCAGCTAATAACTCAAGAGCTGTTGCTCTGAGTTCCAAACGCCCTGAAGGAGAGCAGCCTCAGTGATCATTTCTCCTCCTGGATCAAAATGTTGAAGTGTTCCAGTTGGATCAGCGTTTGAAAAAGAATTGTTCCCCCTTATTCCTCATGGCTTGTGCTGTCCTTCTCGTGGGGAGCAGAGTTTGCAGGAGATGTGTGCCCTGAGCCCTCCCTGAGGGATTTGCAAACACCCAGGCAGAGGATGGAGACCCAGAGCAGGCTGTGCTGCTGCCAGGGCAGTGTCTCAGGTCCTTCCTAAACAACTCTGCTTTAAAAAAATATATTTACCCACTTCTAACTGGAGGAAAGAGTGCAAAATGAGGCTGTGGAAACTGTGGACCAAAATATATCTTTCCTGTGGTGTACATGAGAATTAAGACCAAGTCTTAATTAAAATTAGCAGTGAATAAAACATATTCACTTTAATAGGCTAATAGTTTATTATTTCCTCACTGGATGTGTTTTTCTCACATCAAAATGCATTCGTACACATTTGGTGGACTGTAAACGTGATTAGCCCTTCAAGTTATATTTAGGGCATTTTTAAATTGGCCTCGTGCACCCGTGTGCCACACTTCTCATCATTGCCCCTGGAATCTCATAAAATCAGAGAAATACTGAGAACTTCATCAGCACTGTGACCTCGTTTGAAGAGCACCTAAAAATGCACTTACTTTTATTATTTAGCTATATACAATAGAACTCCACATGTGATAGCTAATTTTAAAAACAATATATGCCATTTCATGTTCCTGTGGGTGGTGAAATAAGTGTTATTTTGTCCTTACAGCTGCTACTCTCTCTCAGCATAATAATACACAAATCAGCAGCAGAGAGACAACATTTCATAGTCCTTACTTGTGCTATAAAGGTGATGCATACAGACTTTATGGTTGGTGCTGCTATAAAAAGTACTGGTATAGTCTAAGATTTGAAGTGCATCAAACTATAAAGTCATAACAGAAAGTACCAGGATGAGAAGAGAGGATTTTGGACAGCTGGGAAGACTTTGATGCTATAAATTGTAAAAAATAAAATCAGTATTGTAATTAGTATTGTAAAATAAGCAACTGTAAAAAAAATGCCAAGTTTTCATATGGGCTCTAAAAGGGTCTGAAATGTCACAATTGACAACTTTTCATGGCAAAGAAGATCTGAGCTCTGCCTTCAACCCCCAAATCTCACCCATTCTGTGGGATAGTGCCACGTATAAATCCATAAATAGGGTGGGTGTGGGGACACAAAGACCCTCACAGGAAAGACCCACCTGATTCTCATTTACCGATGGGGAAGGGGATGTCAAATAAAGATTAAATTGACTTGTTGAATGCAATATATGAATCTGCAGAGAACTGGCATTTCATCAGCTCCAAATGCAGTTACACCCCTGTGCCCAGAGCCCTCCCAGCTGACCAATGCCATTAACTGACTAATAAACCTGGAGGAAGAGAAAGACCATAAAATCCCACAGTCTCTTCAGTCTTGCTGATTTAGGGGGGTGGGGGAACCCTCTGGATGGACAGCTGATGAAATCTCCTAATTACTCGTGGCCAATAAAGGCTGATATCCCTGCGCTGGCCAGGAAAATGATGGATGCAGTTTAAATTCCACAAGAGGGTCTCTCACTCTGTGTCCTTGGCCCTTCGTTTTGTGCAGAAGTGAAAGAGGGTCTGGGGGTGTCCCCGTGCCCCAGAAATCGTCAGCAGGTGGAAAAAGAGGATGGCAAAGCTCAGTGCCAGCCAGGAATGCCAGGAGTGCAGCTCCAGAGGGAATTTTGTGTTTCACTGGTAACATTTCACTGAATTAAGGTGAATTTCTGTGTCCTGCAGGCTGCAGACAGAGCACACTCATTTGCCTGTGGAATGGGAAAGGTGAGACTTGTGTGGGTTGTGCTGAGGGCAAAACATTCCAGGTACTCCAGGGCTAAACACAACTGTGTCTCCATCTGAGCATTCCAGGGAGAATCGCTCACCCCGCCGGATCCCTCCCAGGGCACAGAGACTGGCTGGGAAAAAAAAAAAGGATAAAGATATTTTTAAAAAAATCCCCCCGGGACCATCTCCCGTATTTAATAAGGAAAAGCACCTTCTGTGCAGCCAATAAAAGTTGAGTCTCTCATGAAGATTTATACCATATTACACACTGAAATTCAGTGTACAACGATACCCTTGTGTATACACTTGTCAGAATAATAATCTTTGTCTGTCTGATCAACTTATATTTTATGCCAACAACACAGCATTTAATATTATACAGTTTCAGAGGAAGAAAATAAATTTATTCATGCAACAACTTGCCCAGTAGCTTAAACAGACAAAGTGAAAAAAAAAAAAAAAAATAAAGCTTGGAGTTTTTACATTAACTCATGATCCACAATACAGATTTCTATACAATTTTAGCAATTTTATGCAGCAAGATAAACTATGATTCTTAATCCAGTTTCTGGAATTGTCTCACTATTTTATACTGCCATGAAGAATAATACAGTTGGATCTGACTGCTGAAGTTTGCTTTTGGCATCCTCCTGAAACGAGGAGCCTAAAAATACAAATGGTAATCAACAGCTTCTTTCTATATTCTGCATTGTCACATTCTGTGCTGTATTCTTAGGCTTTGTGTCTCAAAATATACATCAAGAAACACTTATAGACAAGTTCTATATGGACTCCCCCACAACCAAAGCACTCCTTGAGAGAAACCAGCAGAGTCTTCCCACGATATGGGGCTGGTTCCAAATGATGCAAAGCTCTGCCAGATAAGAAAACTTAAGCAATATAGAAAATCTCTGTTGTATGTAGATCCATTAAATCTATTCTTCGAGCAGCCTGTGCAGAAAACTGACAGACTTTGAATGATTTATTGGTATCTTTTTAAAGGCATCTACTTTTTACCTTACATTAATTTTTCTTTATATAACGATACCTGACAAAAAAGGAACCTGGTGGCACACCACCCCCACCCAACCCCCCAAAAAGCTAATGAAAAGATTGGATATTAAATTGGGAAGAGAAATAAAAGAGGATGGTTAGAAATGTATCTGTGCCCCAAGATGCACCCTCAACCAAAGCTGCACACTCAGAAAAGGGATGCCACAGCCTTAGACCAGAGCACTTAAACCTCACTTAAAATTAAGCTTATTATTGGTGAGGCCCTGGCACAGGGTGCCCAGAGAAGCTGTGGCTGCCCCTGGATCCCTGGGACAGTGGAAGGTGACGTGCACGTGGCAGCGGATGAAATGGGATGGGCTTTAA
>VWZT01016180.1:53128-88184 GCA_013397055.1 Pachycephala philippinensis
GGGGTCCATCTTGGGTGCAGCCTTTGGCCTGCCCAGGGTGTGCCTCTGAAGGCCTTTCAAATAAATATCCACCTTTATTCCCTTACTCCTGTCCAGTCTCTGTTTCTAGGTTGGCCTCTTTAGGCATCACTATGATTGCAGAGGAAAAGGAAAATTCTTGAGGGTGTAACAAAGCAGGCAGAGTTCTCCATTTTTATCAATTCTCCAGACCCCGTGGCCAGGCCGCGATGCCTTCAGGGAAGCGTTGCCTGATAATCCTTTGGTGACTGCCATTGAAACTCTTCCAAAGCTGTGCATTGTTGCACCAAGACACAATTGAATTGCTGTTTCCTCATAACAGGATGTGCTCAGAGCCTGAGGAACGTGACTGGTTCCAAAATACACACACACACACACGTGCACCCACACTCACACACACAACTCCTGCGTGGGAAGGAGCCACAGGGCCGTGTTGGCCAAGAGTTGGCCATTTCTTTTGCAATCAAAGAGAGGAAACAGCCATCTACTGTCATCTTCATTATCAGAATATTCCTATTTGGGCTTCTGTGGACTTAGTTTATATGTGAGAATTCACTTATGTGAAATAAATACACGTTTAAGAACAGAATTAGGTAGCTCATGACAGAAATGCATATTAGAAAAACACCTACGCTACAGGAGTAGAAAAAAAAGCTGAAGGAGGACAAAGATTAAGTCCAGCTTTGAGATTTGTAGGAGTTTGTTTGCATAGAGCACATTCAGAGCACTTTGATCAGATTAACTACTCTATATAAAAGCAAACCAACACTTCAAACCTGCATCAAACTGCCCCAGGAGAAAAACACAAAAAGTCAGTTACAAATGAGCTGTCCCCCAAAATAACTCAGGCCTTCATGGACTGATAGTCTGAAACTGCTCCAGAGAGGTGAGAAAAGGCAAAGGAAAATCAAAGCATCAGAAAAGGGAATTGTGTAAAAGCACAAGAGAGCTCTTGCACAAGGCCAGCTGAGCAGGGAGCAGGGAAGTTCTGACTGACACCAGCTGGGCAGAGTCTGGAGGGCCTTGGAGCTCAGACTTTGGAAATACATTCAGTGATTCATGGCACTGTCTGAGAATTAGCAACCTAGAGGCCAAAAATAGGCCTGATCTGGTTTTTTTGGCAAAAGAGATCACCAGAAATCTCCCAAAGCAGATCCACGTGGTAAAACCAGAACACTGTAAACCTGGAGAGGTTTTATTTGTAACTCGGTCAAATGCACTTTGAAAATTGCTCAGTGCTGAATTAACAGCAGATTAATTACTGTTAAAATAGGATTGTGACTCAGAGTTTTGGACACACAAGATTTGAAGTAAAAATTACAGATTATAATTCTAATAAAAATAATAGATTCTTAACTGAAAAACAGTTTTCATCACTTAAGAACTATCACTACCAGAATACGCTTTTGTTTGGAAGTAGCTTAGTTAAACTAACTTTAAAAAACAGCAGATTTTTTTTGTTGTTGTTTCAAAAGTATTCTACACATTCTAATGATCCCTTTCAAAGGTTTCATACCCTCCAATTACCTTCCAAATATATTCTGTGTAGGCTACTGTGACACAAATATCTACATGCAGCAAATGCACAGCACAGGAACGTTTGTGCTTGTTTAAGCAGGCACATTAATTGAGCTACACACATTAATTGAGCTACACACATTAATTGAGCTACACAGATTTGTGTCGTGTATTCCCCTCAGATGGTTCAGGAATGCTGGAGCTACAGGAATGTATCACTCTTGCTCCATGGACCCAGTCCTGCTCCTGTAGAAGTGGAATATTTCATATTTAATAAAATAACCAGGGCTTGCTGTACGTGGGGAAGAGACTCAACAAACAAAAGTTGCTGTTTGTTTGGATTTAGACATCGACTTTTGCATTCACATTATTTATTCTTATTAGTCTTAACATTTTTTGTCATACTTTTGGGGATGGTGGATTTCAAAACAGTCAAATTTTGTAGCTGGTGGAAAAGAAGATTTCCTTCTGTTTTCAACACAGATGCATTTTAGGTTAAACTGTATAAACGAAGTTTTCCTGAGAGATTCCTTTATCCACTGGGAAAATTTTGGAAGATACCCAAGAATACATTAAATATTCCAGCAGATCATACCTCATAGAGAGTCTTTTTTCTGATTTAATAAATTTCACCTGCTTTTCTTTTCATTTACCAATTTGCTTATCCCAGCAGTGTAGAATGAAAATCTAGTTATACAAAACATAGAGATTTTATATTTAATGCAAAATGAAGTAGGTAAGAACAGCTCCATAAAATATTTTTGCAGGGTGTTTTTGCGTTGAAAGAAAACAGGTATCCCTGTTCCCTATTAATCTTTTTTGATGCAGTCTGTTCAGGGTGGCCAGCAAACTGATAAGATCGTTCCTTCAGATTTCAAAATTACTGAATCTGGAAATAGTTCTCATTTATCTCATGCACTGCTGAGAAAACAATCTCAAATCGTTGGTTCTACTGATGAAACTTCCTTAGCAACACAAGGGCTCCAGAATTATTTTTCAGACCTTGTCAATGCTTCCTGTGAGGTTTCCGTCACTGTCAGCATCCAACACCTCGCAGATGAGCGGGGAAAAAACCCAGCCCAGAAAGCTGTGATAAATTAGTAGCAGGTGAATTAATAGAGTAAATGGAATTAGTGGGAGCGATGATAAATCTGAAATTCCCTAACAATAGTCTGCTGAATTATGTTTTAAATTCGTGAAGTGTTTTATCATGTAGATGAGAAGCTATAGGGAAGGGACAATGTCCCAGTGGGGTTAGAAAAAATCAGGAAGGCTGAACACTTGGAGCTGTGCATTTCTTTGGGACTGCACCCCAGGAATCAAGGCAGGAGGATCCTCACAGCTGTGACTTTCAAAGCCCTGATGTTGGACAGGACACCCCAGCAGGAACTCCTCTTTCCTGAACCCTACAGACTGCTCTCTCTGCCTTGCCAGCACTTTATATACGACTTTTCAGCCATAATCTCTCATGGTAAATTATATTTAGGCCACAGTTTAAACCTTTACCATCTTCAGTTTATACTGATTAAGTCTCCAGCATGCAGCCAGTCCCTTAAGCCAGATTTCAATAGTTGTAAAGTCTGTAAAGTGTCAGCACTGCAGAATTTGGCTTTTAATGTAATTGGAACAGACTAAAGTTACTTTATTTCAGGTACCTCCAGTCTCAGGTTAGAGAGTGCTTTCTGCTGTGAAGATTTTTTCCTTCCCTGACACAAATGTTCACCCCAGTTCTCAAATTCACCAGTGCTCATCTGACACTTCACAAGTTGCCAAATGTCTACTCAAACACTGAAAAACCCGGTTTCTGCTGAGTTCTAAGCTAAGTGTTATAAAGGAAGGCTGAAAATTAGCGGGCACGTGTCTCTCCAGGGCTGAGCAGAGCCACTGAACATTAACACTTTACTGACTGCACTGGGTGTTGCCTGCCCTTTGCTCAGTCCCTGCTACCAGGGAACAGCCTCCCCTTCCAGGTTGCTTGTGCCCTGACTTCTGTTTTTACTTTTTCCCCCTCAAATTCCTCAGAATTTTTTTAAAGCTATTTTGATTCAGCACCTGGATTGCAGAGTGGCTGTGACCCAGGGCTGTGTTGCCCAAACGGAAATGGAGATGTGCTGTGGGCATGAAGTGGTCAGGAAGGGAAAGAAATCGCTGCTGAGACTGTGAAAGACAAACCATAATATTCTTAAACTATCTGGCTTCAGCTTCAAATCTTCAACTTACTCCTTGCAACACTTCAGTCTAAGAAAAGCTCCTTAAAATTTTAAGAATAGGTTAAGTACTCTCAAGAATAACTCAAGAATAGCTTCTTAACCTCCTTCTAAATGAGCTGAGTGTTCCCCTCTTGATCCATTCTGCAGCGACTTCAGACAGACAATTTAAAGCCAAGGAGATTAAATCAGCCAGAACAGAATGGTAGATAAGATTTCAAATGTTCAACACTGAAATATCTACTGCACGAGAGCAGTGTGCAGATACAAGCTGGTGACATATGATACACAATGAAGTTAAATGGCATCAGCATTGTTTAGATCAAGAGCTTTCTCTAAAAAGTAGTAAAAAACTACACAGCCTGCTCAGTGAGAGAAATAAAAGGTTGTGTAGTTGATGTGTTTATACAGGTTGATGTGGGTATCACTGAGTGGAGCAAATCCATTTTTCCCTCCTGCCCCATCCCATCCAAGGGTTACCTGAGACAGTTCTGAGCAAACAGCCTGCACTGCTCTCACCTTCAGATCCAGGGTTAAGAATTCCAAATGAATGAATCCGTGTGACAACAGAAACCCCTGTCACTGCTTGGATGGCCTCCAGCAATGTGACACAGGGACACACGTGTTCGTGTTCTGCAGCCGGGAGGCACCAGCAGATGTGAGATCTGGAATCCTCAGCAAAACGGGCTCAGGAGTATCCTCAACCTGTCCTCCACTTCCTAATCCAGGTTTAAATGTCTGATTCAAAGGTTTTTCCACCACAGCAGGAATGCTGGTCAAAGCAGTAGATTGTTATCTCTGCTCCTCTGACAGTTTAATGTGTCCTAAACCACAGAAAATTGGCTGTTCTGGGCCAGGAACAAGGGAATAAATGCCTAGAGGAGCAGCAGAGCAGCACAGACTGCACCAGGCTGTTCCATGGTTACATTTCTGTGTATCACAGACACACGTGGATGACAGGGATATTCACTGGGAAAGATCCTCATCCACTGATCCCAGTCTGAGTCAGAAATAAAAGCTCAAAGTTCAGCTGCACAAGGTCTCTCTGGATAAAGGACATAAGGAGAAATAACACCCCAGAGATTGTTGTTCATACACCTGAGGCTGCTGTGATAAAACCATTGTGTGTAAGATAGGAGAACCTGCACAGAGCAAAATGTGCCTCAGAACATGGAATTCTGTTCTGCAAATGGCTCTTACAGGTGGTGTTCAGCTGACAATTTGTCCCTCAAAAGCTTTAACCAGGATCTCAAAATCTGTAGAGGTATAAATGTTGTAGCTCAAATCAGGAATATGTTTATTAGGTAGTAAGTAACATGATTTGTACAATAGTTTTAGTTTTAGTGGTAGCAGTGAGATGAGTTTGAGTCCACTTTAATTGCATCGTAATGAACGTAGCCTATTTTTTATACATTAGATATACCATAATCTATTATCCCTGTCATCAGGCTACTATTATCCTTATGTTGTACAAGTATTTTAAATACTCTTCCAAGACCCTCATCTACTCCAGGTTGAATGGCAGGCAAAAATACCTCATGAATGTATATAATCACATTCTTTTGTAGCATATCAGCTGTCCCCATAAATGCCATCCAATCATTTGTATAATATCCTGAAAAGCCTTTTAAAAACCGTGTTACAGAATTAAGAGGTGTAGAACACATCCAGAAAGACAAACTAATTGTAAATAGGGTCAGACTTCCACAGTTTAAATCTCTTGGAATAAAAGGAATATTGAAGAAAACAGGAAGAGTGAGAGTAAGCAAGTGAGTTTAACAACCTTCCTCCTCCTAAGCGCTTAGTAAATGCTATTTATTTATTTGAATAGTTATGATCCATGGTACTGCTGCTGCCAAAGAGACTGAGCTTCCTCCCCATACATAATTTAAGCAATGGAACACGGGAAACAACGCGTGAAAAGTACAATTTAATATTAAAAAAGTGAAATGCCAATTCCTGGATATTATACTGGTCAAGTATGCCTTTAAACTTAAGACAATTAAAATTATTTCCTTTAGAAAAAAAGGATTTTAAGTGACAAAGGAACTAGTAGTTCCTGACATTAAGCAGGTTAGTTTGTTAGCTGACAACCAGAAAAAATTAAATGCAAGGAAGTTCAATGTTCAAGGGGATTTCTCAGCAGAGAGAAGATACTATATATCATAGATTTCAACTTTTAAATATTTGCTATATTCCCACATTACATAAATAAAAACTCATCCTCTACCATTCTGTACTATAAATACATTGCATGAATTCAAATAAATGTTTTATGTTGTTCCCTCCCTCATTTATACCTTTAAAAATGTGCAGCTATGATTTATGTTT
Source organism: Pachycephala philippinensis (assembly GCA_013397055.1). Taxonomy (NCBI): domain Eukaryota; kingdom Metazoa; phylum Chordata; class Aves; order Passeriformes; genus Pachycephala; species Pachycephala philippinensis. Next base: position 59,203 of record VWZT01016180.1, read on the forward strand.
TTGAGGATAGCATAATAGAATTTGACATTTTCCAGCTGAGGTGTGGCCTAGTTCCAGCTCCATGCTTCATTACATTGTACTCCCTTTGAGAGGATGAGAAGAGTAAAAATAGCCAGGTTGTTAAAAATGTAAAAAGCATAAATGAATTCTCACCAGATGTGCTGTTCAATTGTCATTTTCATAAAATTATGGTTGTTAAACTTTTGCTTACCACGATGTGCTAGAAATCAATATGAGCTAGGAACAGCGTGGCTGGAGAGATTGTTCCCTCCTCATTTACAGCTCTCTTCTTTGGATTCTCCTGTCATTTAAATAAGAGGGCACTGCCAGGGTCCACTCTGCCATGAACCACCAGAGCATCCCTGCACCCAGAAACAGGATAGAAAAGTTACAAACACCAAATCCAGTCCCTAAGTTAGGAAAATGAATAGTTTAAAGCTGTTTAAAAGCTTTTAACACACTGTCTTTTTGGCAAGGAACAAATGAGAGTGTAAGCAGCACATAAAATGTGTTTTCCTTATCCTGCTGGGCAGATTCGGGATGTTTTTATCTTAACATCAAAGCACTTGGGTTTGGCACCAGGTAACAGAAATGCCTCACAATTCACTGAAATCTGTTTCGCTGAATGCTGGAACAAATGTTCAAGTATGGAGCCTATTTTAAGCCTGTTCTCTCACTGTAAGATGAATTTAAAATAATTGTTTGAAGGGAAAAATGGGAATTATGCCGCTTTCAGCTGTGTGGGCTCCTGCACACAGGTGACTTGCTCGCTGAATGTCAGGAAGTTTGGGATGAAGATTTCTGCTGTCTGAAGGAAAAGTGCTGTTCTCTGGTCAAAAAAGTTGTTACAAACAAGATAGCCATGAAGAAAGATTTGTCAGCTTCCCTCTGAATGGCAAAAGGTTGAGTGGATTACTCAATATTTGTCAGGTTTGAGGTGATTGCCTGTCACTGCACAAGAAGTGAATAATATTGACAGCTTTATAAGATCAAAATTCAAAGCCTGCAAGGATATGTAGCTGCATCGTGCAGTACTTTGCAAAGACCTTCTGTGTCAGGAGCCTGTTGGGCTCAGTTGTGAGGAGCAGGAGGGGTGCAGAGAGCAGCAGGGGAGAGCCACAGGATGGGCCCTGCTCTGGGGTCACCTCCGAGCTCTCAACCACGTTACCCTGTCCTGCCTGAACACCTGAACAAGGTGTTCAACAGCTCCTGGAAACACCTGAGGAATTCTCTGTATGCTGGACTGAAACCCCAGCTTGTTCTGAGCCAGTGGGGGCATCTAACGTGGAGCTGTGCACCTGTAGACCTAAACAGCTTAAAAAACAAATTATAAGATTATTATTATTATTATTGTTATTGTTGTTATTGTTGTTATTGTTGTTATTGTTGTTATTGTTATTGTTATTATTATTAATGTTATTATTAATATTAATATTATTAATATTATTATTTCCGCTGCACACCCTTATTCACCCTCTGCAAATCCCTGAAAAGCTGACATTTATGGACAATCCCTGGTGAAATCCTGCTCTGGGTTGCCCCAGGCGAGGGTGGGTGCAGCTTTAGGGGCAAAGCCTGGATGTCCTTTGGAATCAGTGACCCCGTTCCTAATGGCCCTGGGTTCTGAATGGAGAGGGCACCTGAGCTGCCACAAATGCACAGGGGTGAAAAGAGAATAACAGAAAAGGTCAGCAAACCCTTGATGGGGTAATCTGGGAAATGCTGAAGGGGAAGGGAACCAGGATTAAACACAGAAAAAAGATCAGCTGTGAATGGAAAGGGGAAGCAGAAATTGAAGGGATAAACTGAGCTGCAATTAGAGAAAGAGGACGGGGTGGAGATTATTTGATTAAAACAAAAGAGGTCTGGTATCAGGTGAGGGCTTGGAAATACTCAGCTGGAAGGAAACCAGGTCTGATAAGAGGACAGTTAGAGAGTGGGTTATAGACTGGGGCAAGAGGCAAGTCTGGGGGGAAAAAAACAGAAAAGAATATAAAGCATATTTAAGTCTACTCAGCAGAGGAATGCAGCCACTCACCAGATATTTGTCTTCATCCCTTGTCTCCTACCTAGAGATCTGGCAGTATCAAAAATACAGATGTTTCTATATCTCATTTAATTTAGGCTTCAGCATGAACTTCCTCTAAGTATAGAGGTCAATGGAAAAATTCAGATCTTTCTGCTAACGTCATGATCTTTGTAAAACTAATGTCTGTAAGCATTGCTGAGCAATGTCTTGCTCCAGGAAAACACTCTCAGAGATTGAATAATTTGTTAGAATATTAGAAAAATGATAAAAATGGTGCAAAACAATTGCAAGCTCATAAACTTTCAAAATGCAAATACTAAGTAATAAAAATATCCATATTTTATCAGTCTTTGCACCAGCACTGTGCAGCACTATTCTGCTGGTTTCAGTGAGACTGTTTGTTACCTTATCCCATTAGTGAATATCTTAATTAAAACTATACCCGTGTTATCATCATTTCCAGTCATTAGCATGACAAAAATGACCTCTAAGATTTTAAATACAATATCATAAGCAATATTTTAAAGGGTATTTATGACTTCAGACTTGTCTATTGACTCAAAAGCAAAAAATAACTGTTTAGTTCTGTCAAAATAAACCTTAACTCCCTCAAGGTTTCTTTCCAACAAAAAACCCCAGATCCCACCTACCTGTTTTTAACTGAGAGCTTTCACTACAGAGACAAAGCAAAACATAAATACAAACCAAAATACATCCCACAAATCTTGCTTTGGAAAATATTACCAAAAAATAAAATCATACTCTTAAAAGGGAATTAAAGATTTCCTGGGAATGGCAGAGACCTCAGTAAAGATATTATAATGTGGCATTTGATGTTCTAGGGGGATTTCAACAAGTTTTGCATGGTCAAATTCCATTAATAAGTTGGCTTTCTTCCAAGGCTGTGTGTGTCCCTCTCATCTGCCATGGTGCCCTCGCTGTAAGGAAACCTCACCTCACCTGCTCAGGCACATCTCAGCAATTTTAATTGCTTTTTCCTGCTCGTTACCGTACCAAACAGGCTTAGAAAAATCCCAGTACCTTCTAATGTAGATTATGGGGGTTATGAGTAGAACAGCAACAATTTTGGTGGTGCTGTAAGAGGATTAGGGAGCGTGGCAGTGGGAAATGCCACGTGCATGGATATTAATGATGGTGAGAGGGGGGAACAGGAGACAATCAATGGAGCTGGGTTTTGCAAGGAGCTACTCAGGGAGAACCACTGTTGCCAGAATTGTCACTGCAGTGCTCTGTAATGGATGGGTTTTATTCTCTGGCTCTGCTAACATTTGAATTAGAAATACATATTTACTGCTGCTTTCATTGTTCAGAGGATGTGCAGGCTCAGATCAGAGCACGTTTGAGCCAGCCTGACTCACAGTTTTTAGCAGATGACCTTTAATTAGTGGGAAGATATTCTATCCATATCATATTCGTTCACTTGTCTTACTGGGCATTAGATAGCTGCTGTGAAGAATAAAGGATTTTTTTTTTGTCCTAATCCCTGTGATGTGACATGATTAATGAGATGAAATTCCCATTTGGAGTTTCCTACCAATCAATAGGCAGATGGGCAGTAGTGGATGTCGAACAACAAGACAGCAGGAGTTGCTTAAGCTCTTGCTACTTTCATAGAGGAAAAATATTTGGAGACATAATTTAAAGGAACAGATATTATCCAATTTTCACAGTTCTCTCCTCCTTCAATCCTTGTTTCTTTGTTTTTAATGTTCCTAGCTAAAAATGGCATCTTATATATAAATAACATGTTAGGCTAAAATAAGTATGTTGGAAAATCTTATGGATGTCCCTTATGCCAGGTGGGTTTAACGCTGCATTGGCACTGTAAAAACATTTGCAAAATGGTGAGTTTGATTTTCCTCCACATCCATGTTGATATAAATAAACATACACATCAGAGAAGCCAACAGAATTATAAAACATTAGAATGAAGCCCCTGTGAATATAAAATTAGGCCATTTTTAAAATACGGAAATGAAAAATCAAATGGATTTTGCATATCTTACAAAACGCATCCTTTTTCACCAACTTCAACATTCCACTCTCTGACCATGTGGTCTTTGATACCTAGGAACTGATGTGTAAAATGATTTAAGGAATAATCTTCTATAGGTTATTCTCAGCTGTGAAAATTTTGACGTTTATAAAATTGGTAAAAATCATGTCATTTTAAGTCTTTACCATTTAAGACTTCCCTTTCTTGCTAGTAGAATTTATTTATAAGTATGGGTAACTATTAGAATAAATTATATTATACAATTATACCTTTATATATCCCAAGATTAAAAAAAAAATACTATATTGTGTAAAAGGAAATGATAAACCAAAAGGCAAAATATGGCAGAGTGGTGGATCTCTGCCAAGCAGATTAAATCTGAGGAAACAATGCAAATTTCCAAACAGAAGCAGCAACAGGTTTCGGGAGACTTCTTTCACAGCCCTCATGTTGATGCTTATTTTCTTCTGGGCAATACTTTAATTCCTTTAAATAGAAGTATTTATATTTAGTTGTTTTGTAGGTTTAAATGATTGATCTTATATTTTCTTCTCATTACCTCGTTCTCCCTCCCTCTCACAGACAAAGATGCTCACAGAGTAAAATTCATAACACACTCTTCCTAATGAACAAACTCCCACCGAGCACCAAAGTGCTTAATGATGCTCAGCAGGCAGAGTTCTGCAGTTCCCCTTTGCGAGCCAATGTATAATCACACCACCAGTTAAAACAATATTTAGGTTGCCAAGAGAAACACTGGAAATGTAAGACATGCTACATTTAAATTTTTCCAAACTTTAATTCTGTTCCTCGTGTGTTCGTCCATTGTAACTGGGTGGGGGGAGAAGCACACTGGGCAAAGTATTTGTGAGTATGAAATTAAAATCCCTTTGCAAGGCAGCCAAAGTAAATTTAGGCAAACTGTTTTTAATCAGCCTTCAGTAGCTTGCAAAATACTCTGTTTCAAACAGTTTTATATGTGCAGTACATACTATATATATTGATCTCATCTCCTTTTCCTTAGTAATGTCTACAGACCACATTCTGCAATTAATCAGCTCTGCAATGAAGTTAACAATTATTGAAAAAACAAAGAAAAAAAAAAAGCTTTTTGCTGTGGTTGTTTATTAGGGGGTTCTTAAATTAGAGCTGGCACTTAGAAACCCAGCTATCATGGCCCACTCACGAGTGCTTTTAGGAATGCTGTTCAAGCATGTACCAATTTATTCTTGGGATAATAAAGCTAGGAGATCCTTAAACTGGATGGTGGAAGGCCACTGCTTGTTCCCATCTGCTGGAAGGGTTCCAAAACCACGTGGATGTGACACTTGGGAACGTGGTTAACAGTCAGATGAGCTTTGGGGTCTTATCCAACTTACACATTAATATAATTCTGTGATTTTGAGACACTGCAAGTGCCCCTCATGTCCTCAGATAATTTTGTTCTTCCCTGGGTGGAGGCAGCTGGTGAACAGGTAAATGAACAGGTAAATGAACAGGTAAATGTGTGCACTGCCCTGGCTTTTCCTCAGATCTGTATCCTCATATTCCCTCCCTGAGTGGGATCCTTGTTTGTTTTGGTTTGTTTTAGGAGAAAAATCAAGAGTCCTAAAAAAATCTGGCAAAAATTCCCATCCACAGAGACCAATCCCTATCACTGCCATGGTGCCATGCCAGGGATTGGTGTCCTTATGGGGAAAACCAAGGGCACATCTGTAGCTAGAGTGATTTAAAGGAAAATACACAGGGCTACTAAATGGCTGCTGTGTTCACAACATGGCATCTCTTCATCTGTTCAGTGGTGCTCCCAAAAGGCAGGCATGGCACAGCCCTGTCCCTTTTGGGCTGTGCATTGGGGCACACAGGAACGGACAGCATTGGGAACAGGGCATGCATCCTGCAGCCACACATGGGCACCCAGCAAAGAAGCTGGGGCTTTGTTAGGGGGTTAAGAGATTATTGGATTAGATGGCAGACAAGCAGTGAATAAGGCACTTTAAGAGATTTAGTTGTACAGAACTTCACACCCAGCTGTAGGCTCCCTTGAAATCTCTTAGCCAAGAGCAGAATTTCCAGTTTCTCCTTTGAAGTCTTGCTTCACACTCGGGATTTTTTTCAAGAAAAGACAATAGTCATTAGTATGTTAGTGTAGCAAAACAATTAAGCATACTAAAATGATGTGCTTACATGTTTTATTTATCTATGATAATGCTCACTTATAGGCATGCCTACTTACTCTGATTTTTTCTTTTTCCTTTGGTTTCTGGTGCAGTGCATGGCTGCAAATTTTTCTGCACATTTCTCTTCTCTAGATTCTTGACCATGGGTGACTGTGCAGCAAGTTCTGTTGAGAAAGTGCACATTAAGAAAGTCTTGCCACTTTATAAGCATTAGGGATTTTCTTTCCTGCTCTAAAAACTACTTCATTCAACTAAATACTGCAAACTCTCTCTATTTCACATTGATTTACTTAAAACACTGCGAGAACCACAGAGCTGAAGAGCTGAATGTAGCAGGCAAGGATGCTTTTTTGTTTCCCCAAGGAACGGCATATTCAATTATATATTGAGGGTCTGATTTCCTAAAAGGTTAAATTCAGGAAATACTGGTATTTCAGTCATCTTTGTATTTGACCACAGTCTGAAGCTGGATGGGTTCCCAAAGCCAACAAATGCTTCTACTGCATTGACCACCCAACCTCCTAAAATGCCCCATTAAAGGCCAGTGCTTATTATTTATCCAGTGCTCGTTCTTTGTGCAGCCTCCAATTTTCACTGTGCTAAAGCAGACAAGCCTCAGCTCAAATAAACATTGGGTATTGATTTTGTTATTTATAGGGGAAACTCGGGCTGAGTCCTCCTCCTGCTTCATGATTGCTGCAACACTCAACAGAATATTATAAAGCATAATTTCCCCTCTCCTGATTACATAACAGGCAGTGCTGATATAATTCTTATCATAATGGCACTGCTCAGGGCTCACATGGGAGGACATCTTACAAACACCTTTCAGAAATTCTGTTTCTGGTACTACACAGATTATTTCACTTAAGTGAGGAGAAGAGTTTTAGGCATGTTCCAACACAATAAATTTTGACCATAGTGGCTGAATGAACCAAATGGTTTGGACAGACAAGTTCATAATTATCCTATCAATAATTCTACATATAAAAATACATCTCTGTATGGAACATGGATTTGTTGAGAATGAGGGTCCATTCATACATTTCCAGAGCACTTATTAAAAACATAAAGCTGAAAAGCCCAAGTTTGAATATTAACGACAATGCCTTAGGTTAAGATGAATATTTATTACAAACTTCTTCTGAGAAATGGGAACAGTCTAAGCCACGTCATCTAGATTAACTTTTTTTTTCTCCACAACATAGCAGAAAAATGCTAAATATTTTAAGGTACTTCTGTAGGCAATAGAAGTGTTTTTTGCTATGCAAATATATTTGGAGAGATAAAGATTCTTGTGTTCAAAAGGGAATGTTGCTTGAGAGAAACTTGTACTTATCAAGTTCTACAGTTATAAGGGAAAATGAAGGTAGTTATAAAGGGAAAAACAGACAATTGCTCTGAACTCCTGCACCATTAACAGTTGTGCTGTGTGGGAGAAGGAATAAATAAGGTTTTGTTTTAAAGAAGCTACTTATGACCTGGCAATTACAGCTCCTGCCTCGGGCTCCTGAAGAAAAAAAGCTTTTAAGTGCCAGGCTCAGCCGAGGTTGTTGTATTAAGGAGTGGGTGAGTGGGAGGTGTTTCACAGGCAGGAACAGGCTCTGCCCCTGCTCGGCTGGGTGACTAAAAACCAGCTGAACAGTTCTAGTGCAACGCTGAACTGACTTACCAGAGATTTTAAAAGCCACATGAGCTTGGGCATAGGATCACCCTGAGCTTTGGCACGGACTGGCCATGCTCACCTTGCTCTGCTTCCCTTGGGCAAGGGCAGAGCAAGACTTTCTGCCCACAAAATCCCAGATACTCGTGCTGATATCCCAAGTGTGGCACCAGCTCCTGCAGGGACACGCAGGAAGCCTCTGTGCCCCACAAAGGTCCTGCTCACCTTGGAACTTCCAATGAAGTAACACAAAATATCAATGGTTAATATATCAGATTTTTTTCAGGTACTGAACAGATGACCAAAGCAATTAATGGGGAAATTCCTTTGTATCAGAAAAACTCATGTCTGTGTTCTGCTAAAAAGAAAGACATTTAAGACTTGCTTGCATTAATCTCTCCTTAAATATTGAGCAGTTTGCTTTAGATCTCTGGTATTTCCCTTCCAAGCAGAGGCCTGACTAGAAGCCACAGCAAACCCATCCCATTTACTCTTTTTAACTTTACCACTGAAGAGCTGAAGAACCAATAAAAGTCTCCCAGCTAAAATCCCCCCTCATTCCTTTAAAATGCAAGTTAATACAATAGGCTTTATCTTCCAACAAATAAAACCTCTCCACTGAAAAATTAGACAAGAACTGTTTGGCCCAATTAAGACTGCCCATGACTTGGGAAACAGGAAAATCTATAACATGTCAAACCCAGGCAACTGCAAAAGTTGAAATGGTGCACATCCAGCCCATTTCCCACCAGGCTTGCACACGCAGAGTTGCTAAACCTCATTACAATGTTGCATAAATGGAGGGCTAATTAACATAAGAAACTGATCCAAAAGAAAATCCCATCAACATACATGAAAACGAAGTTGATGTGTTTGAAATCCAGCCAACTACAAATTAATTCAACATAGATTACATATACAGGGAGAGAGAGGCTCCAGCAGAGTAACTGGCATTGGATGGGCATCCATGCCAGAGAGACTCCCCTTTCCCCTGTATCCCCTCCCAATCAGGAAGATGAATTATATTTGTGCACCATATGCTCCAGCACGAAACGAAGCAGTGGTCAACCTCTTCATCTGGATAGCTGTAATTTCTTTATAAATTAATTTGTGTTGTGTCTGTTTTCCCCTTTCTAGACAAGTGGTTCTGGGCCAAACACAGTCATATTGTGGCTTGTGAAGCACTGAGGTGTCTAATTAGTGCCCCCCTGCACTGCCACTTGCAGCTGCTGGTGGCACCCACGCTGGTGCCATGGCAGAGCCCGTGGTGCTTGGGAATACCTCTGTGGCAGCAAAGCAGGAGAGAAAGATGCCTGAACTCTGTTCAAGGTAAGAACAGCCTGAGAAAAGCCCTGTGCTGGTGTTTCTCTGCACTCCAGGATCCAAACTGGCTTTTCTGTGAGCTTTGCTCTGTGCCATGGAGCAAAGAGTGGAGGTGAGGAAAGATCAGAGCTGGCTCCAGGCGTGGCTGCAAACTCTGGTCAGGCCAAGGTGTGCCTTGGCAAGGACACTCTTACACATCACAGCTGCTGATGTGAGCACCTCATGTCCAAAATTCACGCTGCAGCCACTGGCAGCTTCATCACACCAAAGATTTTCACAAACATCACTTTGTCCACCAGATACAACTATGAGCAGACCATTCAGTCCCACTGGTGCAGTGCAAGCACCTGAACCATATTATTTGAAGAAAATAACTTTGGAAATCCTGTTTCTACTCAAGCTGCTGCAGTGTGGCTGAGGAGTGGATATTTGTGTCTTCACGCTGGAGGAAGAACCATTTTTCTTCTCTTTATTGCTCTGGTCTCTAGATCTCAAATTATCTGAAATACTGTCTTAGTTAAGTTCATATTGCTCTGCCCTTCAGGTCATAGCAGATGCCAGGGCCAGAATATTCTCTAAAACACTGGCAGGTGTTTGTTTGAGTGGACTTTTATAGGTCTGAAGCCTCATTAGTTGTTTTCATGACCTGAATACTAATTTAGCAGTGTGCTTCTTAGGCTCTGGATCTGAATACTCAGAAAATTCCAATTAATTTCCATCTATAGGTACTAGTTATCCTTATTTAAAACAATATGAATTAGTTCAATAAATACCTTTTACACCAATAAAAATTCTGTGTACGTATAGCAGATGATTAACAGAATCCCTGTAATAAAGTATTTTATGTCAAGATGTCCCACGTACAGCAAAAAATAAATTGTTGGGTCAAGTGGCAAGTGAAAGATATTCAGGATTGGTAACACCTCATTAAAAACCATTTCAACTGCCCTAAGGCAAGATGTTAATACACAGTAATTGTCTGCCCAGAGCGAATCTTTTTGCAGTTACATGAATAATGCAAAGTAACTAAATATGCTTGTTTATGTATTTAACAGATTCACTATAACTTCAAAGCTAAAGACTCATTTTTTTTAGTGTTTTATGCTACAATCACAAGTTCACAAACAAGAGAAAGAAGGATAGAAACACTCTCTTCTACAACTGCAAACTTCGCTTGCAGAAAACAAAGTATGAAAATAATTTAATTAGGATGTCTGTGAATCCCAAGGAGTTAGTACTGCTGCTACATCTGCACTCTTCTTGTTGTTCCAATAAAACTGTAAACAAATAATAGGAGAGCAGTAATTGTAATTTAAACAGTGTAAGCGATGCCTATTGCTGCACAGAAAATTACAGAATGTTTTCCAACTGCCTTTGTGAATTTGTGTCTGTGGTTTTAGCAATTTAGCAAAGAATATCTGTAAGCAGTGGGACAAAAATTCTGGTAAATCTCAAGTACCCTCACAAACAGAAGACAATCTCCATCTTCAGTCTGCCTATAGAAAAGGAATTTGAGATTTATCTGTCTCAAAATAGTATTTTGATCTTATGTTTCAGACTTTGAATGTCTGGAAAAAAGGAGTTTATTTTCTGCTGGATTACTCTTCTATAAACTACCACACAAATTTTTGGAAAGGCTGGAATTCTTAACACTAATCCTTGAAATCAACACTTCATAAGATATTTTATGAAAGCAGATATCTTGATATGCACCGAGTATTGAAACAAGTAGTTTACAGCTTGGGCCAAGAAAAATGGTATCTATTATCCAAAATAATTTTTCCAAAATCTTTTTCTCTGCAACTACTTGATCATTGGCACATAATTTGTGTATTCTAATGTTGCTGTAAGATGTAAACAAGATTTAATCAGGTGTTCCGGAATATTAATGTTCCATATGAAGATTTCATTCACTATTCATGCTTAGAAAGTAGCCAGTGTTACTGGTTTCGTGTCTGCTGTGCTGAAAACAGCTCAAAGATATGGTCTGGTTTGCAGTCTAGAATAAATGTTCTGTTTCAGCTGAGAAAGAACATGTTACCACTGGATTGAGGTTTTCCATTAGCAGGAGATGGAGTGAGTGCTCATTCTGCACTCTTCAGAATTAAGTAAAATTTCCTACTAATTTCTGGTGGTCTATCCTGAAAGACTTGTATTAATGAACACACAAATGTAATTTATTCAACTGTAAATTGTGTCAGTACAGAACGTTTTACACTCAGGAAAGAGAATTTCCTTTGGTAGCTCTGTAACCCAGTGACTTGTAGGGGTCCTGTAACAATCAGCCTGCCAGGACAGGAATCCACATCGTGGTGGTACGTGGGGAATTCAAATCCCTCTCATGTTAGCAAACAAGCTGCTCTTTTAATTAGACATCTTGAGCTATATTTTTCACTGTCTATATTCTGATCTTATGATCTAATCAAATCAGGAGAGAAAAAATAATAGGAGGAGGAACCATGAACTTAGAGCAATGAGACTGATCAGAATCCAGGGAAAACCAACTGGATTTGCACAGATTTTTCAAAACGCAGATCTCAGTGCCAGGAGTTGGCATCAGGTACTTTCTGTGCAGTCTGAAGCCCCCTGAAGAAATGAGAAGGAGCTGTGCTCTCCCTCCCACTGATGTGTTTCAGCCTTCATTTCAAAGGTCTCTTTTTCAGGCAAGCCAGGATAGTTCATGCCTACCCTAGACTTGGCCTTCCCTGCTGAGAATACCAACAAGAATGTCTCATCTCCATGTGATATTTAATCTCCACTGCAAACCCCTGAGGGGCAGAGATCACATCTACTTGTCTGTAAAACCTAATGTGCACATATGGCAAAGAACAAATAGTAAAAAGGATCACAGACAATATGTGAGGCTAAGTTTTGTTTACCTTTCCAACATCAGAGTGTATTTACGCCACAATTACTTTCCAGAATACTTAAGCCCCATAAAGCCCGTGCAGCTCCAACCAGGGTGAGGTGACACCATCCAGCGCAGGAACACGAGGTTTTATCATCAGCTTTTCTCAGGTAGAAGTGTCCTGTTAACAGCATTTGAGGTTGAAAGGCTACTTTGGAAGACTGAATCTTTTGTTGTGTCCTAATGTATATCTGATGTGGCACCTGCTCCCTGATTTAAGAAGATCTCCAATAATGGCAACAGAATTTAACGCAAGGAATGACAGAAATTTTCAGGTTTCCAACACTTTTTTCCTATTTCTTTCCTCAGTCAGAAAGTAGCCTGCAGTAGCTGCACAGTGCCAGCAGTGCCCTGCTGAGGGTTGCTGATCTGGGAGCAGGATTTGGGCAGGGGGATGTCCCTGAGCTCATCCCCGAGCACGGTGCTCACGAACAGCTCCGGCACAGCAGAGCCGCTCATCGCCCGCACGCTGTCACGGGGTGGCTTCCACTGCTCTGCTTCCAGCTGGCGGCTGGGCCAGAAAAAGCCACTGTTACATCTTTAAAGTAATTTAAACCAGCAGCCTGCTTCGGCCAGGATGACAATAAGTGGAAATAATGCAGGTGAAGAGCTGAAAACTGCCTTCCAAACGCAAAGCCCTCTGCTGAAATCATAAAGCGTGCACATGATCGCTGGGTTGGAGCAGGGAGCCAGCTTTCTGCCAGAGCTGGCATGGGAGCAGAACATTATTTGGATTCGAAAACTATGTTAGAGAAGGACAACAACATTGTCTTTATGACTCATTTTTGTCAGACTGGATTCAAAACTTATACCAACAAATTTGACATTTCATACTGCTCTGCAGAAAGCAAGTAAAATGAGTCCATGTTTTAAAACAGCAGGGAAGCTTCCAGTGCTACAATTAACTGGTAACATATGCCACTGCTGCCAAGAGGATTTTTAATCTCTTTAAACATTAATGTAGCATTTTTGCTTCTGTCGCAATAAGGCAGCCATCTGTGTTTGAACCTGCTGGGAAACCAGGGATATGTTTACAGAGAGAGAGATAGAGTGAGGCAGAGAGGGAGGTAGACATCCATGTTTCTAGACCCAGCATCAAAAATAACAATTCAAACCTTTTAAATGGTATTATTAAGGTGTCATATAGCAGTAGGAAGATTGTTAAAATGCTCAGACTGCTCAATTTAAACCTGTGTGAAAAACTAACCCTCAACCCAGAACATATTCTCCTTATTTAATATACGTGTTTTTCTGCGTGACTGCGAGCAGTTAATAAAGGATTTCATTACAGACTTACTTCCAGGAAAATCCCAGGTCTATGACATTGAAACAAACCTTTTATGTGATATTGGGCAACACTAAGGAGCTGAGAGTTCTGTAAATCCTTTCAGCATGAGCCTCCAATTCTGCACTGTAGTCTCATATTTATGAGGTTTTAATTTAATTATTTTTTATTAGGAACTAATGTCCTCTGAGAACCAGATAGGAAAATGCAAGCTCACAGCTACCCTCTACAGACGTATAAAAGGTGACGGATCTTGGAAAAACATCAGCCCTGCTTTTTTTCCAGTTTCTGTCTGCACTCCTTGGGATGACAGCCTTCAACACAGGGACAAGTCTGGGGAAAGGAAAAGTGAGAGGGATTTGGGGCAAGGAGCTCACGCTGCACTCAAAATCAGGGCTTGGGAAACCATGGTCATCGATCTCTCTTGGTTTTGGGGATGATCCCAAAGCAGCTCCCGGGTGCTGGCTGCGGAGCCAACGTACCCCAACAGCACAAGCAGATCCCACCAGGGCCAGAAACACATGGGACAGGCACTCACAGAAATAACCAGGAACAGTGGCATGGAAAACATCCCCAGCTGAGGGGGGATCCCTGGGAAAGCGCCAGCCCTGACGCAGAGCACTGCTGCCTTTATGAATTCACATGGTTAATATTTTTAATTTGGTGGGCTAAATCGTTAAGTGCTGACATCCAGCATCCTTTGATGAAGCTGCAGGTGCTCAGCACATTTTAAAATGTAGCCGCACATTTTTGGGCCCATTTGTTTTTCCTGGCTACAGCAATTCAGGTGGGAGGTTTTAAAGAACGTAAGTAGGCTTTTTGCTGCTGGGTTATTGCTGGTTGCAGTGGATATATTGACTAATGGATGGAAAGGGGATACAGGAGTGGTCTATTGTGTTATTAAGGATTGTCAAGCAGGAGATAAAGCCCCTTTTAAATGGATATGTGCATAGGTTAAAATACATCACATGGATCCAGACACTGCTGTATAAACCCTGGAGTGATAGCTTTGGTTACAGCTCCTAATTTAGTTTAAATGTAAAATGGCCATAAATAACAGTTATTTCTCACACAGACAATTAAGTACCCAATATTTATAAAATACCATGTATCACACAGACCTCTAAAGTCTGAGAAAAAATCTTGTGCTGTTTTTAGGATTTATTACATCCTATATATTTCCTATCACATCTCATATATTACCTAATGAAAGAAAACCTATATGAAAAGAATAATTTCCTTTCTCATAGTACTTGTTTCAATTTTATCTCTTTTTGTTTAAAACTAGCCCTTCCTTAGCTTTCCTGAACTTGGAACTGGTACGTGCTGCCTTGTATCTTTATTATCTTTATGATGTGTTCAACTCACCCATTAAAAGATAAGGGTAATTCTATGACAAACCACTTCACCTGCCAACAGTTCAGCCTGGACTATAATTGTGAATTGTTTGATTTTGAATCACTAAATATGCACTGAAATATTTAGGTTGCCTACATTTTTTGCCATTATATTTTATAAATTATTTTATCACAAACCAACCCTCTTAAAACAGACTAAGGTAATCTTGTCAGAGAAAAATAACCATAGTAAGTCTGGTAAGAGAAACTAAAAAGACAGGAAAATTCCTGACAATGACAGTATTTATGAGCCACCTGCACACAAACAGTGGAATTTGTCTAGATTACTCATCATTGCAATTTTTACACTATTTTGTCCATCTTTTTTTTAATACTTGTGGTTCCAGACAGATTTTAGCTTTGAAATGACAAACTGTGATTGCCTTGGAGTTTGCTTTCTGCAAATGTTTGAGATAAAAATTCTGCATAAGAACAAAAATTTTAAAATAATTTTTGTTTCATAAACTCTTGCAGAATTCTCACTTTCCACAATCTCTCTGTATTGAAATTTCCTGCATTACAGCCCCGTGGCCAAGAAAGGATGCTGAACTTGCTCCTGCTTGTCCATATATTCACTTCCTTAAAAACAAGAAGAGTATGATTGAGATATTCAAAAGCTAAATATTTGTATCTATTTTCCCACAGAAACTGAAGGGCACTTCAGTTAATTTGAAAAAAAATGCCTTTACTAGGTATTTAATTCAGTGGTTGATAGGTAATAGCAAAAGGATATTAAAGTTTTGTGATGGATAAATTAAGGACCAAAAAATTAACTTAGAGAAAAATATTGATAACAAAAAGCTCAGCGTGAAATCTGCTGATAAAATAGTTGCTAAAACCTCATGCTCTTCAAGAGTGTTCGAGGAAATACCAATATTCACTCAACAGCAAAAAACCCAACAGAGAAATAATATTCTGTAATCAGCAGAGGCAGCCCAGAGAGGCTGTTAATTTAGCAGAGAAATCAATCAGCTTGGCCAGGAATGATTTGTTCCTGTTCAGCCCAGTCACCTTTTCCATCTTGTACCTGGAAACCATTTCCATGAGGACACAACTGAAGTTGGTTTTTCCAGGCCCAGAATTCTCCACCCCCTCCCTGCCTTCCAGAAGGAATCCCACCTGTGAGCCTTACAGCCAGATTCAAACATTAAAACAATTTCTGGTGGCAGGAACAAAAGATCCCTGCCAGGTGCCAAATATAAACCAACACAATGGTTGGCAGTGTGGGAAACTTGCTTAAAGTGGTTTTTTCTTTTGGACTTTTTCAGCTTCGAGTAAATGGACCTCCCTTGGATTGGAAATGGCAACTGAAACATTAAATAAATCAGCATGCCAACTTTCTAAAGGCATAAAAATAAATTGAAACTTGAAAATTTGGATTCAACAAGTTCATCGTGCTTGTAACTAACAGTGTGAATATACTGAAATGATTCAAGATACGGTTCCTAGTTCTAATTTTTGATCAATGCTGTTTTCAATAACGAGTGTTTTTGACTCCAATATGAATTTCTGCTCTTCTGAATGGAAGCTGACTAGTGCCACCTCACAGAGCAGATCACAAAATCTTATCTCATGGAGGGCACTTATCAAAGACCACGTGCTACAAAGACCACGTTCAAAATCATGTCATGACCAAAATCAAAGCCCATTTCTTCTGTCGTCAGTTCCCTACCGCTGTGGGAGCTCTCCTTACACACTAATCAAAGAGATTTTCCCCCTCTCTCTGGATCAATTTCCCTCCACAATAAAAATCAATTCTCAGTCACTTTGTCTTCCCCAGTCAAAGTCAATTCCCCTCACGCTGGCATACATATTCAAATGTCTGCCCTGTACCAGCCCCACTCGGTGCCTGCAGCAGCAGCAGCAATCCAGCCCACGAGCCAGCCTTTGGGAATTGATCTGGTTCACCCACAGGCAAACAAAATTAATCCCCACTCACGCTTGCAGGATCAATTTCCTCATCCCAGCTTAACTCTGCTTCTCCTCACTGACCATCCTGTTCCTCCCTTCACGACACAGGAATGTGTTTCTGCCCTGCCTTGTGCCCTTCAGAAGCTCTGATCTGCTTCTAGCACATCTCTTTCAAGGTTTTATTCCAGCTTTTCCCGTTCTTATTCCTTGTTCCAAGCTGGTAGCAATCCCAGAATACACATTCCATCCTTCTTTCCCTTCATTTCACACCTCTATCTGGGGTCTCTTACACACAATTCCTTCCCCATTCAGTGGTGGTCCAGTAAGTTTAGTTAAATATAAATTGAAATACTTCATGGGATCACGGAATTAATTCTACCCATACCTTTTATTTTATTTTCTTTTTCCTTTGCTCAAGGTGCTCCTCTTTTCTTACATCCTGATCTTTTCAGATTTCAATACACAGTTTTCTCAGAAACATATCCCAGTTAAATTGTCACAATTCCATTAACTATCTTCTCTGAACATCTCAGACCCAATCCTTCCTTCTAACCAGGATTTGTGGGGTGTCATTTTTCTAAAATGTTTTACAGATGGACTCTGAAGAAAACCCACCCACTCATCATATGTCTCTCATGGGGTTTTTATACCTTTTGGTAGATTTTCTTCCAGACTTGTCTGATAATATTTTGAGAATAATTGTTTTACAGCTCAGGAAAAAGGGAAAATGAAAACATAAGCAAATATTCTAAATAATATCCAGCCAAGGTTTCATATCACTCAGCTTTTTGAGTTAGACTTCAGCTGGAGGTAGATAGATAGGAAAGTGAACGCAGAAAACAAAGGAGATCAATATTCAGGTTTTGGTGTAAAAATATTAGATGTTATAATCAGAATAGCTAAAATAAATTTCATAATCTGACAATGTTCACCTTGAATTTATTTCAATGCATAAAAACATTGCACCTGCAACTGCAGTGCTGGACTGTGTCAGGTTGCTAACGTAATTTCCTTCAAATCTTTTAGAGAAAAGTATAATTCTGTGATTGGTATCATCATGCTTCAGCCTCAATCACTTCCACAATATCAACATCTCCCTTGATACACAACTTCAGAAGGCTTTGCTTTTTCTAGCAGAATAAATAAAGACCTTACCCTTGCATTTTTCCGCTCCAAAATAAAATTTAAGCTATTTCAGGGGAAAGCAATTTTATTCATTCACGATTGTCATCATCCTTTGCCTCTACCAGCATTTAAAACTTGCAACACCATTTCTGTGTGCTGGTTGGAACTAATTTCTGTGCAAAAAAAAAGGGGAAAATCGTGGTAAGTGCAAAGAAGAAAACAAACCAGGGATTTTGCTGGCATGGAGCAAGCCATGGCTGAGTGCTTTCCTGGAAACCCAGCCTGGGAGGGCTCCAGCCCCATCCTCTCTGTAAATGCATTAGTACCTATTGTTTCAGCACCAGGTGCACATGTTTGTCTACAAATTATTTTCCTCCTGAAGGCCAAAGAACAAAAGCCAAAAAAACCCTAAATTGGAAAATAACCTCATCCAAGCTCATGTGCAGGAAATCCAACACTCTCGGCTTTATCATTCCAAAACCCATGAAGACAACACAAGGGACAGCTCCCTGTGCTTTATATAGAGAAAAAGAATAATTTTTCCCCAAGAAAACTCATACAGCCTCACTGAGGGATTGGGGGAAGAAATGTTCAAGCCTAATGATGTCTTTGGTTTCAGTAAATTTTATCTAATTTAGCAATAAGATAAAAATCTGAATTTTCTTTTGTCACTCATTTTATTATAGGTCTTGCTGTACTGCCAGAACAGTGAAATTCTTGTGCTGAATGACTGAAATTGTGCTCAAAAGGGAAAGTTGCTTGCTCTGGTTTTGCCTTTTCTTTTGTGCTCTCCAAAGACCTGGTTGAGAGACTACACAGCTGGAGTTTTACTCATATGGAAAAGGAAAAAAAAAAAAAGATGAATGGAATCTAAACCAATTAAAAATACTTGAAATTTTATAGAACTTTTTATGATTCTCTCACTCCTGCAGCTCAGAGTAAATAGATCCTTGCAACTCCTTCTGATGACAAACAACACATAACACGATCTGAAGTAATTTTGGAAAACATCACACAGAAAATCCCCAGCAGGAACAAAGACTCACAGTGTTTCATGTCAGAAGCTATGGATAGGTCCACTCGGGTATTGCCAGTTTTCTGCAAATCTGCTCTTACAATTTTGAATTATTTTAAAGAGCACAGAATATTCAGACAGATTTCTGACAACTCACAGTGAGTCACCTAATAACAGAAATGAATCCTCTTCCATTGTGACAGCCCAAACAGCAGCACCACTGCTTCTAAGGAGTCATGATACTCCCAAGTAAAACGTCAATTCAAGCTTTCATTTTTAGAGTTCCTCAAAGTTCTGACACAGTTACTCCTGCAACAAACAGCTATGAAGAAATTGAACCTGCTGTACCATGTTTTGGAAGGGAGGGATTTATCCTGACGAATCACAACTGTGTGGAATCAACCAAGCAAAGTCACTCCTCTGCAGGGAAGTGTTTAATTTAGAAAGGCCATTTCAGTCCCATGGGAAGTCCTGTGGAAATATATAAGGCAAAAACCCCTTTTTGCTCAACACAGATAACAGCACAACAGGAGAGCAATGTTTACAGGTACCAGTGGTGATTTCCACAAGCACAGTTCACTGATTTCTATTGTAAATAGAAATAGAAATAAGTTCTTAGAAATAGGTTTATCTTTCCTGCTGGAGAGATGAGAGATGGGGTTGGTGTTCAGGGGTACAGGAACTGCATTTCAGCTGCCACTGAAATTTGGTGCTTGGCTCAGTAATGACACACGTTTAGAAAGAGAATCTGGAGAATCATAAAAGGTTGGCCAACATTCACCTCTGAGGCAGGGACAGAGAGGGAATCGGGTGGAATGGAGGGAAGGAGATCTGGGAGCTGGAAGGTGAATTTGTAGCTCAGAGAAAACACAAGAAGAAAGGAAAGGGAAAAGGGAGTTTCTTGAGAAGGGCAAGAAGAGGCTTTGGAAGTGGAATATTGTCACTTACTTTTTTACCCATCCGGGTTCAGCTTGTCAGCAGTTGCTCACCGTACAGGGACATCTATCCTGTGAAGAACATCTGAGCTCCTTCTCTTCCCATGATGAAAATTTCTGCTGCAATTCCCATTCCAGTCTCCAAAACTCAGTCTCAGGCAGGGCTGTGGGTAAAAGAGGTGGATATTTACTCTGCCTGCCCTTTGAACCCTCCCTGTGTACAGGGATGAGCGAGACATAAAAAAAAAGTCAGAGCAACAAGGCCAATGCTCAGGTGGGTCTTCTTCTAGGGGTTCACACTGAGTTTAAATAAGTGAATTTTAGCCAGCAATAACAAATAATATCCTTCTTCACTTACATGTAAACCAGAAAATAGCACTCAGAAAACATTATTGTCTTCCTAAATAAAAAGAATTTGTGGGAAAAAAAATAATACAAAGAAAGGCTGGTTCCAAAAATGTCTCATACCTGGGGGATTTTTTTGGGAGGAAATAGGGCAGCAGTGAAACAGTGCAAACTCTCCTGAAGCACAGCAGCAGAAAGCAAAAAATGAAATGAAAACAATTAAGCATGTGTGAGCTGCTGCTAGCAGGAGGATGCCAATTACTCACCTGTATATCTGACTTTCCAAATTAACAAGGAATGTTGAAGATCATCAGTCTTGGTGGTGATGGCATCAGCTGTACACCCCAAAGGGAGCCCAGGTGGGAGTAGAGGGGAGATGGGAACAGTTTTCTGCTTCTAAAGGTTTTTGTCCCTTCTAAAGCCAGCAGTGGGTGTAACAGGAGGTGAAGGGAAGAACCTGAGCAGCAAGGTAGGATTACAAAGTTTGACACAGATGGAGAAAATTCTCTCTTCTCTGGTCCCTAAAACCTCACTCCAGAGGAAGACAGTGCTGTGGCAGCTGGGGAAGGCAAAGGAAGGGCAACTCCTAAGTCTCCTGCAGAGGCCATTTCAGTTTAATTGAGGAATTAGCTTCTGATTTGTCATCATCTCTAGAATGACATGAAACTAAAGAAAATAAAGAAAATGGAAGAACTTGCTACATCCTCAGTGTACTTGTATTTCTGTACAATAATCTAGCTTTCAAATATTTATCTCAGATGTACTTCTGAAACAAACTCAGCTTTTTTCCTACTTAAGGACTGTAACTGGGCCAATATGTGTTATTTTCAACTGTTTTCAGTGCTACATTTTCCTCTCTTAATATTTGTGTTCAGGTATCATTGTTGGCTTGATTTTCCAGAGCTCAAAATGTGGAAATTTCATATTCTGTTCATCACCTTCTCATGAGATATGAAAAAAGTATTCATAGAAAGCAGTTGTATTTGGGTTTAACATTGTTAGCGTTTCCTCTCATGAGGGATATTAAATAATTTCATGCACAACTGCTCAAAATATTTTTTAAACTTCTGTAAACATAAGATTGCCAAAATCTAACATATGTTATGTGGTATTTAATCCTCCAGAGGAACTGAAGGAACAAAACACTTCTGCTAAAGTAATTAATAAGCACCAATACAGATACCTAGAAGCTGTTCCATCAAAATGAATCATATCCTTCTCTAAGTCACACCCAATATTTAAGCAGTCTAAAAATGAAAATTCAATACACAAGAATACCGGCTGAAACAAGTGCTGAAATCTTATGTATCGAGATCAAATCACCAAAGCTGTGCTACCTTCTGGTGCTCCTGAATCAGGAAAAATAGGGAAGTTATTTGTAGAAAATTAATTTTGCCTATGAGAAACCTCGTTTGGCACAGCACACGAATCCTGTGGGGACTGGCGATTAAGGTTAAAGTGCATGTTAATGAATTATTGAAAGTAAATTAAAAACCAGCAGAGTTCCCTAAATCCATTACAGTTTGTGAAGGTATTTTCAGTTGCTGCTTGCAGACGTGGCAGATAATTCTTACTTTTTGTTTTCCTGCACTTTAACGAGTGCACTATTCCCTGCTAAGTGAATCCCCCTGTAATGCTCGCTCAGCATTACAGTGCTGCACATATTTTGTCCTAATATTTGCTAGGCAAGAATAGAAACTCGGGTCATGTGTGGATTTTTTCAATCAACACAGAATTCCTCGGGGTGTAGAAAAAAGTTAGAGCTCCTTCTATCAGGTCAGTGTTGAAGCTGCTGCCTGTGGGTCCTGGGCAGAGCTGCAGGAAAATGTTTCTTCCAGTTCAGAACTCATGTCCTGAAAATCCTCTAAAAAGAAATCCTCTCCTCCTTCTCTCAAGGTGTGACAGCACAGAGGAAATAAATGAAAATTCCATGAACAGCAGAAGGAATAATAGGGAGAGGCAGGATCCTAATCAATGAGGTATTTCACTGGATTACCATTGCTAGTGCTGAAATTGGAGCTGCTCAGTTGTTTTACTCTGCACTCAATGAACACTTAAAGTAAAAAAAATCAACATCTGAGCCTGCATTAGAACCATGGACCCCTCCATAGGTGCTGTCCTCACTGGGCTATAGATTCATGCTCTTTCTCTTGATATTTCCTTATTTTAAAATTTTTTTTATTATTTACTATTTTTTATTTAGTTAGTTATTATTTATTATTTATTTTATTATTTATTATTTTATTATATATGGAATTTTTACACATAAAGCCTAGTTCATACATCTTATATTTGTAGTTTCACTCTTTATAATAATTTAAACATAATTTTTAGGAATAGATTTTTTTTCTGCTTTTCATTTTCAAGTAATCTTTCCAGTAATGAAATTTCTTAATTGAAATGATAATTCAAAATAATAAAAAATAATTGTTGAATCTTGGTTTGGATTTTGACAATTTTCTTAGTACTGAATACAGAAGTCTGCATGGTTTAAGATGTTATTAATAAAATGTAAGGTCTCAGTAAAATAAAAAAAAAGAAAGAAAGGAAAAAGCCTAAATTTCTTCATCATCACAGGATAAAGAATAGAAAGTTACAGCTGTAAATGTCCAGGTTGATTTTCATGTAAAGGTATTTTCAGAATAAACGTGTTTTTTGAGGTTGGGTTACAATAAGTTCCATTCGGTTGTCATTATCTGAATGACAGAAGTGACACAGAAATTGAAATTCCTTTTTCCTTCGCAGAAGTTTTCTCCAATTCAGCATTGAAAAAATGAGTTGAACACCAAAACTGTCTCTGCCTTTTTCACCTGGGCTGCTGCCATGCCACCTTTGCAGAATGGGTAATTAATTTACACTAATGATGCAGCTCCTCCGCTATTACACAATTCTCCCCACGACCCCTCCTCTGCACAGATCCATTCCCGGGGATCAAAGTCAGCATTCCTGGAGCTGGAGCTTCTCTGAGTGCTGCAGGGCACAATTTACCTTGCTCAATAGAGATATGGATAATTTATTTATTTTTATTCTTGGATGAAGAGGCTCTTCAATATCTTTACCACAAAGCAAAACAAAGTGGCCATGAAATTTGGACTCCTCAGTGGGTGAGGTGTGCATTAACCCAAGCTGCTGTGATTAAACAGGCTGAGACAAGAGCAAGCTTAATTACAGAGGTGGGAGAATTTGAGGATCACGTTAAAGAACAGAAGAGGGAAACCCCACGACATTGAACCCTTCATGTAACAGAATATTTATAAATCATGTATTTAGCAGATATATTATCTGCAGGCATGGCTCTGCAAAGTATGGTTTTGAAGGTTTTAGAGACCAAAATACAGATTTCCATAGAAAAAAAAAATAAAATAGGAACTGCCTACTTGGATCCTTTTAACTGCATCACAAATTTACTTTTCCCTTAACGACAATGCGCTTTATAGATTTTTTTTTCTTATTTTGGAAACAACCCAGCCCTTCCCCCAACATCAAGACTTTTGGATCCACTCATCAACTTCAATTTGACAAATAGTAGAGGTCTCAAAGATACACAGCTCATAAAATATGAAAATAGTCACAGGGTGGGGAGGAATGGCTTTAAGCTGATGGAGGGCAGGTTTAAATTGGATATAAGGAAGAATAAGAAGAGCTTTGAGGTCCCTTCCAACCCAAGCCATTCTGGGATTCTGTGAAAGTCAGCAGCCTGAGAGGAAACCACTGACCCCACAGAAGGAAAGATTGAGATTTTGACATTTTCTATTCCAACAAACTGTATATTTTACCACTTTTCCAGGCATTTTTGGAGCCAGCTGACACCATTCTGTGGGTTGGTGGGTAAAGGAGAAGTGCTGGGCTTGAGGGAAACTCTGGTTCCAGGTCTCCTGAATGCAGGAACACATCCAGGAGAAATGAGGCTCCCTGGTTTCATGAGGTGTCTTTCCAGGTTTTCATCCCACAGCAATTGTTTGTCACAAAGCTGAAGCCGAAATACTTAAAAATCAGGTTCTGAAAGAGGCTGCACTGAGAACTTCACATTTTTCACAGCTCAGCAAACACTGTCATGGAAAAGCTCTGTTAACATGGTTCACATACTGGTGCTGAAAATGACATTTAGCTGCAGACACACACACACCAAGTCAGAGATGGAAAAAATTCCAAATATTTTTCCACATAAATCCAGAATGACAAAATATTATCTGTTAGCACAAAGCAGAATAAAAAAGAACTGACTCCCTTTTTGCTAGGTATTTAAGCTCCAACTGTCTAAAAGAGCATTTTCCCTTGCTGCTTTTAAGAAACCAAAATTTATTGCAGCATAGTAGGAGTCTTCAAGGTCAAAGGGTAGATAGTCTGCTTGCTGCAATATAATCTGACATGATAAATCATGTACAAGCAGCCAGCAGTGCTGCTATCATGAATTTGTAGGAGAATAGAAAATGATTTTTACAAAATATTCATTAAACTATATGGCAATTTTCATTTTTTATGTGTTCTGTTTTACTGCTTTGTTTTTCCTTCCCAATAAACAACCTTTACAAAAAGCCCCTTCTCTTTCTTATCTCTCCTTCAACAAACATTATGTCACAGAGCAAATGGAATAGTTTCAGAGACAGGAGGTGGAGGCTTTCTTTGGGACTATACCCTAGAAACAGCATTTTTCATGAAGTATGAAAGAAAGAAATGACATATTCAGGGTTTTTTTTTTTTTTTTTGTTTGTTACCAAAAAAACACGTGTATAACATTCCTGAGCATGATGGCAGAGGATCAGAGCCTTCAGCAACACTTTAATCTGCTGCTCAACTCGATTTGTATTTCACCTGAAGGAAGAAATAATTGGGAGATTGACAAAAAAAGTTAGAATTTGTTTAGTGCTAAATCCTGCTAGCATGCCAGGCTGGCTGAAAGCTGTAAAACCCCAAAATCTCACAGAACCATAAAATGGGAACTCCTGAAAGAGATGTTTTACAGGACACAAAAGAATATCCTAAACCAGCCAATGCCACCACTGCAGGGTGGGAGTGGGCGGCAATTTCACAGCATGTAAAATAGTTGGACTTTCTATNNNTAGTTGGACTTCCTATCCAAGCTCTTATGGGCAATGTAGATGAATAAATTGCAATAAATATGAATGGAAACATGAAAAATAAAGATAATCCAGTGAATTATTCAAAACCAAGCAGCTCAGGATCTCTTTGATCTTGAACAGGATAGGACACAAAGAAGCAGAGTGAATTCCACTAAAAATACAAGATTTTAGCTGTACTAGCAGAAATGGCTTTCAAGGTGCTCTAGAGGAAATGATGGGGTTTTATCCCCTCTCCTTACACAGCTCACACAGTGATCCCTGAGAGCAGCTGAATTTAATCCATTGCTATGCAAGCGGGAAATATTATTATTATTATTATTTTAATTTTTGTTATTATTATTACCATTGTCATCTTCTTCTTGTTTTAGTACCTTTAAGATTCATAGCTGAAGTTCTTTGTTAGCTTCTCAGAAAGAACTAAGTTCCATTTCCCTGTCCTTATTTTCCAGTATCCATAGCCCCCTATCTGACACTCTTTAATGCTGTTTTCAGTGTCATTTGCAAAAATGAAGAGCTGCAAATGTTCCATTCATTCAGGACTACTGAGGATATTCACATTGGCCTTTTGCCTATGTAATACAAAACTGTTTGAACTAATCAAAAGTTGGTAATTTAAATAAGCATATGCAACAAAGATACTTATAATATTTAATTAATGAATAAACCAGCACACAAAATCACTGATTCATACACAGGTAATAATCAAACATAAAGGCCAATCCTCAACCTAGAAAATATTTGCCATTTCTATTTGAATTATCACTGGCTCTATGAGAACTAAAAAAGGAAAGATTTGACTTTGATTTGACCCCAGGCCTTTATTTTTGGGATGGCAGGAGTGAAGCCTTTATTAGCCAAGGGTGCCCAGTTTGCACCTTATTGCCTGCATGTGCTAACTCAGAACACCTGGGCCACACGGGGTCTGCCTTTCACCCTGCAACATCAAATCCCAAACCAGGCAAACTCCATCAGGACACCACATTACAGGTATTAAAAGGTTTTATTTTTGCCCAGGAAACCCAGTAGTGGCACTTAACTGAGAAATTACTTTCACTGTTTTTACATGGGGAAGCCTGAAAGCAGCAGCCCTGTGAGGGATGGATAAATGGAAATTAGATGCTGCTTTTTGCCCAGAAAGCAAACAACTATCAGCCCCATCAAATGTTTGCTTTTCCTTTTCTTTTTAATTCCTTGGAACAAAAAGGCCAGCTGGCTTTCCTTCCATTTCTATTATTTTCTCAAGATTCAGAGTAAGCCAAACTCCCAATTACCATAAATCTAGAGGGCAGTGTCTAATAGATAAATCTACCAGAGCTGATGATTAGCATTTAGCTTTGGAGGAGAAATCCTGCTCGTGTTGCACCCACGATTCATTTTAAATACATCACAGGGGAATGGAATGCACCTCTCCAGCCTGCTGCTGTTCTTCATTGCACCTTTTCTCTGATCATCATCACCCTGTGCTGCCATTTACAGCTTTCCATGGCTTTTGTGTGCAGTGAACCAGGAGCAGCTCAGCCCAGCTCACCTGAACAGGTGCCTTTGCCATAACCAGGGGCCAGCTGAGCACGTTAAATGCTGTTTTGAGTCACTGAACACAGAACTCTGCAGTAAATGCAAGCTGAGACACTTCAGGCCACATTTACCACTCAGAAAAATTGGTGCAATCCTTCTTCAAAGACTGGATCCTCGAAGGACTGGAGGATCTTTCTGTTCCCTACCCTGAAAAGGTGGGTAGGAAAGTTATTCTGAGTCCCAAAGGCATCAAATACCCAACAATTAACATGCCCACCAAAATGTCCATGTGTAAGGTTTTGGAATTTCTGATGGGAATATCCTGTTCCAGCCAAAGCAGCTGCCATGAGAGAGCTGCACCTGGTGCCTGAGATCAGCACCACAGGCCTCTCCTGACTTCGAGTCTTTGAGGAAGATACTTTTATATTTGGGCTAGAAAAGCCTTAGAAAATTGTGCTTTTAGTGCTAACTGCAGGCCAAAAGTTCATCCTAATAACACAGGACTCCATAAACACCAACCCAGGTTTGTTTCTGGTC
The DNA here is from genome assembly GCA_013397055.1 of Pachycephala philippinensis. NCBI lineage: Eukaryota > Metazoa > Chordata > Aves > Passeriformes > Pachycephala > Pachycephala philippinensis. Next base: position 86,469 of record VWZT01016180.1, read on the forward strand.
CATAGAACCACCTCTCTACTGCAGAGCTGCCGTGGAGGTTGGGCTACCTTGCAAATGCAATATGGATAATTTTTTTGCTATACCATTAATGAGAGAAATCCACAAAGCATTTGCATTTTAAACTCCCAAAAGAAGTATGACGTTAATGCAGAGGTTCCCAAAACTAGAGCTCTGTACATAAAAATGGAAATAGAGTTCAACTCACACACAACCAAAGATCTACAAAAGGAATTTGGATTTGCATCCCCTCAACTGAAGTAATTAAAGGCGAATCTGGAAACTGTCATCTGAATATAAAAATGTATTGCTGCAAATGTTTGATTTTAAAATTTTTTATTAATTATTGACCAAATCAAGTCTTCAGGTACTAATTGTCCAAAGAAGCCTGTTAGTTACAGAGTGACCACAGTACGTGGAGTGTAAATATCAGGAGTCTTTGTTCAAAGTAGCACAAATTCTGAAGAAAAAGAGCTTTGTTGGTCATTACTGCAAAATTCTGTTTTACAATTGAAACCTGTGCCTGTTCACCTGGGAAGCATTTTAATACAGAAGCATTTTAAACGTTAACACCTCCATAATAGCCTACAGAATGTGCCTAATAAAGGCTGATTTACACTGTATTTGATTAAACTGTATCTGCATCTGCAGAAGGTAAATGGATTCTTAAATTACTCGGGATAATTACAGCCCACAAACCTTGCAGACCCCTTGCATCAGTCCCTGTGCAAAGAGTGAGGCAGCAGCTCCACCCCATCTCCCTGTGCACTCTGAGTGTTGAAGAAAAATTTCACAGGACACCCACCCTTTACGGCCAAAGGTGAAAGAGCAGAGAGGCTGCTGTCCTGCTAAAGTCTTTTATTCCATAGTCTCATAGTTTTCTGAAGGTGGAGTTCAAAAGGGGATAAGACCAAGCAGCAATAGCAGGCCAAAAAACTTCTTCTTCCTTCCCCAGACTTACAGGAGCATAGATTATATTTGTTAATTAGCCAATAAGATTAACACAGGATTCTAATTTTTCTTTTTTCAACCTATCCTGGTCTAATTCTAACAATCGTAAGTCTTACACAGATGTTACATAGGTTATTACATGAATTCGTGTGCATGGGTTCTATCAGCTCTTATTGTTTATGTGAACACTCTATCTAAAAAATGTGAACAGCATAATTCCATCTATGTTTTGTCTAAATTAAAGAAATTCTGTGAAAGGGTAACATTGGTGCAGTAAGAACTGCATTTAAGGTCTCTTTTGCTGCAGCTTTTCAGTGTTTAAAGCACTTAGCATATATTTCTACTAGAAGTTCAAAAATCTACGTTTCTATTCCACTTTGGTGTGACTTCATGCACTCCAGCCTAGTCAAAGGTTCTGTTTTCAGTTCCTGTACTTTGGCTTTCCTCTGGGCCTGGGTCCAGAGGAGCTCTCACTCCAACATCTCCCCCTCTTGTTTGAACCATGTAGACTTNTCATCCCAAAGCTTCCCTACTTCCAAATGCACCACAAAGACCTCAGCAAGGCCCTGTGCCAGTGCTGACCCTCTGTGCAAAGCCAACCCCTCTCCTCAATACAAGCACTGAACCCTCCTTGGAAAAGGAAACCAGAAAAATTCATAACAAAAGAACAGAAAGAGTTTGTGGGTTTTTTTGGTGGTTGTTTTTTTTTGTTTGTTTGGTTTTTTCTTTCTTTGTTTTTTTGTTGTTGTTGTTGTTGTTGTTGTTGTT
>VWZT01016180.1:88301-129467 GCA_013397055.1 Pachycephala philippinensis
CCCCAGCCTGTAGCACTGCAGGGGTTGTTGTGACCCAAGTCCAGGACCTGGCACTGGGCCCTGTAGAAAGAACCTCATGCTGTGTGTCCTGGCCCATGGATCCAGCCTGTCCAGGTCCCTCTGCAGAGCCTTTCTACCCTCCAGCAGATCGACACTCTCACCCAGCTTGCTGTCATCTGCAAATCTGCTAATGGCAGACTAAGTATCCTCTAACCCAACTCTCCTTGATCATGGGAAGGTCTTCCAACATTCTATTGGTCTCATGGATATGAGAGCAATGATAAACTTGGTTTTTGTTAGAATAATTTGTTAACTTCTGAAAAAAGTTAACAAAAGTATTTCAGTACAGTTGCTGCTTTTCTACTTCTTGGTTTTTTTGTTTTGTTTTGTTTTGTTTTGTTTTTAAATTTTTTGTTTGTTTGTTTGTTTGTTTGTGTTTTTTTGGTTTTTTTCCCATTAAATGGCTACCGAGCAGCCCAAAAGCTCCAGTAAAGCTGAGCTGAAATTTCATCAGGCAAATGTTTTGAACTCAAGCAGGCTATTTAAAGTAATTTTACCTGGGCTTCAAGGAAAGCTTAGCAGATAGAAGAGTAATTATGGATGATTAGATAGTTATTGAATTATTGAATAATTATTAGATAGTTATTGAAAAAAGGCAGCTTATTTAAAATGGACACAGCATCCTAAACTCGATATTTCTGTGTTAATGATCTACAGAAGCTTATTTTCAGACAGACTCAGACTAACATATAGATTTTTTTTTTTGATATTACAGTTTTCAACTCCAGTTAAAACAAAGAAGGCAGGAAAGAGATTTGAGGACTTCTGAGTCTCAATCTGCATGCTGTAGTCAGTCTTCTAGAAAGGAAAAAGTGAGAAAAAAGGGGCTGTAAAACGTTTTCTTTTTTGATAGTGAGAGAAAATTGTCCAGTTTCCAATTTTGTTGTTGACTTTGCTGATAAGAAATCAGTTAATGAAACCTTTGATGATAATTAATTTAACAGAAAAAAAAAAAGTGATTTATTGTCTTTTAATTTAATGCCAAATTTTACCCTTTTTGCTGGTAATTTATAAAAAAGTCTGTTTCCCTTGAAAAGTCTCTGGGCAATAGTTTTAAAGTCTGCAGAAAGCAGAGAGAGTCAAAGGAAAAGATTTGGCAGGACACTAATATATATTAAAAAAAAAATTAAGATATTTAAGCCAAAAGATCCTGACAATAAATATCTATCAAATTCTTATTAATTTTCAAATTGCACTGTGGGAAAACTGAGGGTGTTGCAGTGGCTTTTATGCCTGACTCAACTGTACCACCAACTTTGGAATTTTTGGAATATTTGGTTCCATATCGCCTCTGAAACACACCTGAGTATTAATCCTGGTTTAAACAACGCAGGAAATCTGAAGATCAACTGCTATGTAAGTGAAAAATAGAAGGAACTTGACAAATGAAGAATGTGTTGGAAATTTGTCAGTTTGTGTCAAGGATGTAGAATAACTGAATTCCTGTGTAGTGTTATCACTTGTGTCTCAGCTCCACAGTGGGTGAATTACTAACACAGAACAAAAACTAACAATACAAAATGTAACTCGGTAGGAAGTATAAAAATGAGTGCAAAACTCTTTTGTTTCCTCCAGGCCAAGTATTCCAGCATTATTATGAGGAATCCAACAGCCAGAAAACAAAGAGAAAAAAACCCAGATTCTAGACTGGTTCTGGACACCAGATTTTAGACTGGAATAGACACTTTCTGTTCCCTAGAACTGAATAAACTGTGGTCTGAAGATGGTAAATGAAATTAGGGTTTGATGTAACCTCACTGCAGGGTACAGGGTGATCCTGAGCCTGTCCCTCAGCTGAGCTGCTGCTGAAGGGAATCCCCAAAGCTCAGCTGAAACACAACTCCATGGACAATCAAAGCTGCTTGAGACTCTTCAGTGTTCTGAAATCACACATTTTTTTCCCCATAAATGTCATTAATTTGGAAAATGATGCTGTCACCGAATAGTTTTCATAGTGTACATACAATTTAATAAAAAGCCCTGAGAGTTACTAGGACAACTACAAATAATGCAATTGTTTTTTCTAACACTGAGGCCCATTAAAGGAGAAACACAGTGCTCAAGTCACATATGTGCTTTTGTAAACTTTGGGTTTTCTCTGACGGATGGGATGGCTGAATTACAATGGAATCACTTCTGTGTGAGGGAAACTGCAATTCCTCCTTCGGACCAGGTTTTATTTGTCACAGTAACTGATGCTGGGACTTTGGACAACAAACAACCTTTTAGCATGTAGAATTTTCTTGGGCTGTGCTGGACCCTGCTCCTTGACTGTGCAATGCCTGACTGTGCTCACAGGATGCAGCCTGACAAACATTTCACTCAGTTCTCAATTCCCCCTCCAAATAGAAACTAATAATTTCAAATGTACATAACTTTAATACGTTATTTTGCTATTTTTAAAGTTCTTTTAATGGCAAGCATTCAACAGCCTCCCTGAGAATTTAGTGGATATTCCAACTTTGTTCTAAACTGTCTCAGAATTACAAACTGCTGCTGATCACATAAATCAACGTGCTCTAGGAATGAAACACCCAATTCAGCACCTCTGAAAGCTCTGTGTGCAGAACACTGACATTTACATGATGGCCTGATGTGCTTCATTCAAATACCAAATTATTTCATTAAAAGCCAGCAAGTTTTTAAGAACAGGCCACAGAGGGTGATAGAGAAAACAGGAGTTAAGTCACTGTTAACTGTGTATGTATTGAACCCTTAAATTTACTTCTCAATTCAAATATAATTATCAGCACGTATCCAAGCCAAGAGAGTCAGGGACATGAGGATGTCCTTTGCTAATGCCAACACAGATTACAGAAAACTACTATGAAAATTCGGTCACATGGCTGAAAAAGGGCCCAAGGACACAGTGGTTTTCCAAGTGATGTGAAAAATGTGGTGGCTGGTCAAACCTAGCTCAGAAAAAGCAAAGCACAGACACACAAAACCAGGAGAACTAGGCTGGGAAGTGCTCCATTAATCTGGATATACTAGCTGTACCAAAATAATAAAGAAAAAGCCTAAAGACAGAATTGCAGCCTTGTCCATTCAGATCAAAATTACTGTTTTCTTTTGAAGGTTTTAAAAATCTTTAAAGTTATTAATTTTAAATGTTCAAAACCAGTATTTGCACTATTTTCTTTATTACACCAGGAATGAAGACAAGCAGCTTCCTACTCTGCTGAGTGCTATATTGCAAAATTTACTTTTTAGTGCATTCTACACTTCTTGCAAGCTATTTTAGTAAGAGTGACAAAGGTGATCAAATAGATAATTAAGCTAACCAACTATGAAAGACCAGCTTTTCTTTGTAATGAAATCAACAGCAAAGTTGCTTTATCAGATCATAAATAAAGGTAGACACAATTAAAATTGGAAAGACAAAATTGTCAATGGTAATATTCTGATGCAATAAATTCTGAAAATCCACTGATAGCACAGAGAAAAAATAATGCTTTGACTCTGAAACAGCAGAAAAGGAAAAAGGGATTCTCCTGGTTGATTCAGCAAGGATTTGGGATCTCAAGGCTTTCCCCACTGCCTGAGCTAAACTTTGGGATATAAGAGCACAGGAATTTCTATTTAGGTGGTGAAATTGTACTAATTCTATTTGAAATCCTGGGCTACCCATTCATTAAATAATGTGTAGATGTTGCATCTCCAAGATCTCTGTTGCCTTGATCGTGCCCATATTAGAAATTTTCTGGTTTTACAGAATTTGGGTATTCATCAGGATTTTCCATTTAATAACAAAAAAGTGCCTTTCAGACCCGAAAATGAAATCATTGAAAGAAAATGCAGCTTTGAGTTTCCAAAAGAGATATTCTAAACCCCAAACCCACGCCCTGAGTTGGAGCCTGTCCCTGTAACAGGAGAAGTTCCAAGATTACTTTGGGGTCCCCTGCAGCAGCAGGGGCTGACAGATAATGTCTGTGAGGGGTGACACCTCAGAATTAGTCTGATTAACTCAATCTGAAAGTTGAGCTAACAGACTTTTGGACAGTAGTAAATCACTGTCAAACAATGAGAGACACGTTGATGGTTCTAACTCTTTTCTCTGTTGACACATCAATCTGCCTGTCATTCAATTCAGAGCAGAATCCATTACATTAATATGTTTCCACAGGCAAATTGAGAAATTGTGATTTTAATCTAATCAGGGTGGTTATTTTTGCAAATAGCAATTTTAGCTTGTTTAAAGTCCTTCTTGTAATAAATTAAATTTTAGTTGAAGAAATGAAACGTTTAGAGCTGAAAAGAGCTAAACATTAGTGCAGCTAAATTACTTTTAATTTTTTTTTAGTGATAATGCTTCTGGTGAAGGTAATATTGTCTAAAACAACAATGAAGATGCTACAAATGTTATCTTCCTCAAAACTAGAATATTCTAATTAATGGAAATACAGATGCACCACCTATTTCAGGTATATTAAAAATTCCCAGGGGTCTTTCCCTGCTCCTTCCCCAAGCAGCATTAGCTGATACTCGTGTGCTCAGTCAGAACATTCCAATGCCCCACAAATAAATAAACAACCTCTGAAAAAGGCACAATTGTATGAAATCCATGGCATTGCCCCTGCAGGCCCAGATGGAGCTGGAAATCACGGAAGGCTGAGAGACTGGCTCCCTGAACTCATTTCTAACACCAAACACCACACATTTTGCATAGAAACTCTCTTTTTTTCAAGTTCACACCTGCATTTCTGGAGGAATTGGCTTCAGCCAACCAGCAGAACTTGTGATGAATCTGAACTAGACCTGTGAGAATTCAGGCTTTTGCCTCTCAGGAAAGAGTGAAGTGTTTCACAATATTTCGTGTTTAAAGGGAGGGTTTCTTCTGGTACCAAATCAAACCCAAACCGACTGACTGAGGTTCTTTTTTCCTCTGAAGTTTTATTCATGATCTTTATATTTCCAGCCTAATACTGCTCTCTGAAGATCATTTTAGTGCCCAGTCGAGTGTAACTCATTTCCTTTGTGGTCCAGGAGTACAAAAATACTCTTCCCTAACGCAGTCCACATGGCTAGAGCTTGAAAGGTACCTTAATGAGACCAATAAATTTTTTTCCAGATTTTTGAATATTTTCATTAACGACAAGGAAAAACATGGACATTCACAAACCAGCAAGAGCATCCTGGGCTAAAAGAGCCAAATAAAAATTATTTTTTTCCACAGCTTGGAGAACACAGGTAACCTTTGCCATTATTCTGTACTTTATGTGAGTCAAGAGAAGACAACATTAAATTATACAATGCCAGGTATGTAGAAATGATAATTTCCTGCTGATAGAATTCTGCAGGCAGCTTCTCAGGAACATTAGAAAGGTTACCTATCTTAAAGAAGACAAATCATGTTTGTCTGTATGTCAACATTGTGTGGACCCATGTTCACATTTTTATTCACTTCTGGAAGACCATGGTGAAAATATATGGTGAAACCTTACTTATATTAAAAATATATTAAAATAAGTAAATCCTTACTTATGTTAATCCTTATTTATATTAGAATAGTATAAAAAAATCTGACTTGTTCATTATTGATTGTGAAAATCGTCTTGATGTCATAAAGCTCACGAAATCAGGACAGTTGGTTATGAGTCTTAGCAGATGGAATAATGTAAAGTCTAAGGCTCAAACAGGACACAGAATTTAAATTTGTCCATAGCCTACAGTCTATAACTTATTTACCTTCACATATACTTTTATCTTCGTGTAAATAATTCTGCATTTTACCCTGTTGTGTGCTTTTGGCCTTGTACCAGGTATATTTCAGATGACGACTCAGTACAAAACACTTGACATTAATGTTCAGGCACTATTCCTTCCATGGCAGGCAATTATGACAGAGAATGCTTATTTTTTTTCCTCTTTTAACCTGGAGGTGACCTGCCACTGGAATGCAGTTTCCTCTTTCATCATTGTTACTCCGTAAAAACACTAATAGCACCATGTCATGCAACGTTGAGGAAAAACCCCAAACAAACAAAAAAAACCCACACAGACCAGTAATCCCATTGTTCCTTTGACAATAAAGAAAGGGATTTTTCCTTTGTGGCTCAGGGGTGGACACAAACGTGACAAATAATGAGACAAAAATGCCAAGGAAAACCTGCAGGATCTTGGGGACAAGTGACAGAGGCACGGGAGGAGCACAGCCCTCCTGCCACCATCAGGGCTGCCTGGAGCACACTGCAAACACTCACTGTGGACAGGAAACGGAACAGAAAGTTTTAGAAACTCTTAATATTGTTTCAGTCCATGCTTAAAGTATTTAAAAAAATTCGTGACAATTGTTTGAGCTGGCCAGGTGAGCTGAATTACTGTTGTTTCGCTGCACTGGTGCAGGGGAGGCTCAGTGCTGACAAAGAGAAATCAGCAGAGAGTGAGGGCTGGTTCCAGCTGGGAATACAGAGAAACAGAGCCAGCCAGGGGCATTTAAGGAAGCACCAAGGCACCATTAATCAGCAGGGCAGGACACGAGCTCAGCTCACCAGCAGCTGCTGCCTTGAGGAGCCCCGAGGAGTTCACCCTGAGAGGTTCCACGGCACACGAGTCCCGGTGGAGGCACGGGGTTTGGTCCCTGGATGTTCTCTGAGAAGGATGCTGGAGGGAAACAAGGACTGTCCTTCAAAGGGATCTACCAAAATCCACTGAAAATAACACCCTGAGCTCAATTCCCATGTAATTCCAGAAATTCATAGCTTTGTTAGCATGGCCAGAACAGTTACAGTGGTTTGAGGGAGCAGAAATATGACTCCGCGCAATAATTGGAATTTCTGCAAACCTCAGACAGAAGTTATTTCTTTTTCAGTGTTTCCTAGCCACTATTTAGGAATTTCCAATTCCTTGCAGGCTCAAAGTAATCTCAAGAGAAGTATAAAATTATTGAATTAGTTTTAGATACACTAAGCCTTTTAGCTCACATTAAATCAATGGCAAATGAGGTACATCACATTTCTAAAAGGCAGATTACTCACTCAGGATCAAAATACAACTTTGAAATATCTGGCATACGCATTTTTAAAATTCAAAATGTATTAGTAATTAATATTTGGGCAAATTCAAAAGTATTTTCATGGGGATTCTCATGAGATAAAACACTCCACATGACAGTTTAAGATTAATACTTCTGGAAAAGATTATAGTAACTGCACATATATAATTTTCAGATTTTTTTTTTTGCAAATAGCACAAACTGCCATAGAAACCTCAACTAAATTCAATTCATAAAATTCTTCCCATTGAGAGAGAGAGAAATGGACTCTGTGTAATCTATTCTTCTGTTCTATTTGTGTTATCTTATGTTTCAATTTAAATTAAAACTTGTTTCAGAAGACTCTCACGTAGTGAAACAAGACAAATTTTAGTGTTTCAGTTTTGCAGTTATGATTTAGCATTCAAAAAAGCACCTTTACAAACCAACTCATTCTGCTGCATTTTTTAACTTTTGTAAACAGATTGCAGAGAAGGAGCCAATGCAGATCTGGACATCTTGTATGTCATCAGGCACAGCTTTTGAGTTTTTTATTGCATAAGGGATGGATTTCTGACAACACATTTTAAAAATTGCTTCTTATCCAAAAAACGACAGGCAAGAAAATTACTCATGAAGAATAATCTTTGTTCAGTAAGAGCAGTCCCCCCACGTTCTCTGCAATGGCCGAGTGAGGTGGCTGCACGTGGAACACCAGGGGACAAAATCTCCCCAAAACTCCTGCCACAGGGGGTTTCCACAGCACTTTGTGGCTTCCACTCCAGCCCCTGGGCTGGAGAAGGAGCAGAGACATCTGAGCTTTCCATAACCAGGGGTCTGTAACTACCAAATCTCTCAGAATCAGAATAAAGTCAGATTTTTAGACACCGTTCTCTGGACAGTGCACTAAACCCCACACATTTTATTGGTTTTCTTTCCAATAGTTGTCATGAAAATTGTATGGATTATGATAGTTATAGAGGTTTCAAAAATTTGTTAGTTTTTCAGCATCACTCATTAAAGAAAATAATGATGAATAAGGGGGAAAGTTTCTTTACAAATGTTGAGGCTGTCTAAGGAGCTGGAAATGTTTGGTGGAAGCCAGTGGTCAATGTTCACCATGGCAAAGGATGAACAGAGTATTTCAAGGTTTAGTCCCAAGGCATATGAAATACACTGCATTTATAACGTAATAAAGCTTGTATAAAAAACTTGCATTTTCTAGCTCTTCTAATATTTTCATAAGAAAAAGAAAATTCCACTCGTAGACTTTACATAATTCTAAATCAATGCCATCAACTGTATTAAACTTGTCAGGAGTTAGATCCAACACAGCTGAACAGGTGTAATCAAGAAATAAATATTATTATGGAATGATGGGGGAGAAAGGTGAAATTATATTGCAGACAAGTGTATGCTATTTCATTCAAAAACTGTGCTTTTATCTGTAATAATGGTCTCAGAAAGATGATGCAAAAAATATTTGAAGCATTTAACAATGCTTCAAATGATGAATGAGAATTTGAAAAGACTAGAAAGTCTAATTCAGACAGCCACAAATACAAGGATACACCACAAAAAACTCACACTCACTAATGGCATGTGCAGAATGTGCAGAGTTCCTCCCTGTGTGCTCAGGAGCTCATCTGGAGAACATCCAAACACGAGGTGGTTCCTCTCCAATGAGTTGATCTTGCCTGACATCCCCGTTCCCTTGTTCTGGATTTCCTGCACAGAAATCCTGTCCCATCTCTCTCCTACATGGCAGAATATTGCACAAACCCTTCAGCACTTCAGATTCTCTGCAAAACAGACAATTTTGGGGAACAGCACCCGATTCTTCACGTGTTCTGCTTTCCTGCAGGGAATCTACAGTCACTGTGAATGTGTCACTTTTCCCCAGCCTCCATCCCCGGTCTCACACACCCAGCAACCCTCTCCTCTGGCAGCTTTCCTTCTTTCCCAGAACAGAAACCACTCATACATTTTCCTCCTTTCCTCAAAATACTGCTCATGCTACTAATTACAACCCCACCACCACTTTTTTAGTTTGCAAACTTGCTGCTCTTCTCCAGCAGAGAATAGGCTTTTGGCTTCATCTTACCCATTTGCCTTTCAACCCTCACATGGCTTTTAATCCATCTGACAAATTAATTCATATCTGATGGTCATAGACCTATTTCTGGCCAAACCAGAGGTTTTTTCTGTTCTGATCTTCTGTAAATTCTGTTTCTCTTTCCCGTTATCCCTTCCCTTCAGATCATCTTGTATAACTCTTACAAATTTGTTCATTGCATCACATGACATTATTTCAACTATAGATACTAAGTCAAAAATGTCCTCATTAAAAAAATAAACGTGGTATTTGAAATACAGTTAAATAGCAACCATCTAAATAGAACTTGAGCTATACAGTGTATAAAAAAACCCAGTTTGAATTCCTGCACGGTATCTGTTACATCTCTGCCAAACAAAAGAATGAGTTGAGCACAAAATGAACCTCTTGTTTTCCAACAAATGCTACTTAGCTTTAGCTCATAACATTAGCTGAGAAGATTAGGCCTATGAAAACTCAATTTTCCCAGTCCAATGGGAATAGTGGAAAATAATACACAACAAAATAATAAAACCAGCCTTGTTTTACTCAAAAGAACCTAACACTATGTCAATGTCTCCTTCCAGTGATTGATGAAGTAATATGGAACTACACCAAAACAGGGGTTTGCTATCATTTAGAAAAACAAACACATTGGAGTCAAGCAAGGAAACAATTGTACAGATAAAAACCCCAAGGCACTGACAAGTCAGGAACACAATACAGCACAGAAAAGAGTGGAGAAGCAGAGAGATAGCAGTGGGGCTCCATTAGCTGCCTGGTAATCGGGGACAAAGTGCTGACAGGGCCTGGTGATGCACAGGGAAAACGCTGAAATTCCAGGCCTGCCTTTCCCTGATTGTCTTGGTGATAAAGATGTAAAATGTGCCGTGAACCAGGGACACATCTCAGGTCGTGGCTTCTGCACAGTGCAGATGAACCAAGGGAATCAGGGTGGGAGAAGGGCCTTGGCTGCAAGAGTTGTAGGGAAAAGCATCGTGTTCCAGGCAACTCCATCCCACACACAGCCTCTGCTTCTGAGGCACCATGGAAGTGCCACCAGGGCTGAAGGTGTGAGCTCCAGCAGCATTCCTCAGCAGGAATATTCCTCAGAAATTTTCAATGAAGTAGCCCTTACGAGAAGTGTGAACCCCCAAAATTTTCAACATTTTTAAAGAAACTAAAAATAGGTCCTTAAGTGTGTGATACAGATCCGATCTCTTACAAAAGGTTCTACTGAATTTTCAACTACATTCATAAGAATTTGCCTTCTAAAATTTGTAGCTCGTTTATTAAAAGGGATAACTTTGGTTCAGCACTCCAAAAGCTGTGGAAATGGATGCAGGAATTCTTAAAAGCTGCTATTAGACACACCTGCACTTATCACAGCCTGGACAAGCACGAGCACACCTGGACAATGGTCATGGCTACATATGGCAATGGCTGATTTGGTAATCGTGGGGACTCCTCTGTTCTTGGAAAGCATCCATAGAATTTAATACAGTTTTCCCTAATTCTGTATGCTGCCACATTGATATTTCACTCCTGCCAGGTCACGAGAGTGTTTGAGCTCTTTCCTGATTAACTTCACAGTTTACATTTGCTTAAGTTCAAAAATGAGTGTGCAGTGCTGTGGGACTCTGAATCTCCCCAGAGTGTTCTTGAAAGGTTTTGTTACTGCAGAGAAGAAATTTAACCTAGAAGGAATAATGTCTGTAAAGAACACAACAGAACTATAAACTCAGAGAAATACCTGGAAGAGAAAAGGAATAGGCTGCTAACTGTGTTTGACTTGAATGATAGCCTGAGTTAGGAGAAGTTATGAAGCCAGACAGGTAGAATCAGAAGGAGGTACTCTTTTGAACAAAGGCAGAGGAGATATCAGCTGTGAGGGGCTGACAGAGAGAAGGATCTTGTGCTGAGGCCCCAGGTTGCCAGACTCCCAAGTTAGCTTAAAGGTCACCTCTGAAAGACAGCGTTTCAAAGGGCAAATATTACAAGGTTGCCCTCTCTGATCCTCCAGCTGAATTAGGCCTCCAAGAGATCGACTTTGAAGGATGGCACTCCAGAGTTCTGCCTCTTCTCTCGCATCATTTGTCTATGTTAGAAGACAACACTTTATATATTTGCGCCAAGATCAGCAATGCAAAGAGCAAGATTACATACGACGATAAAGAACATGTGCATTTATCATGATAACTATCTACTACAGAATACCAGAGCAAGAAAATTAGGTGGGTGAGGCTTTCTTTGTTTTTTGTGAAATACTGGTAGAATCACTAAAAAAGAGTTTGCCAAAACAGGGAGATTTTATTATTTGTAAAAGAAGTAAAACAAAAATTGGCCTGCAAATTCTTAGAAAGCATCAATGACAGCTTTTGCAGCTGAAGGAGGTACAAAAAGAAATGTTCTTAATGTTTGTAAGGAGAAGTTTGCTGAGGATGGGTGGGTGGTATAAGGCAAGTGGAATGGGATGAAAAAGTTCAGAACCTTAAAAAAGAGAAAAAAGAAACCCAGCAAAGTAAGTCTGTTGATTTTAAGCAGGTAGATCAAATGATGAGTGCTCCAAATGTGAATTATTCGCTGATGTCACAGAGAGAAAAACACAGAAAACAGTCCAGAAGGGGATGTGTGCAATAACATGGGGTTACTCTCAGAAGGACGCAGTGGCAAGTAGCAAGAAACATTGAAGTTATTAAAGCCAAAAAAGAAGTTGTGCTGTGAGCAGGTCAGCAGTGGGAAAACTGGCTCAGTAGTTCCATATTCAATGGCATCATCAACAAATGACAATTATGGGCTAAAACCTCCAACCACGTGCACCCACCTTCACTCCATGGCCAGGCAGGGAGGGGACTGTCACAAATATAAATGAGAAAGAGGTAAAATCTCAGCCTGGAATGGAGAAATGACAGGTCAGAAAGCACTGACTAAAACAGGCCCTTTCAAATTAGCAGGAGCTGATAATCTGCTGTCTGGTTAACTGTTCTCAGGATCTCAGGGCAAGTATTGGTGTCTTAGGGGATGGAAAAAGGACAAAGTGCTGCAAAGCTGACAGTATCAATCAACGTGCATTGACTAGAAATGAACAGGAAATGGGAAGTGGAGCTGGGAATTGGAGTGGTCCATAATTAAAGATATTACTTGAAAATGCTGGTAGTAAGGAAATAGAAGTCAGCAAACACTACTTTGCAAAAAACGGTGCAAAGAAAATTCATCTTATTTCATATGGATTCATTAAAATATGAAGAAATAAAGTAAATCTAGGAAGGCTCTGACTTGAGAGACTTGCAAACAGTTCTTGGGTTTCTAAAGAAGAGCCTTCAAAAAATGAAACATTACCTTATGAAAATAATTATGAAAATGGAAGTGCTTTCGCTGAGCACTAGAGACACACATTTACAGGATGTGCCAGGGACCTCAGAGGGAGCCATTCCATGCAAAAAAAACTTGCTCTGTATCATGAGACGCAACTCCTCACTTAAGATGCATGTAATTCTAAAAGTTCTTTAGCATAAATTTAAGTACATTTTTACATTGCAAAGTGAAAATACCTAAATGACGTATAACTATCAGAAAATTGGACTCTTAGTCCATAACAGCTTTCTAATTGTAAAGTTTCCTTTTGACATGGATATAATTCCAAAATATTTCTAATTTAATATTACAGCTGCTGTAAAAGGAAGCTAGGGAAAGATGTTGGTCCAGCACAGTGTTTTATAGCAAGAAAATCTGTATTTAGTGAACAGAGATTTGATGAGTGGTCAGATCAAGAGATATCCTCATCTAAGGCAAAACCCTTCCCTACTCCAAATTTCCTATGAATCTCCTGACTGGTATTTCTTCTTTTCACACCTCGATAACAATTTCATTCAGCACCTTGGAAAATTCTTATAAGTCTAAGAAAAATATATTGTGCTTAAGCAACTCCTGCCTTGCACTAATCTTCTGACTTCATATTTGCCATCTTTCTATACTATCCAGAGTGTGCTTAGTCTGCAAAAGTAGCATGGAAAATTTTTAATTCTCTTGAAATACCTGGCACTGAGCAACGTAAGGTGAAAGAAATTTAATTTTGTGGAATATCATTTGGCTTTGATACAATTTACCCTACATTGTACACTAACTCCAAATTGAAAATCAGTTTTTTGTCCAAGACCCCTTCTTCAAAAAAATTAAGCTGTAGACAAGAAATCCTCCTTCTGTGTTTTCTCACAGGTGTAGTCATTGACCCCTGAATATTTGTCCCCCCATTTTAGGATATAAACAGCTTTGTTATTAACCCTCAGAGTTTCTGACCTTGCTGCTTTTGTGAAATAATAGTGTGAGAGTGGAATTTTCTTCCAAATGAAATGTTTACTCTATAAAGCTGTAACTGCTATATTGCATTATATTTTTATGTTTATTGTTATGAAATGATGTTATTTGTAAGTATAATTCTGTAATAAAAACAAAACAAAGATTGATGCTGAAAGAGAATGAAATTTCAGAACGTGCTATAAAACTAATCTAATACTGGAAAATCATAAAAAAGTGCAATTGCTCTATTTACAGGTGAAAAGGGAAAACAATTGCATACATAAAAATAAAAGATTTATTGTTATAGTAAGAAGCTTATGAACACTGAAATGAAAACGAAATCCTATAACAAACAAAAGGGTTAATCTTAATTGTGCATCAGTTTTGAACGTTATTTTTAGGCTATAAAACCTGTTTCTTTACTCAACAGTACCTTTGCATAATGAATGTTGTGGCTGTTGCAGAAGTTGCTTGAGTCTTTCCACATAAATCACTCTGCAGCAACCTCCTTTTGTTTTGCAGAGCTGATGTTCAGTCACAATATTCTCTTTGATGCCATTCTGGAAGCACCAATTCGTACTGATGGAAGATGCAGATTTTAAAATCCACCCACTAAATAAATGTACAGCTTTCAGAAATATCAAAGGGTGAGGCAAAAAGATGCTTTGGGATGGGGCCACTTGGAGCCACAGAATTACATGGGAGGGGTGGAAGGGACAAGGAGAATTTATGTCTGATTATTCCTGGTTTATCCTAGAAAACCTCTAACACATCTGGGAAGCTCCTGGGATAGCGATTACCTGGGGAACAGTTTAAAAACCTGTAAAAAATACAGTCTACAAGAAAAATTAATGTTTGCTGTTCTAGCAATATTTTCAGTTTTGAGTTGAATGGGTTGAAATTTCCTCCTTGTTAGAGGAGCTACTTTGGGAGAGTTTCCAGGTGAATTTGTTGCAGTTTAGTGGACAACCAGTGAAAACAACCTGTGATTTTGCACCACTGTCCTCAAATGATGAGGAAATGCTTCTGTGTGACACAATACTCATAATCAAGGGAAGAGATAAATTTGGAAAGCAGAGTGACATCTTGGTACAAGGGTGACATCCAGGTCACATCCCTTCTCTCTGGACTGTTCTTGTGTGGTGTAAAGGAAAGATACAAAATGAATTTACCTCAAATTTACCCTCAACCCACCTATGCTAGAATTAAAAAACCCAACAACTTCTTAGCAGAATTTCCTGAGTTTGGGTACCAACATCTGAAATATCCATCAACCACTGACTTTGACACCAAAAAAATGCTGTTGGTATAGCCAAAGGATTTATTTGTAAGAGAAGATCACATCTCATCCACCAAAATCAGACACTACATCCTCCTTTAGGAATTTAATGTGAAAAAAAGATAAGAAGGAACCATATTAATCCAAAGCAAAATGGAAAAAGCCATTGGAAAGAGCTCCTTCCTGAGCTATAGTAATTAAAAGCCTTGACATATCTATGAAAGAAGAGCCTGGATAATCTTTATTACACTGTAAGCAAGGCAAATGGCAGATTGATATCCCTTGGCACAGGAATACGCTACTAAATATTTGAAGACAAGCTGTGACTTCAAATATCACATCCAACTGCAACTTTAATTTTTTTTTTGCAGAAAAAGCAACTCATGCTGAGGAAGATACGGCTTATTTGAAACTTATTTACTGTCATAACAGATGGTGAAGACTAGAGAGAATATAAATGAAAAATATGGGGGCCCAATAAATGTCAAGGCTCCCAACTTGGTTTGTAAAATTAAAAGAAAAAAAAAAAGAAATAAGCTATATCTATGCAAGATACAAAAACTTAACAGAATAGATTAGCTTTTTAACATCTTGGAAATAACCATTTTTCTGCCCACACAACGTGAGATCAAAAATTGCACTGATTTTACAGTCGCTGCCATCCTGAAAAACTTATACAGCTTGATCTACGCAGAGTTACCGTTATTCAAAGCTCCTTTTCAGGTTTTTACCCCCCAAATTCTGGTGGATTATGACAATTTTGTCAGTTACATCTACAATGGCCAAGATAGTTTCCTATAAACCCTTGGTGGGGTAGAAGCTCTGTTGGCTGTTTGTAACCCCACAACTGTAACCTGAGGAACGAGGTCAGAGCTTGAGCCAGAGCACAGATCCAGGGCCTTCTGTTGATGGGGAATTTTCAAGTCTGGGGTTCTCAGTTCTGAACAAAACAAAATTTTAAAATAACAAAATCTGCAAAACAAAATTTTACTCAGTCCTCTTTAGTCCTCACCTCACTCAGTTTAAGTTCAGAGAGGATTCAGGACTATAAAAAGAGTCTGACATCCCACAAAACTGTACTTTGAGATCTCTTCACAGAAAAGGAGAGATGGATGATGCATCCATCCTTATTTTCTAAAGTGTGCAGGTGAAATAGGCAACACTGAGGAAGGGACAACATCCTTTCACTGGTGGAGGGAAACTGCATTTGCCTTGCTCCTGGAGCCATTACTGTCTTGGCAATGCCTCTGCTATCAAAGCCCAACAAAATTAAGAACTAAACCAAAGTGCAAATGATATCCACGAAGATCTGAAATAAATTGTCAATGTGAAGTTATGTAATGAAGCTGAGCAAGTCTTTATCTTACTGGAAAGCAGAGCTTCCCTGGTGACACCGTGCCATGAACTGACACTGTGGTTCACAGGACAGCACAAAGCCAACAGCAAAGAAATAGATATTATTCTATATTTAGCTCCTCCCTTGCTGTCTTATGTCACCCAGATGACTAGAAAATACACTACTAATGCAATATTTCATTCACTAAAATACTGCTCATTTTACTCTAAATCTAGCAATGAATTTCAGAATGTGGTAAGAAATGTAGTATTAAATATCCTTTAATGGCACAAAGAGAAATAAAATTGTGAGTATATTTTTATACGGTTATTCTTAATGAAAAACAAGGAAACATACACAAAGTATTTGAGTTTTTCATGCTGCTGCCTTTTATGTTTTCTGTGCATTGTATTTGAATGCTGTCCTCTTGATTATGTTCTCTGAAATACTTGTTTGAAGTAAGATACTTTATTTTAATAAGTGGAACAAAGCTTTGAATAGCTTGGTTCAAAAAACAGTTTTAAATGAAAGGAGCTGTTGCTAAGCACAGGGATCTTTGCCAAATACTTTTTAAATGGTTTATTGTGCCCTAGCAATCCTGAGATTAAAAACATCTCTTGAATTACAATGACACATCAAAAAATAAAATTAATGTGGGGGTTTTCATTACAAGAACTGAGCCTCTGTGTGTTATTCTTTCCATTAGATAAGAAAGAAACATACTGTGGTACATTGTTTTTGCTGTCAGAGAGAGCTTTTAGGCAAATATACACTATCACACTATATCCCTCATGGTTTCAATCACGTAGTCTACAAGTTCTTCTATTAATTTAACTTAATGCTGTGGATTTAAGGGATAGACTGTATATTTTCACATATTTTTCTGCACTGGGGATGAGTTATTTTTAGACTCCATAAGTCTTCATCAGAATCAGAAGACTGCGTTGCCTCATCCTACTACAATATGGATAATAGTATTGCCTCTCTCTGTAATAAACATTTAATTTTCCACTGCTCTTGCGACATTACAAAACAACTGTTTGACCAAGCTCTGGTGTTGTAACACTGCAGAGCACACAGATCTCATTGCCAGTGAGAAACCTGAGCTCAGAGTGCTGGGTGTTTTAGAGGAAAACACAATCGATAGCATTTCCCAGCTAATAAAGATGTCTAAAACAGTGCTTTGAGCAGTCCTGGCCTCAGAGTACGCAATTTGTGATTTAGAACAAGGAAAAAGGAAGTAGCAAAACCAACAGAGAGAACAGCTGCTAATTGACTTTAAACCAAACTCAGTTTCCACACCTTGAAATCTCATTTTAATTTTTATCTGGGGGCTGTGAACAGTGAAAAGCCAAAGTTCCAGATATCTCACACTGGATATGAAAGCAGGGCATGCAGATTGTTGGGATTTTCCTTTAAATCACTGACTCCTGTGCTTTGCCCAGCATCTCCTAAGCTGCCACTGAAAGACAGCACAAGTCCCTTGCCAGATAACACGAGCACCCTGGTGCTGCATGGCTTTAGCCCACAGGTTTTATTTGCCAACATCCACTTTCCTGCTCTATTTCCCAAGGACAAATTAAAACACTCATCTGCGAGTTATAGATTATAGCAAATTAAACCAAAACATATTGTACACATTAAAATTGAGCCAAATCTGACCTAGGAAAATTGGCAAACACAATAATGATTGGAACAAGTGGGTCAGATTGTATTGGTGTGGTTACTCACACACGTGACACCTCAAACGACTCAAATAACAAAAGCAAACATAGAAAACGTAAAGAAGTTGCAGTGAAATCCTGCCTCTTTCATATACTTTCTTGGATAGTCCATTTTAAATATATGTATTCAGGTTTTTTAAAGCCCAGAACATTTCTCTCCCAAAGAACTGTATTTCAGTGCCTGTCCCACACTGTCACGCTCTTAAGAGAATCTGAACCTCCAGGTAGACAGCTCTTTTATTTCCCATCTTAAACGGGAAATATATGACAAAAAAATAAGAGGAACACATCAGAAAGAAAACCAAGGTCACCTTCTCGAACTGCCCGTGGATTCCTTGCTCTCCAAGCTGGCTTGGAATTTCAGTGGGGGCCTAAAATGGCCAGAAACGTGCAGGAGGTTGTTTCCTACTCCCAGAGGCACAAGAGTGAGCTTGGAGTGAATGTCTTTTAAAAAGCAGATATTAAAGGTGCCAGATCTTGGTCAAGTCAAGAAAAACTTGTACAAAATTGTTTTTAAGACATGACAAGTTTCAACCAGAGACACTCCATGGCCTAATGTTCCTCCTCCAGGAGATTCCAAAAGAACCCACACATATTCAGGGTAATCAGGATTCTCTACCTTCACTCATATAGGATCAGGACCTGTATTTTAGGATTCTTCACTCCTTAAGCCCACTCATCTCATGGGAAGCTCAAAGGCAATGAATGCCACTAGGAAAAACATTCCCTAACAGCCCCATTTGATTCCCTGCTCCGATAGGAAATAAGAAATAAAACACTTTAAAAATGAAACAGATCCCTTCAACCTTTGCTGAAAGAAGACCATCACAGTTTATAGTGCTCAAAAGGTGAAGCAGAAATATAAAAAAAGATGAAAACAATTACAAACCTTTACACGGCTCTTTGGAAAATATACACTTTTCTGGTTTTCTTTGATAATACCACATAACTCAAAGGGAATACACGGCCTCACATAAAACATCCATCCACCAGGAAAGGCATTTATTGGCCTCAGAAGCCAGATATCACCTAAAACAAAACACACCATTATTTGGACAAAGATGAAATGACTCGTCATGACATTGGAACTTGCAGGGAGAGACACTTCATCACCAGTCAATATTCAATAGCACTCGTAGGTAAATTGTGGAGCTTTGAACATTGGCTCTGGAGCTCACAGCTTGTGGCAACTGCATTTGCTCACGTTCAGTTCTCTGGATCCTTGTTTATTCACTGCGAGAGACATGCAGCATAAAGCATCTCTGAGCTAATAATTTTCTCATTTCCTAAAACATTAATTATGCTAATAATTAAGGCATTTCTTTTTCATACTGATTTAAAAAGGAATTGGCACAACTGAATAAGCAGTAATTCTCATGATCTAATAGTCCCCAAATTTCCAATAGTCTCCAAAGCGTGAGATTACTTTTTGTGTTTGAATTTCCTTATGGCAAGGATCAGGCTGCAATCTTTCCAGGCATCAATATACACCTCAAGCTTGTAAATAAAAAAAATGCCTGTGCTGAATCAAGTCTTTTGAACAAATTGTGCAAATGTTAGGTATATTAGAAAAAAAATTAAAGGCAGAGTAAGTGAGAGAAGGTGACTCTGTGGTGGTAAAAGCTTAATAAGAGCAGATCATCCATTGCCCATGAGCTACCCAAGACAAGTACCTCTTTCTAAACTAGAATTGAAGCTTTCAGGGAAAAACTTTAAAAAATGGAAAACAGTGTAATAACTGCTGAGATTACTCAGTTTTCAGGAAGAGACTGCAGTAGAAATTGTCCTTGTTTCAGGCAATGTTTAGTTTTATTTTATCTCCTCAAGTAGCATAATAGTTTCTTCTTAGGGTACTTGGCTTAGAGCTTATTTTTAAAATTAAATTTCAGTTATAACAAACTCTTGCATAGATTAAACCAAAATATTCCAACGGTAGCTTGTAGAGGATGTTATTTCAGCGAAGAAATGTTGTAAGCTCAAAGCTTAATGATTCTCTAACGATGGCTCCGTTATTTAATTAAAACAATTGCTGCAGAGACATTTGTGCTCTTTGGCAATTGCCATTTCTGCTAACGTTCAAGCAAAAGTAAACACACTTTGGGTTCTGGAACCTCCTTAATCCCTTTGGTAAACGGAACAGGGAAATTTCGAAACGAGTGGCAAATTGGATTAATTTTCAGTTTTTAGTTAACGAACTGAAATCTCCACTAAAGTTATCCATATTCCAGTATTTTCCATCACACATACCCTTTAGAGCCATTCCTCCTGTACAGCCTTCTGACCTCTTCTGTAACTCGACCTTATTTCCATGGTCCCAGGGGTTTGTATGAGACAACAGGTGGCAGAACCACCCAGGGTCTTCCCCCTAGTTATTTCTTGGATGTTACATGTGCCTTGTTTAACCTTTTTAATAAAGTATATAGAAATATATATAATATAATATAATACAATAAAATATAATATAATTACAGTATATAATATATTATATATTGTGTATATTATACTTATATGTAATTTAAAAAATAGAGTATTAGGTTAGCTCCAGAACATTAAAATAAGCTGTTTAATGAAGACACAGAGACCAGATTGGGTATGTTGCCTTTGAATATGGCAACTACAATTCTATAATGTTCCCTTAGACAGCAACTCACCAACAGTAATTTCCAAAACCCCATATATACCTGTAAGAATACAAGTCTGTTAGTGTAACTCGATGGGATTTATTTTTGATCTTCGTTATAAATTGTTCAACAGTGTAATAACTGAAAGTTGTTAGCCCCTAAATGCAATATTCATTATGAAAGTGACCTGTAAACCAATTTCCATTCTGCAGACATTTCTTGGGAGCAACATTACAAGATCCAGCTGAAGTGTCCTCACGTTTCTGGAGTGAACAAACCAGGCTGATTGGCTTTTTTCCTACAAGCATTAAAGGATCCTTGACTCTCTCCTGCCTGTGCAAAGCCTTCCAAAATAAACCACTGGTGGAGTTTACCTTTACTGTGTGGCAAGGAAAAGAAATTCTGCACCCAGGAACTTGCCACAGTCAAACAACTTTACAATTTTACCATTGTGTGGGCAAAAAAAGGGAAATACCCACTTCCTAATGACCCCAGAAACCCAGACTATCCAGTTGCTGAAAGGTTGGCTCAGAGAGTGCATTATTTCTGCACTATTCCAGTGCCATGAGCCAGGGCCTGAATCTGCTCATGTATTCCTTACCCTTTTTCCCCAGGATCTATGGAAATCAGCTTGACAGTTGAAGATACTGGATTTTAGGAAAACTTTTCAATCTAGGTTTTACATAAGCTTTTAAATATATGGAATTTAAGCCAATTTCCTCACTGAAAAAGTGAAATAAACCAAATAATACACATTCAAAACTGCTAAAATTATTAAAATATTTTCCTTAACCCACAGTGCCCAGTGAAGCAGCATCCACCTGCAGCCTTTTCATGCATTCATATTTCCTTGCTTTTCCTTAATCTGTCCATACAATTTACTTCACTCAGCTAAAATGATAGCTGCTTATCTGCCTGAATCTTGGATAAATCTTTGGGAATTTGGCTGCATGACCTCTTGTTTTTCATGGCCTGCCACTGCCCTCCAACACAGGAACCAAAGTGTGTGCTATCCCTTGGCTGCATGGTCTTTTCTTTTTTCCAGACCATTGGCTTATAAAATGAACAAAATTGGTCCTAATACTGATCTCCTGTGGCACTCCACTAATCACTTGCCTCTTTCCCAAACCACTACCCACTCACAAATACCTCTCTTTGATGTCTCAGTAGATAATTTATCTATTCACATACCTCAGCTACTATAAAACATCAAAATTACAGACCTTGCAGATTATTCTTTTGTGTTTTGCTCTATCAACAGATTTCCTAAATGCTAGGAAAATTATTTCTATGGACCCAATTTACCTTGTTAGTGCATAGCAATGATTTGTTAAACATAATCAAATTTTTGTGGCTGCCTTTAACTGTAATATTCCAGGTGCCTCCACTGGGGCCTGGTATAAAAATAAATGGAGTAGGAAAAAAAAAATAAACTCCAAGATCCTTCTGTGCACTCATTTACCAACAGAGCTCAGATAGAAAACCCTGTAACAGAGACTGCTGAGTTTATTAATAGATATATTCTCTATAATAATATTTATATTCTCTACAATAATATTATTCTCTATTATTAGTGAATCTTTTGTTTTAAAACAACCTGTTAGTGAAGGGAGATGTGCTGTTTCTGATGAGGACAAAGCAGATGATGCAGGAGAGAGAACCTGTGTGTTTTCCTTGCACTCACCAGGTCTGATTTCCAGAATCTTGTGCCCAACACACTCGTACCTCTTTTCTCACCCAAGGTTTAAACACTCCACCAAAGACAGGACCTGTGTTTTCACCTCAGCTGGATGCACCCGTCCATCCCTCTCCCAGATGTGCACTTACTGTGAAGCCCTCAGGGTGCTTCCCTGGTGCTGAACTCCACGTGGGGGTGAAAAAGGAGGGGTAAATGAAAGTATTCCCTCTGCTCCCACATCCTTGTTTCTCACCTGTGGTGGCAGTGTCCATTTTGCATTCTGGGATATCTCAAGAAAGCACAGCCTCACTTCTACCTCATGTGTGCAGTTGGTGGGCAGTGACACTTCACCTCATGGAGTAACAAATATGTGCCACAGGCAGACCAGAGATTTGAGACAAGGAGTGAAGAACGTTGATGGAAAAGTGTGCTCTGACATCCTTTAGCTGTAAAGCAAAAATAAAAGCAAAAAAAAACTTGGAGGAGAATAAAAGTTCTGGTTTGTATTTACTCTGTGCTCACAAAATTCATTCTTTCTTTCCTTGACTAGCCAGAGACATAAAAACTCTATTACAAAAAAAAAGAGTTTGTTCCAGACCCCATCAAATGGCAGAGGCATCCTGAGAGCTGAGTGCCAGCACAAGATAAAGATTAATAATATTGGCAGCAACCTCCTTTCCCAAGACTTCTGTAAGGAAAAGGGACAGACAATACCAATGCAGCCACGTACACACTTCCTGGCTCCTGCCTTTCTACTGGTGTTTTTCCCAGTGTGAGCTTTATCCTGAATCCCTTGAATTATTGTCAGAATTCCCATGGATTATAATGATGTGGTATCACCACTCGAACCTTTTCCCCCCAGCAAAAATAAATATATAAAGAAGGAAAAGGCTATGTCACAGTGCAGAAATGTTGTTTTGTATTCCAAACCAGTCCCACACGTCCCTGCAAAGGCAGTGACTGTATGGATGTTCCTCTCATGCATAAAAAGATCCTTAACAGGCTGTCTTTACTCACAGGGCCCTTCAACAGGTATTCCCGCTTATGTCTGCAAGTGATATGTATTGTAAACGTGCACACCATCTTATTTTATATTGAAACAGAAACAGATTGTTTCCTATAGTTGAAATAACTGATAACAGAAGGCATAGCCATGCTAATTTATGTTGATCAGGATCTGTGCACATTTTCAAATCTTTGAAGGGAGGCAACTCGAACTTAAGCTGTTGTGTCTAAAACCATCACATGAAGCCCAGTTGGAGAGACCTGGAAAAAAACAGTTGTGCAAGGAAAAAAGACACTTTAAAAAATAGGTTAATTCTTGTCCACTTTGAGATTGAAGCAAGATTTCTGTGCTGAGATTGAGAAGAACCCCTGAATTTCCAGTGAGACTAAGTATTAAAGGATAAGATGCAATGAAAGCAGTGAAGTCAAGTAAGCCAGAAGCTCTTTAGCCAACTGTGACTTTAAGAGAGAAAAGTACAAATATTTTAATGACATAATTGACGATGGAAATCTGACTTCTTCTAAAGCATTGGCAAGGATTTCCCTCCACAATTTCTACCCTCTGCACTATTAATCAACTAACCAGTGCTGTCCCAAGGTGGCGATGGAGTTGCACCACCAAGGTGTGAATAAGAGCCTTTCCTGCACTGCCCTGGCATTGCCAGGGGTCATTTCAAGCTCTGTGAGAAACAAGACAACAAATTAATGCTGATCAAATGGAAAAAAAATATATGGAAGGGAAAAAAAAAAACCAAGTAGAGTCATTGAGTGGCCTTCTAAAGTGTATCAGAGAGACAGAAAGAATTGCAAAGTCCAATTTGGCAGCACTGAAAAGGGGCGGGAAACGCCCTTGCAGGAGCTGTGGCTGTTGTGGTGTCAGTGGTAGGGTTTGCCCCATTCCTGATCTCCTCCCATGGTGCTCGTGGGGAATTTCCAGGGGTTAATCCTGGGAAAGCAGCAAAAGAGGCATCTTGAACAGGCTCTGAAACCATCCTGCACGAGGCTCCAACAATGAGGACAAGTGATAACAGCCAAGCCCCGTCCTTATCACCTCAGGAGTCAATTACCACAGGGGTGGGAAGTTAATGGGAAATTCGGCATCAGCTGCTTTTTTGCTGTGGATGTGGACACACTGAGCCAGGCTGGGGAGACAGGGTTTCAGTCTTTAGTGCAAAATCACATTTTTAGATAGCTGAATACACTCAAGCATGCAGACAGAAATCTGTACAGAACAAACGGAAGCTCAGGCTTTGCTGGGATGCAGATTTCCTCATCACCATCCACCACCTGCTTCACCACCACCAGGCACTGGCACAGTTTTATCTTCTGATATCAAATATACTTTTAGAGTACCAGAGATGACATGTATCTCATAAAGGCAGGGCTAAAGAACCCCTATTCATGCAATATTAATGACTAAAAATGGCTGAGGATTCTTTCTCACCAAGAAAAGGACATTTATGAGAAGCTGGATTTCCAAGTCAATTATAAGGTCAAGAACAACTTAAAATCTTAACTGTAATAAGTGTATTAAAATAAAACAATAAGTTTTCAAGTGCTTTCTGTTTTTACAAATATCAGAAAAAAGTAAAGTATTGACTGCCTAAAAACCCTTTTGAAATTAATGCATTCATTTATGGGGAAAACAGAATTTCCTTTCCCTTGCAATGGTTGATAGAGAACTTGCCCCAGCCATGCCCTACCATAGGAAACACAGGGAAAAAGGGATTTTATTACAGAAGCATTAAATTAAGGTTTAACTCCTTAATAATGCATGCAGAGTTACAGAATATGGTACTATTGAAGCATACATGCAAACTTTATGGAGGGATTTAAAAAAATGTATTAATAATGCTTTGGCTTTCAGGAGTGGGTGCAGTGAGGATGGAGTTGTGTTGGGGAAAAACTCTGGGGATGGCTGTGCTGGCAGAGAATGAAGCAGCTTTTCCTTCCTTTGTACCTCCCTGCTCTGTTCTGTCCTCTGCCAGTAAATCCAGGGCTGATTTGTATAAAATAACTCAGAATAGAAAAATAAAAGTGGACATTTTCTATGCTGCACATCACTTGAGAAATCCCTGACAGACTCAGGATTTGCAGGAGACCGAATTGTTAACTTCTAGAATTACAAATCAAGCATCATCCCATATGGCACTACTTTTCAAATGACTTCCCTGTAAATCACAAAATCAGAAGTCTGACTCATCAGCAGTGCCACTGACTGTGTCCATGACACGAATTTGGGCTCCTCACAGAACCAAAGAAGTTACAATATCCCAGTTAGTGCCCAGGGTGAACTGGGAGTAGCTCCGGGAGTAACTCAATTCTCCTTCTGTGTCCCCCCATTTCTTTAAAATTATTTTTTACCTTCTCTAGGGTTTACTTCTATCTTGTGTGTCTTTTCTGGAGCTCCTTGGCTCCCCTCCAGGTGAATACAATTTCCTGTAAACATTCAGCCTAAGCATTTTTCTGTAAGTTTTATGCAAACCAACAAGGACATCACCAGCATCAGCTGTACCAGTGCCACGCTGCTGTTTTATTCCTATTTTGTTCCTCTTTATCTATTTTATTAAATAGAATTAAGAACAAAACACTGCTGTTTTATTCTTATTTTATTCCTGTTTATCTATTACCAATTATTTAAGCAAGATGACCTTATTTAAATTAAACATCTCCCTTCCATCTCCCTTGTCACAGAACCCAGAGTCAGGCAGAATCTGGAAGTAAATCTGCTTTTTGTGACATATCAGTGAATAAAAGAGGCAATGTCTGTGGAGGGAGCTCCATTTCATGACAGCAGGATTTCCCCTCTTCCCCAAGGTTTGCTTCTTTTCTGGGGTATTTCAAACAATACCTTTGTCTTGCATATTTATTGTATTCCATCAACAATTCTGAATATCTCTCCCCTCCACGTTTGGAATAGACCTGTGTAAGCTTTATCCTATGGATTTCTAGTACATAAAGTTTAGTGTAAAAAATCAAATTTTCAGCAGCACCAGTACTAAACCCCATTTCAAGTCGAGTGGCCAACTGAGTCAGTGACAAGAATCAGGACAAATAGAGAGAACTTTACTTTCTTGAGTTTCTCAAGGTTTTCCAACACATTAATTTGATATATTGTTACAGAGAAATATTATACCTGTGATACCTTAGCTTTCAAAAATATAAAGACTACAAGAATGACAGGATAAAGTATGATTTTTTCAGTAATTCCAACCGTGAATTAGTTAAAATTTACAGTGGAGAGGGGTATAAGCTTTGATCCAGGCTGCAGCATCCCCATAGCTCACTCCTGAGATGGTTTCATTGCCATCTGAAGCACGTATGGAGAGACAGGGCCTGCTCTAATTACAATATTGTAGTTTTGACTGACAGACAATATGTCTACAATCAACTCATTTGAAAGCCATGTGTTGCGACAGTTCCTTGTCCGACTCCACAGTGCAGAACCAAGACAAATCAGTGCCTTGTTACTCTGCACTAATCCCACAGTTTAATAAAAATAAAAATCCTGGGGAGCATGGCACACAAAGAACAGTGGGCCAAGAGGTACCCCAGTTTCTTTTTATCTTTTCCTTATTGTTAACATCTGTTGAATCCTTAAACACAGCCAGAGCGTTTGAAAATAACACTCCAAGACGTGTATACTCCAAAACTACTGATTCCCAACTTCCCAAACTTCACATGTGTTATTCTAAAGCAAAGCAAGTTTGAATACGAAAATTTAAAAATCTCCATTTTTGAAATCGCAAGAAACCCCACATTATTACACTTATCCCTCACTCACACCAATATATAGCTGACACTGAAACAATGTTTTTATTCTGACCTCACACAGGCCTGGATAAGTATAATTATTATGCAGCATAATATGACAGAGATATCTGTCATTAGTAGAATTTCTGGAATTTTGAACATACATTTCAATAGCCTAAGTGGACCTAGCTTGGCAATTTAGCTGACCCTGGAAAAGAGTGCCTTATGTTCATCTTGTGCAATCTGTCCAGTAACAGATGTACACCATTAAGATGTAAAGTGAGGTGGAGGAGGATGGGAACAGCAGGAGAAGAGTCAGGCCATTAGCAGAGGAGCCATGAGCTTCCCTAGGCCAGCACCGAGGGAGACAGGAACCTACAAATCACTCAAAGCAGGTTTCCCACTAAACCTGTGATAAACAAATTCCTATTTTTGAAGCGTTGCACTTACTTTATGTTAATTGATATGTAAACATATGAAAAAAAGCGAGTCCCTGCAGCGTGTTTGTGGTGAGAGCACGAGGTGGGAGGAGGCTGCAGAGAGGTTCAGGTGTGACGGGGGCTCAGAGGGAGCTCAGAGAATTCAGCCAGCCCCAGATCATCCCCTGGCGTCAGATGGAGCAGTTTTCCTCTCTCCTGCAGCACACAGAGCCCAGCAAGCAGCAAACCCACGGGTGGTGAAGTTCTCCAGGTGAAGAGTTTGTGCTGATGACCTGCCACAGCAGCAGACACAGCCTGGCACGTTATTGACTCCTCTTATCAGCACAATGAATTTACTTGGGAGGGTTTAAGGGTTTAAGCTCTGTCCTGCCTACTGATTTCTGTGAAATTTTCTCACCTTTGTTTATCCAGTTACTACCACAAATGTGTAAAACCAGACAGGACTTGCAATTAATTGGTTTTTAAAGTGTTCAAAGTGCCACTTTCCGGGATTATCGCAACATAAAAATATTCATCATATCTGCCCACACCAAATGTTGATATAAATTATTAATTTAAGGCAAATGTGACAATTAAGCAGATTTATTAGCCTTAATACATCATGCAATTACTAAATGACTTCTTTTTAAAGCTCGTCTTCTCTCTTCCTCTGCAAGCAAAACTGCTTTTGTTTTAGGTACCATATTTTATTTATTGATACACATCATCTTGAGAATGAGCTATCCAAGTTAAATTTTGTAGTGACAGCATTTAATTAACACACAAACAAAGTACATACAGATACTTATTAGCATCACAATACCAGTCTCAAGGGAGGAAAAAAGTCTCTTTCAGGCAGAGTTTTCAAGTAAATAATTAACAGACAAAACAATCTCTGAAACTGTGGCTAAAGCACACTTCTATTTGCAGTTTTGGTACAGGAACCTCTAATTGACCAGGGCGGGATTGTTCATTCCCAAAAGTAGCCCCTTTTGCCATGAGGCTGAAACCACAGATGGGAGAATAGTGGCCACGTTTGTGTTTCCCTTGCCCGTGGCACAGTGTCTATTCTGTCAATAACAGAACATCAGTTTTCAGGACTGTCAGGATTATGATTTTTATGTTTTCAGAGGTATGAGAGTCCCTAGCTGTCGGCATATTAGAAATACAGATAGAAAATTTTAAAATCCACTTAATTGTAATAAACACATATAAAATACGGCTCTTTGGACAACTCTGGTCTTTCCCACAAACACAACTTGTTCACCACATATTTTTTTATAAAAGACACCCAAAGGAATAACTGTGGTTGTGGTTTAGGTTTTTTTTTCCCCCTCACACATTACATGTTGCTCTGGGAGCTTAAGATATTGTTTTCAGCTGAGCAAAAGGAAACGTCAGGGATAATTTTGATAAATGTGAGCCCTCTCATATTTTCTGTTAACAAGTGCTTTGTGTGTCTAATAACATGCACCTGTGAAGCTGATTTTTCTTTTTCATGTGACCTCACAGAACTAAAAAAGGACTGTGCCTTCTGCTGGGGCAATAACATTGATGGAAAGACTTAATAAACACAGAGAGAGAAGAAAAGGCCTCCTGACCCTTCCCCACCCTATGGGCCATCCTTCTCCTGGGTTTGGGGCTTGTTCTCAGGAATTTTCTGCTGAAAAACAAACAGACCCACAGAGAGTGGTGGGATGGACACCCCAGGGCACAGCCTGAAGTGAGCTTGGCTCAGCTCAGCTCGGCTCAGCTCAGCTCAGCTCAGCTCAGCTCAGCTCAGCTCAGCAGCCCTCAGTGATCAGTGCAAAACCCCAAATCAATGCAAGATCAAACACTGGATGATCCTGGAAGTCTTTTCCAACCTAAGATTTCTAAGCTGTTCCTACAGGAACTGACCTCTCTTTACATAAACTAAGAAAACCAATGATTCCTCCTTTCTAACAGACTCTTACTAGGAGGTGAAAACTGCTACAGAGCAGTGAGAAATGGTACTAATCTCGTCAGTATTTGGAGTGCTGTACTAAATTTCCAGTGTATTATTCCCTGTAGCTAAATGCCTTTGATAATGCAGAGTCTCAAATTCTGAAATCCAGGAAAATTCACTGAGGTTCCAATGTCCTTTGCTTTTCCAACAGATTTCCCAGGAACAAACTGCACAGATCTCTCCTCCCGAGCCATCAGACAGCCCTGTTCCCCCACAGGGGTGAGCTGAGGGCTTTTAAAGTTCCCTGATAGACTCCCAAAATTTCCCAGGTCTCCTCTGCTAAAGGTGAATAGGGAATGGTATATTTCTTATATTGCACAGGTGGTACTTGTTAGATTCTGTTCTTCTGGGGATAAAACATTAAAAGGAAAGAATTATAGCCTGATACAGAGACTATCTAATGAAACAAACCCCCCCCCCCAACTTAATTTTTTCAAAAAATTCAGATTTCCCACAGAGCTTCTATTGATAGCTTTGTCACAAGTGAAAGCTTCAAAGTTTGTGTTTTGAAAGGTGTTTCATTTTTTATCATGTAAAGGCTCCTGTGAATCGAGGTAAATAGTAATGAGTTTCTTTCAATCACTTGACAACTACAAAAGAAGTGAATCTCCACCGGTTAATAAGAATTAAAAAGAAAATCGTAGCCTACCTGGTTTCCTGTAAAAAGATTTTCCTAAGCAGAATCAGTAGATCTCCAAGTGACAAAATATTTTTGCTTTAGATGAGACAACTTTCTCAGCTTTAAATCAATTCTTTAGAAAATTAAACACGTATTTGATATAAATTTTCTCCCACACTGAACCTAACATTTAAAATACTTCATAGATAAAAGAAATGCCTTGTACTATATTAATTTGTACAAACTTTACACTAAAATTCAATGCATCTGTGAAACCTGTCTGAATAGAAATTTCCTTTTTAAATTAAATATCTTTTAGTCAATTTTTTTTAAATTATTCAGTCTCTGCTTCTAAACTCCTCTAAGCAAGCTTGTTTTATTTTAGGAATGCTCTTTTAGTCAATTATGTAAATTGTCAGGCTGTACAACAGGATATGGTCTGTAGGGATTTGTTCTGTACCGATGGGTCATTTATTTATGAAATTTCTCTGCTCTATGCCTGTTAAAATATTGATGTTCTTCCCCTTTGCTCCTTTTTCTGATTTAAGTAAAATGATAAGTATTGAATTGAATTAATTTAAAGATTAGCCATTATAATGAAGTCTTATTTAATCATTAAGAGGAGCCAAAAGAGGCGAAATGTGGCTGACAGAGTTTTGTTTGGAGCAGGCAGAAATCCTGGGAGCAGAGTGAAACTTCTGTGAAGTCTCAGGCACATTCTGGTTTAAATATTAGGCTAATTTTTCCTGAGGAAGGAAATGTCAGTGTCACCTGCATCACTCATCCCTGTCCCTCCCAAGGAGATGACAGAGATATACTACTACTACTACTACTACTACTACTACTACTACTACTAATAATAATAATAATAATAATAATAATAATATACTCTTGATTATTATTCACTTGATCTTTCACCTTTTAAACAACATCCATGGCTAGATAAAAGTGTTCAGGTAATTTAATTTTGCTAAAAATCGTGCAAAGATCCGATTCTCTCTAAGCGTGCTCCTGAAGGCTCAGCACATTCCCATTTGTTTACAGCAAATTATCACCCATTATCTATTTTGTGATTTGGAACTGCTCTCTTTTACCAGAGACCTGCTTTCACCAGGTTCTCATGTCGGTAAAACATTTCCTGGATACCACGGTTTTATAATTTAATTCTTGTTTTTTCATGCAAAGGTGAGAAATGAACCTTGCTGGCCAAGGGGAGTGATTGGTGTGATTGTGGTCTGAGGTGTCATTTGTAAAACAATGAATTATTACAAGAGCTAATAGGAGCACCCTGTGATGATACAGTGTCAACCAAGGCTATTTGTCCTTCATAATCCCTGCCTTTATGGGTTAAAAACAGTTGTATATTCAAAAGCAATCTGAATTTCAGTGTCTCAGTTGTTGGTATGTCAGTAATTTATCTAGAATAGTCCACACTTTGTCATAATATCCCCAAAAATATTGCAAGTTCATCTAATAGTGTGCTGTGCTTTAGAAAAATACATAGTTCCATTTCAGGAAAAATGTTACATTCAAAGTTTTCTTGGTGTCCTTGGTATTTTGAAAAAGACAAGAGACTTTGAAATTCTAAAACGGGTGTTTTAAGAGCTTCAGTAATTATGTTAATATGAAAAAAATACACAGAGAAAATTTTATTTCCCATCGTAAAATGATAAAAAACACCCATGTCTCTAGAATAAAATGCAGCTCATGGAATAATAAAAGAAAACCTTTATGTATATATTTGATCAGCTTTGAAATAGGAGTGCATAGGGAAAATTCTGGTCTGCACTTCCAAAAACTTCTAAAAATGGTTTATAATGAACACTTGGATCACAAGGCAGCCTCAGGAATCACCACAAAGGGGGGACTCAAGACCTCCTGTACCTGAGTCAGGCATTGACACCTGACTCTGCATTCTTAGGAAATCTGATTTTCTATTTCAATTTTCTACCTGTAATGCCAGACTTTCACATAAATTTATAATCCAGGGAAGAAAATATCAGCCTCAAAATGTGTAAGTGAAATCTGGGACTTATTGTGATCCATGAAATCCTAATTACTGAGCTGTTTACCAGAGATAAAAGCTGCCTGACAATGCAGTGCACCAGCACAGTTTGATCACTAATTGTAATATACCGGGAGCCATAAAATTACTTCAGAATGCTGTTATGGTTTTTAATTCTGAACTGGGATTTGGAAACCTTAAAATGCTATTGAAAAGACCCTTCTCTATCTTGGCAAAATAAACTTCTACAAGTGATTAAAGGAAAATGAGGAATGAATGGACTGACGAAAGGACAGACTGTAGGATGCAAGCAGGAAAATATATAGTGTGGGAATATTTAGGAGCTGGCATAATTTCAGGAGCCAATTTAAAGGTTTTCTCTGGATATCAGGTGAGCTGGTGGGACGTCAGTACAGCAGGTACCTCACATGAGGAAGGTGCATCTAAAGTACCTTGTTAGATCTCCAACATACTTGAGGGAACGAGGAGCAACAAGTTAAAAAATTTCTTCTCTAATGTTTACCAGTTGCTCCACTGAACATCTGCTCTGTAACTTCAGTCCAAAATTTACCATTAAAATTATGTAAACAAATAATGTAAATAATGACTGGAAAGGATTATTCCCTAATTCTAAATTACACTGTTCTGGTAGCAGCTCGAGACTAAGCAATTTCATTGTGCTCAAGCTCTTTCAATGAACATTAAATTCAATTTTAGCTATTCCAATACTTATGTCATTAATCAGAGTTTGGACTTTAATGCAAATAGCAATATGCAACACGATGAAAAATCCCAATGCTGAGTTAGAAAATAAGGCTGGCGTTGCATTTTTAGAATGAGGCAGATCAGGGATGTGGGCACAGGCTCTGGGCACAGCCTGGATGTGGCACAAGCAGCCTCTGGCACAGGTGAAGCTCAGTCAGGGAGTTCACGTGATGCCTGAAGAGGCCAACCTAGAAACAGAGACTGGACAGGGGTAAGGGAATAAAGGTGGATATTTATTTGAAAGGCCTTCAGAGGCACACCCTGGGCAGGCCAAAGGCTGCACCCAAGATGGACCCCGAGTCACGAGTTCTTCACACTTTTATAGCTTTGGTCCATTTGCATCTCAACTCAATTTCACCAATTAAACTTTAGCTAATGATGGAATTTCCCCTCAGCTTGCCCCCCTTCTCAAGATGCTGGGTTACACATTTTGGGCCTAGGACGGGCTGGGTGTCCTTGGAGAGCAGCCTGGAGAGGCTTTGTTCTGTCTGTCTCAGCATGAGAGAGCAGCAGCTCCCAGGCTGCAGGACACTGCAGAGTTACACACTGGGAATGCAGGATTGGAAAAATATAAAAGCTAAAACCTAAGTCATCACACGCAGGAGTGGAGGAACCAGGGACACTGGAGTCAGGCTTTGCTCTCTGTGCTATGGAGGTACAGCCAGCGTGGCTCTTATCTGTACTAAAATAATCTAAAATATCACAGCTGGAGTGAAACAGCCTCACACGATCTGTGGAAGGACCTGAGCGAGTTCATGGAACAAAAATCCATCGCAGGTTACCAAAGAGAGGCACATCCCCAGCGCCCTGGGGAGAGAAAGCTGCTGCCAGGTGGGAAATTTGGGAAAGTTTCAGTCTGGGCTCATCCTGGACATTGGCATGACCTTGTAAAGTGCCCTTCCTAATGGGACATTCACTCACCACAACAAAACCCGTTCTGAAAGAGGGAAATCGGAAATTTTAGTGACAATGACCAAATTATTTTAAACTATTTTTAAGCTGTTTTTAACTCTACCTCCCTGAACATTAATTGTGAAGACAGATAAAAGATATTTCACTGCTACCTTCGCTGGTTTTGCTGTGACTACCAGCCAGCTTGCTGACACTCTTCCCTGTGACACTCCGTTTCTTCCTGAATGAACCAGTGTTCTTACATAAAAGGCCACTTTGTTTTCCTGGTCTTCAGGGAGAACCCCTGGCCTTAGATCTCCAAGTATTCACATGACTGCTTAGAAAATAGCACAAAAATTGTATTTGTCAGAATCTCCTGTAAAAATATTTTGCCTGTGCAAAACACTTCAGCCCCAATGTTACAGAAAATAAGTTCATTGCAGGAATCCTCTTAATTTGGCAAAGAAAATATTTGATCCCAAATTTTACAGACAAGGCACTCTTTGACTGTACCCTTTGGAGCTCATTTTCTTAACTTCTACCCATTCTTTTATATCAAGTCGTATTTTCCCCTTCTTCCATATTCCTTTTTTTAAATGCAGAAATTTTTCCTAGACTGTCTGATTTTCTCCAGTTGTCTTTTCCTTTGCCGATGGAACAAAAATAATTTTATAAAATAATTTTTTAAACTACTTATGTCTCTAGAACTTGGTCTACAGACAGTGGTTCAGAAATGAAGATTTCTAGTTTGCTCTTTGAAGGCAAATCCAGCATCTGGTGTACAGAAATAACACAAATGCTTATCCTTCATATCATTTTCAACAAAGCAAGCTATTATTCTTACAAGCATCCATCGTGAAGCAGGGTTACTCAAGAAATTTAGGTAAGTTAAAAACAACAAAATAGTGAAAATACTTAAAATTCTTTACAAATATGAAGCTGACTTCAGTTCAGAGCAATCTAATTAGGCTGAAAATGCATCACTATATTTGTGAAACACACCTTTCTTTAGTCTGTGCTCCATGAATTCCATCTCTGCAGTGTGCATCGAATGGAACTTCACTCAGAATATTTTTACAAAGTGCCTTAAATTTTAAGTCATGGAGAACTTTTCATTGAGACTGAAGAAAATAATATGATTTGAAAAAAAATTACTAGAGGTCACTGATAATGTATTAATACAGCATTACTAAAATTCACAATTTACTATGCACTTATTTAAGGTTTTAAGCATATTTCAATTTGCCCATGAGATTTCAGCACAAAGACACTCCAGAATCATCTCCCCATGACTCAAGCCCATGAAGATAATGTTTCAATAGGCTGATTGTAAATGTCTGTGTGTTAATTCTGTAACATTTTTATAGCAATAACATTAGGCTGGTTTTATGGAAGATGCTTTGTACCTTGGCATCAGAAATGGGGATTGCACAACAAACACATCTACGGAGAGAAACCCAGACTCGTGTCTTATTCAAAACCATGTCACCACCCCAGATGTCTTATTGCAAAACCCTCCGACCAACAAAAACAATTCTAAAATCACTGCACACCACTTATTTGCACAGAAATTAAGAACTGATGAGACTATTGCTAAAAAGCCTTTTTCTGACTTTTTTTTCCTCAAACTTTATCAGTCTAACAGAGTTCAAATTCTTTAGTTTCGTTCTCAAAGTTAGATGCTTATTTTTATTATCTTATTATAAAGCCATGCAAGCAAATCCTAGGCTGTAACTTGGGATAAGTGAACTTCATCTCTATTTTGTGGTTATTTTTGTATTGATGTTGCTGAAACGAGAAATCCACCCCACAGTCCTCACAATGATTTCAGGGATGCACAGGCAGTTTTTTCACGTTATTATCAGTCGTTATAAACAGCGAGAGAGGAAATGCTTATTCAAGCTACAAAACCATGAAAGAGAAAAAAACCCCCTCTTTCACGTCGATTTTCCACATTAAAATTCTTTGTCTGTTTCGAATTGAAAAGCGAGTAATAGCTAAAATATGCATTGGGTTCTGTCAGATGCAGAGCAGCACGGAGCGTTGCAGACCATCAATGCAGAGCTGGTGCTCTTTTCTACTCCGAGTTCTTCAGGAGCCCAAATCCCTCGGGCGATTCCAAAAACGTTCCAGATCCTCAGCGCGGTGCCAAAGCAAACCATGCCAAATCCATGTTTCATACTCTGTTTGCAGATATATTACACCAATCCTTCCGAGGACAGAGGTGTGTTTTCTTGGGTGTTTGCACTTTGCTATGTAAATTCTCAACACTCAGCACAGCCAAAAACCTGTTTCCTTCAGCTGAAATTGATAGCGCGGGGATATTTTTTGTTTTGATTAAAAAAACCCCCACAACTTTAGTCATTAAACCCAAGCCTTAATTATTTACGTAAGTAGAAGTTTCACATTTTGCTTGTAAGTAGACTGAATTATTAATATTTTTTGATAAATATGAAAGAATTCTAATGAGATAAAACTGGGTGAAATTATATGTCACATTTTCTAGAATTAAAATATAATAAATCTGGAATTTCAGCAGAAAATAATCCCAATTAAACGCTGAAATCAGCTCAGTAACAGTTCAATTAACTGAATGTTATAGCCAAGAGAGATTTTGCTTTTTTGTTAAAGAGTGAATTGGTATCATAAACCCAAAGTTTCACCTTGCTATAAGGTCATCTTTGGAAACAGGCAATTGTAATGTAAGACTTGTGTTGAAAATGGAACTTCCAAATAAATCCCCGACAATTTAAAATTTTTTTTTAGTAAATAAAACAAATACAGCAGCTCAAACCCTACAAGAGGAAAATTTAACAAACCATACATAGAAAGAAACCTATGTATAGAAAGAATTATATAGATTTCTATATAATTTCTATTTTTCTATATGTATAGAAAGAATACATAGAACCTATGTAAGAAACCATTAAAGAAACCTTCATTTTCAATATTTAAACACTGAATATTTTGCCAGCGTGCACAAGTGGGTTTCACCCCAACTGCCTTTGCAGCTGTGGAATAGCACAATTAATACGTGTTCCATGGGTTACTGTGTGGAGGAGAACACTTTCAAGAGGAATTAAACATGGATACAACCTTCTGGCTCAAGATGCCCCTGAACTGCCAGAGGTGTCCCTGGGGATGGGCAGGAGCGGCTGAGTGCTGGCTTTGCTTTCCCAATATTCCAGGAGATGCCCTGGGAGAGGCTGGAGTGGCACAGCCTGGCAGGGCTCTGGGCACCACGCACTGCAG
This sequence comes from Pachycephala philippinensis, assembly GCA_013397055.1. NCBI lineage: Eukaryota > Metazoa > Chordata > Aves > Passeriformes > Pachycephala > Pachycephala philippinensis. Next base: position 125,060 of record VWZT01016180.1, read on the forward strand.
CTCTCAGCAAGGTGACTCTGGAGTGTTTTTGTGCCATACATTTGTTCTTGAGAGAGGGAAGGCACTGAGAACAGCCTTTAATAAAGGGACACAGATGTTTGTGTTTATTGCACCACCTGAGCTAATTAAAATTCTTACCTTTTTAAAAAAAAGGAAAAAGCTCCCTGTGGGAATGAGAAGTGGCTTTAAAAAAAAAAAAATTACAGATGGGATAATGAAAAAGGACTATTTTTAAGATAAATTATTTGGTTAGAGGTTTTGAGGAAAACAATGAGTATCGTGACACTGATGCCCAATTTCTCAGCTTTCTTTGTTTGAATCAAGATATCAGGAAATAGCTTTGTCAGACAAGTGCCTGAAGATCCAAGGGAGATCTGCAGCACTTTGTATTGGGTAAGAGGTTTTGTACTCAGCATTTGAGAGGGAAAAAACTGGAAGAAAGGATCCTGCCCATCTTGAATACCTAAAGGTGACAATCTTTGGCAGACAAATGCTGTCATGGTGTTACTGTTGTTACATGGATTCCAAAGAAGATGAAAAATCTTGCATATTTCCCAGATGTTCCTGAGCTATGCCATATCCACAGGGATTGCTGAACAACATCCACAAGAAAATACCAGTGAAGTGCTCTACAGCTACAGAAATTCATACCTCAGTTGGAGGTGCACCTATCTGACTTTTTTTTTTTTTCCATTTCATGTTTTATTTTCAAGGACTAAATTCTTTTTGTAGTGAAGTAGTTAATGAATATAAATTGAACAACCCCCTCCCATATTTCATTGAACTGCTCTTGAACCAAAATGTCAGATAAAAGAAAAAAAAGAAGCTTTAATCTGAATTATTTTAGAGTCGAATTCTTTTGCAGAGATAAAAGATTTCTGTTCACAGATAGGTTTCTGTTTACCTAACAACTAACAAATATTTTCTAAAGGCCTGAGAATTTTCCATAGCATCTTGATACAATTGAATAGAAGACCCATTTAGCCTAATGAGCATTAAGATTAAATCATTTACTCACAGATCAAAGGAGATTTTAATTATGTAAACGAGTTGTTCAGAAACACAAAGTGTTCCATTAAGCTTCACAATTAATACATACAATATTTATGAGTTCAGACTTTTTTTCCTTGTTAAAAATTGATTGTTACATCAAAAAAAAGTTTCCCTAGATGCACTGATTGAAGGAAAAATATTTTAAGCCATAAAAGTAGCAGGCATGCAAAAGATTTTACTGCCTTTTGCTTTTCCTTCTCCTCTTCGTCCTCCCCTTCTCTTTTTTGTTGTTGTTGTTGCTCTGAGCGTCTTGTCACCAGATGTTCATTATGTGTACAAAATATTGAGTTCCCTAAGTCAGGGCTGGGTTTGGGGTCCTGAATGGGGCTGGTGCAAAACAAAACACTTCTAAAACACCCCCACTGATGCTCTCCACATTTATTTCTTAGAATAGGGGACACCAATAACCAATTTCTATTTCTTAGAATAGAGGACAACAATAACCAAGACCACGGTGCAAAAAGAAGCTGAGGTTTGGTTCATTGGTGCCTACCACAAATTATTTTTCACTCTCTTTTTTAAGGGAGGAACCTCAGGTAAAATGGAGCATAAAAAGGGTCCCATCTTGCTGCTGACAGATATTACAACAATGCTGCACAGGGTGGATTCTTAAATCACTCTATTATTTCTAACAGGCAAGATTAAAATAAATGCAAAGAAAACAAATGATGGAAAGAATGCTGATGAAATATGCAAGCTGGATTAGTTATAGAGTAATTTATTTCTACTAGAAGTTCTACTTAGAAAAGCAAATCAAGAGAATGGAAATTTGCTGACACTAAGTAATCCTGGAAAACACAGAGACTGGTTGTAGGAAAACTGATGACTGCTTAAGAGGGATGAAAAATCCATTCCAATTCTCAAGGCCAGAGGTTTGCATCAGAAGAACTTTCGACAAGATTAGTTTCTAAACTTAAAAACTTCATTTAAAAAAAAAAAAGAAAAAGATTATGGCAGACTACTTTTACTTGAGGAGCTGGGGCAAAATTCTACCCTTAGTTGCAGAGTAAGCTTCAAGGACTGAAACCAGATCACTGCTGCAGATGCTTCTGAGACTACAGACTGCTTTTGTCAGAGTTAGCAGCTCAGCTAAGGAGGCAACTCAGCCTCTGACAAATGTGTAAATCTGACCAGAATAGTCACTGATGATTCCATGTTAGATTTACAAGGAAGAAGCATAAAATATTTAAATATGTTATGAAATCTGTACCATTGTGTCAGTGAAAAATTCCAACACCTTCAACATTCTGTCTTAACAGAGCAGCTGAAGTTTGGCTTTTTTTTTCATATATTAGGAACTCATCATACTTTAGCTCTTTCACTCAATATCATGATCTCATGATTGATCTTATTTATTTTTGGTTTGTGTGCAACTTGAAGCTGATGCCAGAGTTATTCTAATTATAACACAGTCAACAGAATGACAGAAATCTTATGTCCTGAAACTCCATAAATAATTCAATGGAATTCAATAGTTTATGTTCATTGCAATCCTAATACGTGCACAAACTTATGGTCAGCTTCAGGTATTTTCCATGCATTTACCTTTCTATTGAGATAAAATTGCATCCCAAACCAGAATCATTTGCCGTGCTCCCAATGCTCCTGCTTTTGGATACAGATGGTGGAGAGAAAAAGTTTAATTCACTACTTATCTACTCCCTGCCCATCAAAATAAGTGTGAATGTAAATTATCCCAATCACTTTCATGTATGGCACATGAAAACTGAGAAATCCGAGTGTTTATATTTCCTTTTGGTAGAGGAGAGAGTCAACTGAAAATACTTGCAGTACCTTCTCATTATGTGTTTTTCTCAGTCACAGGGCTCTCATTTTCCATGGAGCTGCCCCTGTCCCCAGCCTGGACACAAACACCTCACACCAGACAAAGCAGGAGAACATTCTGCAGCACGTTCTGCCTCCACATCAGGAGGAGGCAAGGTGGGGGCAAGGGAGGAAATGTTCAGTGTGTCCCACCCAACCCATGGAGCAGCTCTGGGCTCACGCCTTCTCCTCTCAGCCCTTTGCAGAGCACAGAAAGCTCTGAGCTGAGAGGGCTGAGGCTGGAAGGAGCTGTGCCATTGAGGCAGACACGCTCTGGGCTGGATTTCAGCCGAGAGCCTCCAAGCCGTGATCCCTGTCTGCTCTTGGTGGAGCACCCTCAGCACCTCAGCGCTCCCATTTCGGTGGGCAGCGTTGCTCAGACACAAAATAGACATCTCCATACTACTCCTGCCATATGCTCAGCAGCTTCAGAGACACTGACTCCAGTTCAGCCAAAGGAATTAAGCACATAAACCTGGAAGAGAAGGGAAGAACAGAGGGAGGCTTCGAGTTGCGTTGGAAATGCTTAAATGCTGTGGATTTCCTTATGTGTGTGTGACAGACAGGAGGAAGGAGCTGGAACAGGAAGGTCAGGTGGATGAGATCCTGACAGGCTCCTCGATTGCCTCAGGGCTGCCTAATGTACCAAAGAGCCAGGACAAAATGTGCCATCAGTGCTGCCTCATGGACCGGGAGCATCACCTTCCAAGTGCTGATATTCAAAACATGCACTCCACGGTGTTTTTCCAGGTCGCAAAGAATTGAGAGCAAGCAGCTTCCAAAGTTGTTGTGAGGTCTTTTCTCCTTCTTATATATTTGATAAAAAACAACCAAAAAATATCCATCTTTCAAAAATACCATCTCTGTTTTTCTGGGAAGGTGGTGAGTTTTTAGAGGCACTTTTTAACACCCAGCAATATCCACTGCAAAAGTAAATTCATGAAGAGCACTGGTTACACACCCTTGTCATTGTTATTTCTACAAAGTTATTCCTTTCTCAAACCAAGAAATCACCTGAAAACTTAAGCCACACATCTGTTTCAGAAATTTCGTATTTTTAATATCTGTACTTTACATATTCCAGTTAAGTGGCAGAAGGAAGAAGAGATCAGAGCAAGAAATGCGGGGATGGAGCCTCCCTTGCTGTCACTGCAAGGTTTTCTGCACTATATTGTTTAGAGCTTTTCCCTGTCCACTCTTAAAGGACTCCAAAAAAGAGCATTCATCACTTTTATTGGAAAATGATTCCCTAGTTTAGCAGCTGACAACCACAAAAAAAACCACAAACTTTCATTTTTTCTTAAGTTTTAGCCCATTAGTCCAGAAGAAACTCAATGCCATCCCAGATGCTTTCTCTTTTAATTTGTGTATGTATATACACTCTCCTTATATTATCTCATGTGTTTAGTCTAACCAGACCAAAAATGATGAATGTGATATATTTGTCTTAAGTGCACTCTCTAATAAACCTTTATTTTCTTCTTCAGGGTGCAAAGACAAGTAGGGGGATAAGATATTAAATAATGCAAAA
>VWZT01016180.1:129482-221187 GCA_013397055.1 Pachycephala philippinensis
AAAAAAAAAAAAATTAAATATTCAGAATATATATATGCCTTAAGTCAAAGTGCTTTTATAACAAAGATACTGTTTAAAAAAAATATGTCGTAAAATATCTAACTGAGCTTCCATCTGAGGCAAATTGAAGCATTCAGGCCCTTCCTTTACCCTTCTACAGCAGTTTGAAGATGAAAGAAAACCCATTTTGCCCACCAAAACACAAGTTATACAGGGGGACTTAAAATGAACCGAACTAAAAAAAGAGATAAAGCTACTACGTAGTTTTCAAAAATCACAGCTGTTCCAAGAAGAATTGAAAGTGAGTGCATTTGTATTCTGCCAGATTACTGAATTAAGAAGTTTTAGTCGCGTTTCTCCACTCTTCCTTTCCGTGGGATTAGAGAGGAGTAATGACATTTTTATGTCATTTGCTGCTCCCTAGTGGAGATGGAACATCATTTCAAGGTTAAAACGAACAAGAAGATTAAGAAAACCCTGAAGACCAATTATTTGTAAATTTTGAGCTGTAAGAACATCTGAGTTACTGAGTTACATCTGCTGCAGTGTCATGGGTGCTCCTTCCCGAGGTGCAAAAACACCAATGAGGGTTTGATCCCTGTGTGGATCATTCACTCATGAGCTGGACTTGGTCCTTGTGGACCCCTTCCAACACAGAATATTCTGTGATTCTGTGATGTCTCACACAACACACCACTGCAGAGTCAGGCAATGCCTTTTTGAATATAAATGTAAAGTTCATAATGAAATTAGTGAGAGTGATGCTTGTGGATCAAACCCCCAAATTTGGCTCCTGTTCTGCCTCAGTCGACGAAATACACTTTAAAATCTAGACATTTAATAACCCTAAAAGCCTGTGGTGCAAAATGAAAAATCACTGTATGAAAAGAGGAAACTTTTTTGCTTAACCTGCACAACTTTGTAAATGTGAATATTCCTGTGCTAACCCAGAGCTTGCTGTTTGTTTGTTATTGCCTCTTCCACGAAATTGATTCCCTAATTTCCTTGAGTGCAGAGATGGGCTTGTCTGCTTTCTCTAATCACAGAGGAGAAAGCAATAAATTATATCCAAGCAGAATGCATTTACAGGACCTTCATGCAATTGGTACAGCAAGTGCATTTCCAGCTGATTCCCCCATTAAAATCACATCAGTGTGGTCGAGTCACCTCATTCTCAAATCTTATCATTTGTAAAGGTTTTGCTTCTGGAGGGGCAACCAAAATATCTCAGTGTACAGTGTTAATTCTCCAACCTCAGCTGGACTGAGAGACACCTCCCCGAGAGCCCCCAGCTACACAGGATTTGCTTTTGAGCTTTCAAGGATGACTCTCACACTTTACAAGAATTACTCCATTTTAAATGGCACTCGGACCACCTGATTTTCATCTGACTCCTAAATCAAATAAATTAAAATTTTCAGTGGAAAACTGACTTGAAAATTTTGGAATTTACACTCAGGGTTGCTCTGAGGAGTCAGGGACTTCAATAAGTGTTTGGCAGCTGAGCTGCAGAGAGACTTGGGGCTGAGCCACCTTTTAGTCCTGCTTGTAGTTACCTCAAACACATTCACCATTTCCACCCTCCAAAACTTGCTGTACTGATGAAAAAATTCATTAGAAACCTCTGCCAGGCAAAGGGTGAAGTGTGAACAGTGAAATTTGGTTAAGAATCGCTCACTCTGAACAGGAAGGATACGGACAAGAACAAACCCATTTTGGATTCTTCATTATTTTCCCCGGTATTACTCTTAGAACAACCAATAATATGTTTAAGTACTTGCAAGTTTAAAACTTCATCTCATTTCACATTTGCACAAAGCAGCTTGTGGCTGTTTCTGTGTGGGTTTGTGCAGACACAACACCTCCAAGTGAAATGATCTACCTTGTCTATTGGACTCTTCAGCAATTTTTAGAAATTATTGCCCTGTGCAGTCAATTAGAATCCAATACCTTATTTATAACACACATTTTAATCATTGCTTTCTAGTTGTTTCTTCATTGGCAGTTTCAGTAATTACAGAAGTGTTGTGCAGAGAAAGAGCAACAAATTAAGCTTCCTGTGAACACAGATAAGTAGAACTCTTTTAACAACTCAGTGAAATAAAACAAAAATAGTTGTAAAAAAATAGCAAAAGATTTAAAAATATCAACCTATAGACAGGAAGAAGAGAGTTGTGTAAAACTTGCTAAAAAAAGCCAAGAAAATATTCAATTTACCAATAATAAAACTTTTTAAGTATCCTCCACACAAAAGTTTGATGTGGAAGAGTAGAAATTGGCTGATTTGCAATGTTAGATCCTCATTTCCCTTCCAGTAATGAACTTGCTAAACAAATGGCAGAGGGCACCAAAGCCACCTGCAGAAAGCAGAGCCATTGCCACGCTTCAGTCTCCCAGAGCAAAGCTTATCTGCTCTGAAGCCCTATTGATAATGGTTACATCTCCTCTATTATTACCTCCTAATGTTATATTTTTATCAGATTGTTAATGCTCATTTGCTATATAGACCTAATGCTTTAATTTGACTTTTCAATTTATCAACACTTCTTCGAGAACAAACACAACAGTAACACTGCTTTCACTCCTCACTCTCAAACTGACTTTTATTTGCAATATCACCCCTTCCAATTTTACCCCCAAATAGTCACTATTATTACAAGTGGCAGGTGTTTACCCATGTGGGTCCTCCTGATAGCAAACAACACTCATAAAATAGTATTTTGTGGCCACCAAAGCAATATCAATATTAAGCAGAGAATGAGAAACAACAAAGAGTCCATCCTTGCTGAAAGAACTATCCAACATGACTCTGTAGTGTTTCCTTCAATAATGTTATCTCTTCCACTCAAGGCTCAGATGGGAACAAAGCAGAAGGTTTGTTTTCTGCTCCCATCCCCTTTCTGGAGGGCAGAAGAGGTGAATTCCATGTGCCTTTTGTGTGTCAAAGTTTTTCATGTAGAATTGCCAGTCCCCCCTATTTTAAAGGTTTCCTGACTTGGTGGGGATTTCACAGCATTTAAACAGATAAAAATTCATCTCGAGATTAACAATCACACCATGGGAAGGCCACAGACAACAAAAGATCAGTGTTTTTGTAGGGGGAAACTCACCTGGGGCTTTGGGTGCTGTCATCAACCTCTCAAGCACTTCTGCAAATCTGAATGCTTGAAAAAAGCCAAACCTATCAGGAAAACAAAAAAACTCTGGAAAAAACCTCTTCCTTTGAAAATAAAGTTTGCTGGCTCTGGATGTATGATCTCTCAATCTAGATCTCATCTTTGCTGCTTGAACTGTAGGATGAAAATAATATGAAATATGAATATGACAATCCTTGATCTGACCACTAAATGGCACAGAGATGCACTCAGCCACTATGGGCATCACTCAGCACCACCTCCTAATGAAAAATGGAGCTGAAATTTTGGGCTGGGGACATGAATTTTTCTCAATTTTCTATTCCTGATCTCTCAGCAGCTATGCAGGTACAATATCTGTCATTATTAGTGTTACTTGCACCACAACATACTGTGAAATTCAAGATCAGCCTATGCCCCCTGCCTGCACTGAAGAGCAGGGAATGAGATGTGCAGGAAAGTTGAGGGTAAAACCAGTTTTTTTATTGATTTATTCTACAGTTTTTAATAGTTTTTCTCAAGTGTATAAATTTAAATTTAAAATGTAAATTTGTAGCAGTATAATTGACTACAATATGGTGGAATTAGTACTGTTACAGGGATTTATCTCACATCACTAAGAGAAAAATCATAAAAAGTAACATGGCACAGCAGAAAAATTCCTATTAGTTAAAAGCTTAGTAGCATAGCAAACAATTCCCACTGACGAGTAAAAAAGGAGTTGTGACATATACTGAATATATCTTAAATGATAAGCAATTAAAAATTGGCAAGACTGCTCTAATGGAATGATAATGGCTATCAAGGGTAATATCCAACCAGATAATAAGCAACTGAGCTAATAAATCAATTAAACCTCTAAGAAAATTGGTGCCCACTTTGTCACAGTGGCTGTTCCAAGAGAGGATGCTCTACACAGAATAGTCTTCCACTGCCAAAGGACAAACTAGATTTATAACAACTCTTGCCTTAGAAATTCAAAGATAAGGAAAAAACAGAGAAAACAAGTGTTCAGCTGGGTAAAGAGAGTATTTTGAAGGAAGTATAAAAATCTGCCTTTGACCTACTGGGATTCAAAAGCCCTGTTGAAAAATTTGGGTTCTTTTTGGTTTTTTCCCTTGTTTTCCCTCTTCACAAATGGATATATTCTCAGAAAGCCCAGGATACGTTTGGACTAAAGGGAACATTGAAACCCTTGGTCCCCCCACCGAAGAAGCCTCCACCTACGTGCCAGCCCTTGCTGTTAAGTAGCTGAAGCAAACAGATCCACCAGTGTTTTATTTATTTAGTGCATTGCCAGCGCGCGGGCTGCACTTTATCACGGTGACGGCTGAATCCATCATCCTCTACCTGGAGCTATAATAGGAGTGCTCTCAAATCAACAAGTCTTTCCTTCAGAGTAACTGAACTGTAAATTGTCCTTGACCAGTCAGACAAACAAAAACAACCTTCCCTGTTAATCTGCTGAAGACAAACAGCCCGGTGTCTCCCCTCCTGCGAAGAAGGATGTCGGTGGCAATGGTGGTTTATGTGTCACATCCCTCACGCGGGGCGCCTCCGCTCCCGGGTTCAAAAGCTCCGTGAGGGATTGGGAAAAAGATGCAATCCGACCCCTATAAATGTAAATAATCACTTTGTTTCTAGGATGGCGGGGCTGTTTTTAATGGAAATGAGGTTTCCTGGATCGTTAGGATATATTAGGGAAATATAAGGTTTTCTGCTGGATAGAAAGAGCTTCCAATACCATGGGCGTGACATCTTGATAATCTTGTGTCAAACACAGGCAAGTTTTTACTTTTGTGCATGATCAGGAAATCAATTTCATAAAATATAGTTAGAGAATTATCTGGGATGATGCCTAGACATCACTATTCTGAATTTCTAGTTCATATATATTTATAAATTACTGCAAATATTTTTTATTTAGATTATTTTCTATGTTTCTTGCGGCAACCGAGTGCAAATATTTTCCCTCTCCTCATCGCTCTCTGTAACTGACTTTTTAAGGTGTTTTACCAAAAAAAAGCATTCCTGAAAGGCTCCATTAAAGAAATGCTGACACATTATGTTACAGTATGTTACAGTATCTTGGGTTCTATCAGTCACATTTCATTACTTTTACATAACATGGCTCTATTGATGCAACCTGATGTGACATGTCACACTGCAGTGTCAGCGACAAACTTGGGCTAAAAAGTTTTCCTCCTCAAAACCCCTGTCTTGACAAAACACAGGAGGAATGACTACACAGATTCCTTTATTTATCACCACAAGTAAATAATTTAAATTAAGAGTAACGCCACGCCTGTGTGTTAGCATATAATTCCCTGCCACATTTGTGCACACAATGTGCAAAGTAGGTAATTGTTGGAGTGTTTTACCACTGGCACATCTTTATTCAGAACATCCAGAGGTGTCTGGGTCAACAGCTTCCTATTTATTCAAATTTATATTGACTAGCTTCAGAAGGCAAAGCTGACAAAATGATTAATTAGACTTTATAACTCATTGGCAGCCTGCAGTTTAATAGAATTAGCAGAGCTTAAGTTCATCTTTAAATACCATGACGGTTTTAATTTTAAAAACGTCAAATTACATTTTTCAGTCAGCACCAAATACGAGATGACTTATTCCAAACTTATGGGAAACCCAAAAAAGCTAAACAGGCACCATATTTAATACCAGATTTTTAGCACAATTAAAATCTTTAGGGAACTGATTCATTTTTCTCTTTTTCCCCACCTTAAAGAGCTGCACTCCTTGGACAAGCAGCAAGTTGACCAGGTACAAAGGTTTTTATAATGTTGGCGTGTAGGATTTTTTGTGATCTATTAAAAATTATTTAAACTGGACAGTTTCACCAAAAATACTGTCAAAGTCTACGAGGTGGAGGTGAAACAGTTACCAAATTAGTATTAATGATGGCATTTTGGTCTTAAATGTAAAAAGATCTACCTGGCCTTCAACAGGGGACATGACTACGAGAGGTGTCCCAGTGTTTGTTTCATTGCCAGCTCTTAATGTAAACTATTAAAATTCAAATATTCATATTTAAATAATAATAGTACATGAGAATACTTATATTAGATCATGTATATGATATTATAAAATAATATTGATGGTGATTCATATTTAAATACATACAAATTAAGTAACATTTATACTGAATAATGAGAACTTTGGCTTTTTTCCTCTTTATTCATTGTCATTTCCATCCCCAGATGCCATTATGTGACCTGGCCTAGAGAAAGACACTAAGACTTACTGTTCACATTTGCTTTGTTTTTATTTTAAAACATTTTCTAATATAGAAAAACAAGTTTTTTATTGCCTTTCCATTTCACTGTGGGATGCTTTTTGCAAAAGGATATATCAGAGAGAGTCATGATATTCATGCTAATAAGTGTTTCTAACTGATAATTTTAGTCTAAGCTGTATTAAATATCAATTTTTATAAGGGATGAAATTCAGCAAAGGTGGACAGCTCTAACAAGAAATGGCCTTACCATGCAAATCCCCATAATTCTTGTAACATGTTGCTGTAAATTAGTTTTTCAATCCTTATCTAGACCATTAATGTTGAAATCATAGGGATAGAGGAAATACAAAATTCAAATTATGCTTTGCCCCCAGCCATGGAAAACATGTATTTTAAATCAACCACTGAATTTTATAAACCCCCCTCATCCAATTGAAAAAGCCCACTGATTTCCAAAGATTTGCGAGCAGTCGTGGCACCTCTTCCCAGAGCTGCCAGGTGAGTGTGAATCTCATCTGTTTTTATCTCCCCCATTTGTACAAACTGTTCGGTGTAATTGGAGCGTTCAGCTGGGGACACACGTGTTCATCCTCCCCGTGAGCCTCTCCAACATCACACCAGTGCTAATTCCTCTTCAGGGAAATGTCTCTCTCACACCCTGACCTTTACATGCTCCTTCAAGAGGGAGCAATTCCAGGGATAATGATGTAGAATCCATGCAAATGTTAGAGTTGTCACAGGTACTCTGCTCCTCATGTTTGTGCCTTTCCTCCAGAGCTACAATAATGTCACAAAAGTCACCTGCAGACTTTTATAAGACTTTATAGCTCCAAGTACAACTGATCATCCAATTCATGCTTGTTCTAAATCTGAAGGGTGAATTTGCTATAAATTTGTTTTCCTTGTCTGTTTCCTGTTTTCTGTTTATTTTTGGATTATGAACTCAGCTTGGCTGAGGAACAGGCATTGACCTATCACAAATTGCTCCTGGTTCATCTGCGTTCCCAGGCCACGTGTGATTACACTTGCATGGATGACCAACTCGTAAAAAGATTTCATTTGAAAAATAATACATTAATTTAATATTAATCACCATTTGGCATTAATTCTGAACTTATTCCATAGTGTTTTACTTCAGTCACCCTGGTTTACTATACACCCATAAAGGGTGTTAAAAAAAATGGTGATTTACACAAGGCTTAGACCAGGTAGATTGACATCACGCATGAAGGCCATTTAAACAATACTTGAAGAAATGATGTCTTAGGGGAGACAAATTGTACCAAAAAACCCCCAAACCTTAGTTTTTGCTGCATATTCAAGAGGAGTTTAAGACCATGACACCAGAAGCCCACCTCAGACAGCAAAGGGAAACTTAAGCACAGGCAGGACAAGCCACCCAACCAACCAGAGACTGCACGACAGGAGGAGGAGGCAAACAGCAATAGCAGACAGTTCATCACCGTGTGTCAAAACACTGCAAGACCACAGGGGAAAAAGAGAGTGAGAAGCAGGATGAGTAAAAAAGGATCCTGGAGTTATCAGACCCCCCAACTAGACGGGCTTTTCTAAAGAGATTAATTTATTCACAGAATTATAAAAGTTACTTAGAACCGAGAAACTCACTAATGCCACAACACTGAAATTGTTTGTTTGTTTGTTTTCATAAACTGATTCTAAATATTTTTTTAAAAGCATATGGCTATTTAGTTTTGGGCCATACTGAGAAATTCTCAATTTTTTCAAAAACACAGTGGATCTCCAGGACACACAAGCTGCTGGAATTCTAGATAGCCTTGCTGATGTGCCAAAATTAAAACCATAGAGAATCACTTTTAGCACCTGCCTGTATTGCATTGACCTGAAAGCAAAGCATGCAACTATTTTTAAGCAGTTTTTCACTTTTTCAAGGCAAAGTTAGAAACTCCCAATTAATACACATACAGTACACCTCCTCTTAGCCATAACAATTATTTTAAATGGCATGGTTTTTGCCTGACTTGGTACTAAATTGAGTGTAAAAAAATGCAGTTTTTGGAGTAAGCAAATACTCCCCAAAATCTGCATCTTAGTATGAATGACATTCTTGTCAGTTTTTGCAGCAGTGAACAAGTGCCCATGAAGTTCAGAACACTGCAAAGCACATAACACAATCTCAGTTTTATACCAGAAAAGTGTCATTTTTATGGACTGTAACACAAACCTCACTGTATTTCAGATATTTTGAATTAGAAAAGAAAATAAAAGGCACACAGAACACCTTTTATGAAGCCAGAAATATATCTACAACACGTAAATAGGCTTCCAAGAAACTGTAAGGCATTATAGAAGCATAAAAATATAAAGCTAGTATATAAATTCGCTGGAAATTCAGGGAAAGGGTGCATATATATTCCCATCATATCTAACTGAAAACCAGCCTAACTTGTCTGGATATAGCTGTGCATATCACAGGACAGGAATTATGGTGATTCTGTGAATTGGCAAGGAAATTATTTCCAATGGAAATTTATACACGAAGTTTTGAAAAGTGTGACGTTGCATTTTGGCATGGTTTATACTCCCTTCTCAAATACTGAGAGTCAAGGCTCCCTCTAAACCTGCAGAATATTGGGAACAGACCTGGTTTGATGTGCTGACCAAGAGAAAAGTGAAAATCCACAGAGCTGTAGTTTCAGGGCTTTGCTTCGGGCATTTTTCTGCTACACTGATGGAATTCCCTCTTCATTCCAGGAACTGGACAGCATTTTCTGCACAGGCAGAGTGGAAGTAGAAGACTGTGATGGCAGGGAAACAGAAAACAGGCTTTCAGGGAATCCCTGCAGCCCTTCCCACCTGTGGGTTCTCACAAGCAATAGTGACACATGGATAAGGAAAGCAGATCCCTGGAGATTCAATGGAATGAAATGGAGCAGGAATTTTCAGGTTGGGTTTTGATCACAGGCATGGTAAGTCAAGGGGGAGCAGAGATATAAAGCACAGGCAGGCTGTGCTTTAGCAGTGCAATATCTGAGTGTGTATTTTATAGAAAATGCCACCAGACAGGGCTGATGGTCCTTCAGAAGAGGTAATTTTCCACTTAAATGCATGTGCATATTAACTTGTGTGGTGCTGTGCAGATGAAGAAGGCAATCTGTATGGGACTTACAGCAGGAACAAGGAATGAGATTGAAAAGAGCCAGTTCAGCATATAGGGGATACATGACTGATCATAGAGCCATAATGAATAACAATATCCCTTTGATGTTAATTAGTTGCACTTGATAAGGCAATGCTAGAGCGGCTTTACAGCAGTAGAGTAAGAAAAATCAGAACCTCAAAAAGGCTTTCAGAATGCTAAAAGCAATAAGGATTTTTTAAAAAGCAAACCAAAATAAGAACACTGCCAAGGAGCCCCTAATTTGCTGGATCCTCCGATCTCCACAGAAAGGGGAAAGACTTCATAAAAAACAGAAACAGAAATATCAAAGGTAAAACTTTGCCAGAAACTTTTACATTTCTTTTTCTTTTCATACTACTGTAATACTACTCTTTGCCTCCTTTATAAACCAGTTTTTACTTCCCCAAAACCCCACAGGGCACAAACAGATTTACCCAGTCTGGAAAATTGTCCCCATTCAGTCACTGAACTTGCTCCCTGCTCTTGGATCTTCTTCCTTTGCTGTTTGTGCTCACTCACATCCAGCCAGACATCAAAGTGTCCAAAGCTGAGTATTCCTGCTTTTGTTTGAGGCTTAAAAATCCCGAATCCATCTGAAATTCAGGATTTCCATCACTGCTGAGCTCTTGTCCCGAGGACAGGAAAAGCAGGGGACTTTGCTGGCTTACCCCAGCCACTTGGTGTTCTTGGAAAACATCTCCCTGCTGCTGCTTCCCTGCTTTGGGAATTCCATGGGATAGCACAGCTCAGGGTTGCAAGGACAGGAAGGGAGAAGCACACATGTGGAAAAACAATGGAAGAACAAAGGAATAAAGCATCCCATAAATAATCCAACTATAGGATCAGCAAAATATTTCCCTGAATGAGCTCTATAAAATGCCCCAAACTCTACTAAACCACACTTTCACCCTTGATGCTATAGAAGAAGTCTTCAGTTTGGGTAATTTTGTGATCAGGTTACAAAACAAGCCAAAATGATCCTAAATATTAAGTACAAATTAAACTTAGGGTAGAAAAAGCTCATGTTCTTACTGGTAAATGTTAAACCCATGTTAAATTTCTGATAGCTCATCAAACCTTCAGTGATTGTGTTTGTAGCTTCAGGTTGATCAAAAAATAAGAAAGCAATCTTACGCATTTCTTATTAAAAAACCCAACCCCCCCCCCAAAAATAGATCATACTTTGATTTAGGTTCTTATCATCTGATAGCCTTAACTTCATGGCTATGTAAGAAGATGGAGGGAATGATTTATTGTTGACTGTCATTCTTTCTGGAGATGAATAATCTTCTTCCTCAGTATTAAAGTGGCTTTCAGGCAAATCAATCAACCATAGATCATGTCATAAGACTGTCTGCTGATGTTAATAAAGCATTTGGTAATAAGGAGCTTTATGTGTTGTATTTATAGACACAGAAATGCTATAATGTCCTCTTTAAAAGGGGACAACTTGCCTGTGGCATTGTTTAAAAATGAAGTTTAACGCACAAGTTTCTTAATTCTCCATCATATTTTACGTGCAAGAGAGCAACAGTTTGCCAGGAATGCTGTCTCAAAAAGAGGGATCAAGTGAGGGAGACAAAAGTCAACTGAAGTAATGGACATAATGTAAATGAATTATGGTATTTCACTTTTATTTATAATTAGCATCCTGTTTATCCTACTGTTCCTACATAACCCAAAGTCTGCCTTTTAGGTTATAAGGAAGAGAGGGATTAATGTGGAACAGCATATATGTTAAGGCTTGCTTTAAACCTGCCTCTTCTCCATTGTATATCTCATAAAATGACAAGATAATGGAATGTCAGGAGTGCAGAACACACAACACTGCCCCGTGGAACTCCAGCACAAGCACACAGTAATTTCCAGGTCAGGTATGCTCAGGAGTGGGTAATTTAAATTGTCTATGAATTCTTTCAAGCTACTGAAAATTCATTACCTCCATATCTCCAATAATAAGGGAAAATGACATTTACTGCAGAATTTAAATATTTAGAGGAATGACTGAGTAATGACTTATGGTCATCAAATTCAGTTT
Source organism: Pachycephala philippinensis (assembly GCA_013397055.1). Taxonomy (NCBI): domain Eukaryota; kingdom Metazoa; phylum Chordata; class Aves; order Passeriformes; genus Pachycephala; species Pachycephala philippinensis. The sequence goes on from VWZT01016180.1 coordinate 141,074, forward strand.
TGTAATTGAACAATGAAGGAGTAAAGAATTAGAAGTACATCAAGAGGCTCCTGGGAAATTGGGAAAGTGAATTCTTTCTAAATCCTAAAATTTTGACTTAAACTGTTTGCACGTGTCAAATGTTGAGCCCTGCAGGCTGATCTTCATGATTTGGACATGCCTTTCTATTATGACTTTTTGAGTAGAGGTTGGCTACTAAGGAATAGCTTCAATAAATAGCATTTAAATAAAGGGTTAAATAGGATTCCTCAGATTTAAAGGATTCCTCAGAACTTTCTGAGTGACTGGCATGATCACATCTGTTTAACATTTGCAGACATTTTCCTTATTGAGCAGAGACTTTCCCTGTGGGAGTGAAAAAGCCAAAGCCAGGAACACTGACACCACGAGGAGAGATGGATAAGGCACAGCTAAAGCAGCAACCACGTTGGGAAGCTCCTTGTAATACAAAAAATTCAATTTTGAACCACAGATTGTGGAAAATCAGATACTTGAAGGATTCAGAAGTTCTTTGCAGGGGCATTGAAATGGGCAAATAAAGTGATCTGGGCAATGTTGAGTTTCGTGCTCACAAGGAAACAATTTAATCGTTGGTAGTTCAGAGATTAAGAGAGTGCAGTGAAAAAAGCAGGAAGAGATGATGGATCATTGAACAGTTTGATTGGATTTGGAACAATTACGGAGAAGGCAGTGATAGAATCATGGAATCGTTAAGGTTGGAAGAGACTAAGATCAGCAAGTCCAAGCATCAACCCAACCCCAGCCCCAAGTTCACCACATCCCATTTACCCTGGTGTGCTGGGAAGAGTCAGGCTTGACATTTCCTTCTCTGAGACTAATAATTACTTCCCTAAAAATTTCATTGCAATAATTTAATTGTAATTCATGTGTTTGATTTTTTTTTCTTTTTTCCTCCCCCTCTTTTCTATTTTGTTTCCCATTTTCTTTCTCGATACCGAAGAGAGTTAGGATTTAGCAGCCTCCTGTGTGGACTTAGTTGAGGAAGCCAGTTAGATTGGTTACCTGGTTATATTGTGGAGTTATTTCCTACCCTGATGGCACTGAATTAGATTGCTGGAGTACAACCTTTACAATCTGTCACTTCTCCAGATCTTTTACGTGCCGTTGATATCATCCTAGAAATTTCAATCACTAGAGTAGGAATAGCTCTGGAAATTATTGATGTCTATAATAAGGTAATATGTCACGGCAACAATGTCATTTTTGTATGGATTCCAGCTGGTGTAGATATTAAAGGAAATGAAATGGGAGATAAAGCAGTCAAAAAAGCTTTGCAAAATAATTCAGAAGTCATTGAGAGAGAGAATTCGGTCAGTCAACAAACAAAAAAGCAAAGCCAAACAACTAATTCTGGCAGCTGAAGGTTAAAAAAGGGTAAGGTAATTTACAAGAAAAGAATATTCTACTTCTGTGCCCAGCTACCAAACGCCACAGAAATGGCAATAAAACGGTGCCCAAGAACCAAATCTCTGAGCAGATTAATTGCACCAAGGTGCTGCAATGCCTTGTCTTAGATGCTGGTCCCTACAAGGACATCCTCACCCAAACTGCTCCAAAGTAAACTCATTACAACAGACAGGACAGTGTTCAGCTGTGTACAGGATTTTACACACCATTTAAGAAACCTAATATTTATCCAAGGGGACATGTTCTCTTATTTGAATAATTGGTATTAAATCCAAATAAAGAAGATCCAAGAGGAACGAAAATCAACTTTTACCTTACAGCTTGCAATTACTGGAGCTAAAACTATCTATTAAGTCATCCTTCCATATTTTTTCAGCTGAAGTATAAGTAAAATATTAATACCACGTAATTTACAATATGTGCTTTCTTCAATGATATTATTTACCTTTCTAAAATTGGTAAAAGTGGGATGTTAAGCTCATCTAAAGGCACGTTGGATATCTTTGCAGTAACAGCCAGAAAAATCGAGCACCCCTATCTGAAGATACACTCCCAAATCAATCCTCTGGCACTTAATGAAAATCAGTGTGCACAGACACACTCAGGAACCAAAGTATAGGTAGAATATAGATTTTTGGAAAAAGACAGTTTGGAAGGGTCATGGTCAGAGCACAATCCTCTTTACTGCTGAAGAAGCAACATATTTAACACAGAGACAGCATTTAGGGTTAATATCAGCAATAGAAACACTATTTCCAAGCAGTATGGAAAAAGCTTGCTTTTATTTTTAAAATCAGGTGGTGGGAGCTGACACCTGCCCATGCCAGTGCATCCCTTCCAATGCCCTTATTCCAACACCAAAGACTTTCCACCATGGGAATCTTAATGAACATTTGACCATCAGCTCTGGCCTCTTTTCCTCCCTCTACCATGACCACAATTTCCTACACACAAGGGCAGGAAAGAGAGACCTAAGAACAAAAGTGGAAAAATCCTTCTGACTTATAAAATCTGGAGATGGAGAGTTGGGTACTGTGTAAATCACCTTTTTAAAAATCGGTACGTGTTTTAACAGGAGTTCAAACATTAAAAGGAAAATTTAAAAATGAAAGTAAAAGGAAGGGAAAAAGGAAAGTTGAAAATATTTTACTGCCCTCCAGTGGCTAAATGCGAGATGGACAAGAACTGAGAGAGTTTTCACAGTGTGAATGTTTTATTTCTTCATCTCTCCTCCAATCTGCCCCAAATATTCCAGATATTAGAAATTTAGAATGTTAAAGAGATGATAATACATACATATTTCAAAACCAGAGCAAGAATATAAACGTATGAACATCTGCAAATCTTTCTGTCCCTCCCCCAGTTCAGGCAATGAGTTCCTATCATGGAGATATTTACATTATTAAAGTCCTGTTCCTGAGATATTAACTTTTAGCATGATCTCGAGAGATTTTAATCAATGTGGGGGTTTTTAATTTTTAGGGTTTTTTTTAAATAGGTGAATAGAGGGGAGCCTCAAAAACATCTTTTGATTTAACATGAAAGGATGAAAACAGTGAACTGTACTCATGTCAATTAATTGACTCTGTACACCCAACATCAAAGCGTCTCCATCACCATCTCCAAGCACTGAATACATTGTATTCTCGTGCCAGTGCTCAGCCAGAAGGGTCCAGGGAAAGGTTTTTCTAAATTGTTAATGATCAAAATATAGCCTGACCTTAGGAAACACTTTCCATAAATCACTTCTGACACAGTATCTTTTAGACAACATTTAACTTTTTTTTATATTGCCCCTCCAACAATTAAAATTCATCCATACTAATTCTTCATCAGATCTAGGTCACTGTGAGGCAGCCATTGTCTCAATGGGTTTGCATCAAATTGTTTTGGGTCTTGTCTGAAAATTAGAGATACCTTTCCATGCCTCCTCAAGAAGAAGTAAATTCAAACAATACATGTTATGCCTCCCCCAGAATCCCTAAATCCAGAAACTGTTCACTGCAGTAGTGGATGCTGTGGGACAAGGGGGTAACACCCACCAGTGATCTCAAAGGTCCCAGTGTGGTGTCCTGCAGAACAGCAGCTCTGCTGGAAACTGCCCTGATCCCAACTGTGATTTCAGGGCAGACATCTGAAGCATCATCAGATGAACCCAGTGAGGGTTTCCAGAGTGCTCAGCAGACCAGTACAGACTGGGATGGTCTCCGTGGTGCTGCTGCAGCTCAGCCCAGGGCTGGACACTCAAAGTCTGGCTGGGACTGCCCTGCCCTGGGCTGCTCGTGCCCAGAAACACAGAACACTCAGATATCCGAGATTGTCTTGCGTAAAACCTGTTTGCTCTGCTGCTTATTAATTCCTCAGTCAGCTGTGCAAAAACATCTATAATATCACTTTCAACCCAGGCTGTGAAATGGCCAAGAAAACAAGTGTTCACTTCTCTGGGGACGACCACACTTCCTTCCCTCGGAATGCTCCAGTGCCCCTGCTCCGGGGGATATTCCACTATCGCTCTCCTTCTGTTGAGACATATGACTGCAAACATGCTCTTCTCACAGGCAGATAAATGTTTCCTCTCAATCACAGCAAGCTCTGTCTGTCAGCTGCTCATTTCCTCACAGTACTTCATTGTATGTTTTGTATTGAATTGTGTTTTTCGCGTGAAATTTTCTCGCCGTATTTAAAATGGCAAAAAAAAAAACCCCAAACAAAACGAAAACACTGAAAAACCCAAGGAAAATCATGGAGCTATTTCATTACTGTGGTATACGATTTCTGTGAGTAGCTGCATTTACAAATTGCTGAATATCTGTGCTGAGGAGTCAGCAGCTCTCAAGACATACCTGTGAATAGTTGACAAAATCAGTTCTTCTGAGCCTGAATTCCTCCTCTGAAGCTTTCTGGACTTGGTCAGTCTGGGGTAAAAAAAAAAGGAGAATTTCTCATTTTTCTTCTTTGTTATGCTCTGCTGTTCCTCCAACAGCTCCTGCACTTCTGTGACAATAAAACATTAACTCTGGAGCAGCAATTGCAAAAGTTCCTTTATCAAATCCCATCCATAACTGCAATCCAGTAATATCACACACAATATCCTTGTGCAAGCAAAACACTCTGTGATTTCAGGTACTTCATTCACAACCTCAGCTCCCTGTAAAATGCAGCTACTAAATGAGAGACCACCCTAGACTTTGGATCTCAGAAGCAGTTGATCCTCGGCAATTTTATTCCTATTATAACTGATACAAAAATACAGCTTTGCTTCTGTACAAACAACTTTTCTGCCACATTTTTATCTGCTCAATCATTTTGTCCTTGTGGAAATGACAACTATCAATTCCACCTGGGTAGTGTGAATGTGCTTCAAGAAAACAAAATGTCACTGCTTTCAATTACAAGGGCAGCAGATAAACGTCAACTCATTACAGAGTACTTAAATCTCAAGTCTAAACTTACTATGAATTACTTTCTAAATCTAAATGCCAATATTATACTTAGGTGTATTGATTCAGACATATAAACCTATTTAACTCTCCAGGTCAGGGTTTGTTTTTCTTTTGTCAGGAGCAGATACGAAGGCAAGGAGAACAGCAGTGGGTTTGGATAATGGAAAGAGTTCGCCTCGAGAGCCCAGCTTCATTAGGAGGTGACAAAAGCCTGGGATGGCAATGCATGTGGCATTTCAATGCGTGTACCAGGCCAGTTTTGTATTTTACATAGTGCTCAAGTCTGAAATTAGACACTGAAACTTTGATTGAAAGCAGCACTTTGACATCCACCAACAGTGGAGGGACTTAAGAACAGGCTTGAAGCAAAACAAGTTCTTCATTGTACTGAGGCTGCAGAGAGCCCCTCTAAATCCAGTTAATTGGGCAAGAATCGTTGCATCAAAGAGCAGCCCACACAATGGAGTTCGTTAGTGACTCTTTGCCATTCCTTATGGAATTACCTGCCTTGCAAATTCTAATGAGAATCCTAAGTCTCTAAAAACACAGGTTTTGTATCCCCCTCCCCTCTGCTACGTGACCTTGGCTATAGCAATGGGTCTAACACTTCCCTGGAAGATTTCAGAGGTTTTCTCAGGACTCTGGGGAAACTAAATGACTCTCCTGAAGCCCCCCACAGACAAAACTCACCAATAAAACCCAACATTAACCAAATTTTAACTCAAAACAATGCCTTAGCAGCAGGCAGAGAATGAGAGAATAAACTTGAAGAAATGAAAAATGAGTGAATATATTCTAAGAAGGATCAATACTCACAATTCTCCTTCCCAGAGCTGTCTGCCCTGCTCTGGAGCAGGAGGAGATCCAGCCCAGCCCCAGCTGGGGAAACAACATCCTCTCACCTGGGTGGGATAACAAATAACAAACACCCTCAGAGCTGCTATGGGATTACAAATCACCCCCTCACAAGGAAAGTTTCTCCCCACTGCCCCTGCCCAGGGAGGGTGGGGGAAGATAGAAGGGCTGGAAATGCAGGAGTGAGGCTCAGAATGGTGGTGTGTCCCTGCCCCGTCGGAGAGGAATGTGTTGTTTTACTTTGTCTTTGCTTCACACTACAGAAACCTACTGAAATTAGTGATAAATTGAATTAGCCTTCTCCCAGTCGAGCCTGGTTTGCCCACAGATCATTGTGAGCTGGAGGAGATGTCAGGCAGTATCTTCTATATTTGCCCATTTTTCTTGTCTTTGTTCAACTTTCTGCTGGAAACACCAAACAATGAATTTGGAGAAGTACTCTGTGACATTCCACGCCATTTGTTCCCCCAAAGCACAACTGAACAGTGCTGAGGACCCTTCATGCAAACACTGCCTCCCTGAATGTTCAAAGGAGCATTTTGACAGTGTTAAGCAGCTCTGGTGATCCAGCTCTAAATGTATACTCACAGCAGAACTAACAGAAAGACATCCAGCTGCAGCTGTGCCATCAGTTGCTGCTTCCTTCTGGTTTGTTCCTGCCCTCCCAGTAAATTCAGGTACAAACACTTCAAACAGTGGGAGCTGAGTATTTACAAAGGGAGACCACCACTTTCCTTGTGGAAGTTCTGAGCCAAAGGAAGTTTTGTTTCCTAAATGCTGTGGTGGTTTGGTTTTCTTTTCCAATCATGAAGAAAATCACAGTAGTCATTAAAATATGTAGTAGTAATTTATGTTTACTCAAGATGTCTATTCTGATTTATTTTTGATGATTATGTTTGCAACTGACTTCAAAGCATCACTCCCAATTGAGATTGTAGCCGAGGAGCGAGCAGTAAAAATGCTGTGTTTGGGTTGCTGTTGCATATTTATGGTATTGAATATGATGAGTAATTTCAGACTGGAGATTATCCATGCAAAACAATATCTTGAAACACGTTCTCAAGTAACCAGCAGATGATTTGCCATGCTATTGTGAAGTATTTCTGGGCTGGTATACAGAAACAAAACCCATCAATAGTCAAATACACCCTCACTTTCTCCATATTTCATACCTGCAGTGAAGAGAGGGAATCATGCAGCAATCTTTCAATGTTTTTAATCCAGAATGGCATCTGAGGGAAATTCCTGACCCTGTGTTTTAGCAAGATCTGTGGCACCTATGTTAGGCCCTGTGAGCAAAGGAACTTACTGCAAAGCTGCTCTGTTTGTGGGAGATGTCTGCTCACGGGGACAGGGATTCCTGCTCCCAGGAGGGCTGGAGGAGCTGGGTATGGGAGTGGATTAGCAGTGGGCTTTGCTGGTGACATTCTACACTCTCAGTTATTTTCAGCAGGCTGGAATGACCTTTCTTTCCCTTATTAGTTCAGTGATACAGGGTGGTGGAAATGTCTGTGCTCCTCTCTGTGGGCTCATTCAGGAGAACCTCATAGGCAGTGTGGCCATAACAGAGCCTGAACACCCTGGCTGGAGGAACCACAGCTCAAAACGCTCTGAGCTGATCCCATTTCTTGTCTGAGATGATGAATGTGCTCGCTGGGAGAGTTCCCATCAGTGCAGGAGGATGTAATTGTGGATATCTGACACCCTGCCAATGCTCTACATCAAACCTGCGGAGGGAAGAGGGATCCCTGGGCAGGGATCCATTGGTGGGAGAGGGGCAGCGTGTCGTTGTTGCTGCCTGAATAGGTAAAGCTGACAGAGTCCAGGCTATCTCGAATTTGATCCGAAGTAAGAGAGTTTTAATGAAAGATTGAACAACTTTTATATGTTAATACATGAAAGCGTGTTGAATGGCATAAAATGATTGGTCACTGAGAAACCCACCCCTTGGGGCGATTGCTCCAGTTCTGAGACATCCGTTTCTGGATGTTTTTCTGGCTGAAGCCACAACAGTCCTTGAGAAGTAGGTGCAGGTGCAGAGATTTACAAAACTATAACATTGTTTTAAATTCTTCACATGAGAAAGAGAATCTTCACAAAGTACTGCAAGGGCTAAAGAAATTCCTAGCCTGAGGCCTTTTTTCATACCCATAGCAGTGGGGCTGACAGGGATCTGCACAAATCCCCAGCTGCAGATCCCAGGGAGCAGCCAGGATTTGGGTGAGAAAGGCTCCCCCGGGTGCTCCATCAGGGCTGGCAGCTTTATAACACCACAGCAAAGGGATGAGAGCACCTGGCTGCAGGGAGATAAGTCTTTACAGAGGGACAGTGTGTGATTGTCCCAATGAACTCAGCGGATGGAGCCAAAATATATTTTTTTTAGAACAGCAGCACTTTTGTTCCTGGCTGAACATTTATGAATATCAGCAATTAGGACTCAGTTTGCTAAGATAAATAGGAAAAAATATTGTTTTTTACTTGAATATATTTCAGACATGGTATGAAATTACAATGTGATTCATTCAAAATTCCATAATCTTATTTTTCAATAAAAGGCATTCTTAAAAGGAAAACGGTTTCCACTATAAGCAGTTGCACTCAAATTCTCAATGCAGTAGTGGGAATCTACAGAAATCACAGCATTCTTCGTGTTATTGAAGCATTACCTAACTATCTATGCATTACAGGCATTATTATTGATGTTTCAGTGCTTTTTACAGAAATTCTGATCAAAACCACTAAAAACTGAATCACCATCTCCAAAATCCCAGCCCAGGGCTGATATCCATATTTAAACCAGAATTCTCATATTCATTTAAATGATAAATAGCATGGATAGACACAAACGTTTAATGTGTTTCTCCTCTAAATATCTTTGAAATGTTTATAGGCAATCTAACACATAAATGGAATTAGACTCTAAACAAAGACAGGGGCATTACTTCACCCAGATAAATATTTTTATCTTTAGCATTCTGCTTCCAATACAGATTATTTTTTTTTTAAAAAAAGGTCAAACCCCTCCCCCCGCCACCCCAAACTTGAGGCGTATTATTCTCACAATTTTCTTCAAATATAGTTATGGTGTACTTAAAATATCATTAGGAAAGACCAATATTTTTTCTTGCAAATGTCTTTGTAAAACTGATTTCTAAAATCACGTGAAGACGGCTGTATTCACTATGTAATATTTTCTTATTTTCACTATGAAAATGCTTTATGTTACTAATGGTGCACTTGTATTTCAAGGGTAACAGCTCCAGCCCCCCCAAACCTGTGCAAGGAATTTTGGAAGGAGCCAGCAGAGGGACCCCTTCAGTCAAAAATTAAAAATCATCCAAAACCCAACCCTTGAATCAAAACCCACCAGGGTTTTATTTAGGCACAGCCCCAGATACTGTCTCAAGTAGCAAGAGCACACAAAGTTGGAAATTTCTGATACAAGACACTGAGCTTCCAAACAAAACAATAAATTCCCTTTTCTGTTTGTACATTTCCAATAACAACTGTGATATTTTAATTACCATTCGATTACATAATAGTGAGGCTGACTGGTACCCATTTGCTAAATACCACTGTGTCAGGAGCAGAGTAAGGAAAATTATCTGGTTGTATTTTATGTTGTTCCCTGAAAGTAAATAGGAAACAGGGCTGTCACAGGAGTAGAAACTCATCTCCTAAACTGTCCCTTCCTCCTTTAAACCATTGCCTCCCTCAGAATTAAACAGGATGTCCATCGGAATGTGGCCACATGAAAACAATCCCAAGCTGCAGAGGATGTCTGATTTCAGAAAGCATCCTACAACGCTGGAGCTGGAGCCTGCTGATGAGTAGTGCTGGAATACAGATATTTAGGAAGTGTGGTTCTGCAGCAAACACTTCCTGACTGCATCTTTAATTTGAGGGGAAATTTGATCAGGGAGTGTGTCTTTTGCAATTGTTGCCATGGCAGCTTAGCCAGACATGCTGCTGTAGAAACAATTAATTTTTCACATTGCAAGAACTTGGTATTTTATAACTTTCTGCTTTTTATTCTTAGATTCTGTGAACTCCCAGAATATTATTTCTAGTCAAAAGTGGTAGCACCTTTACAACCAATGCTTATTCACACTGCAATGTGACCGCCTCCATGCTTCTAGAACTTTTATTCTAAAAAAAGTCATAAATGATGGAATTCTGGAAATACAAATTCAGAAAAGAGTTTATTGTGCCGTCTGCTTCACAGTGGTTTACAATGTTCTAAAACACTGATTAAAAGGCTGCATTACCACATGGGCCCATCACACAGCTCTGCTTTACATTGAGAGTGAAAAGCAAATCAAGTTCCAACAACTACAGAATTAACCTGGTTTTGTTTCTTAGATATGGAACTCGGTAAGGTTTCGAGACTCTAAAGAGCTTTGAGGAAAAGTATCTTGTTTTCTAATCACTGTTAATGTTTCATGAATGATCTTATTTACAGAGAAAGAGGTAGCCTGGAATCTTCCAACCCTTCACCTTTACAGGTGTGCCTCTTTCACAGATAGAAAAAAATTACTATCCAGTAACTCATTGTGATTAGACAGAAAACTGATGGCAGGTGTACTTTATACCTATTTATTAATTATGATAAAAATGTTCTTTTTTGTCAATATAAGAGTGATATTACAATAACAGCAAGACACAAGGAAGCCGTTTCCTGCATACAACATAATACTTTCACTGTGCCCTTTGTCTAAAAATTCATCTCCTTCCTCTTCAGGCTGTTTTCAAACTTCCTTCCTTCCCTCCCAATTCTCTCCCATTCCCTTATGTCATCTTAATAACTGGAGTCCTCCTTCAAACATTCTTCCACTTGCATGGCCTTGCAGAATAAAGTGATTGTCAGCAGAAAAGGAGTCTACTTTTTTCCAGATTTTCACCATTTTTGATTGACATGTAAAAATTTACCTAGAGTTAAAAAAAATCACTTGGGCAAATAAGTTTTTGATTATCTATGCCAAGGTGATGGAGAAATTTATAAATGTATCAGAATAGCAACACGGGAAATAACAGGAAACAATTTGCAGGGAATTATTTTATGACAGGACAGTTCTGATAATTTGGCAAGATAAAATTTTCATTTAGCGTTTCAACAAAAGAGACAACCTAAACATTAAAAATACATGCTCTTCTCCATTCACTGATTATCTCAATTAAAAATATATGCTGTTCTCCATTCACTGATTATCTTGAGCTCTGTTTTGCACATTCCTGTTACCTTTTGGGTTCTCCTGCTCCCAAGAACTGCTAAAAAGGAATGAAATCCTATTGTATTTGCCAGTGCATACACAGGAATTTTTTTGCCCCACGAGCTGGAGAGGATCCCACTGCAGACAGATGGCACATGCTAATTCCTGCCCAGCTGACACACGGAGAGTTTTTGATCACCATGGAAGGAAGGAATACAATAACTTGTAAGTTAGTTTGAAAAACTCAGTGGATGACCAGAATTTGCTGGGCAGAAAGCATATGGTCAGCAAAACTGGAAAGGAATGAGCAGGTTTGGGGTTATTTTATCTGACTTCGCAAATCTGCCTGTTTGAGAGGCTGTTGGGGCCTTTCTACGAAGGTTTCTTACTTAGTACATTTATAAAAATATGCATGAAATGGAGAATTTGAGGATCTCTGAACAGTATCTATATATATCACTATCTACGTAAATTATATATAATGATATATTTAAGAATCTCCACCTACATTTCCAATCCTTGAAGCTTTACAGCACTTTCATAGTAAGAGCAGCTAAATTCTTGGCATTTTGGGATTACAGAAACTCCTCACTAGTAATTCTAATGTGTGTGACATTTCTGGAGTGCACAGTTAAAGAGAAAGGGAAGAAAATATAAATTCAGTACTATAGGTCCCTAAAAATCCTTCCCATTTTTTAAAGGTTAAGGTCTGACCACACTTCAGTGCGATTGTGCTTGGAGAGCACATCAAGCTCCGTGGTTCCTATAGCACAGGTGTAACAAATTCACTTCCAAACGCAATTAAATATGGAATTTCTCCCTGTACATGATCTCTAATTAAAGGCTGCCCCTGCTGTACAACCTTTACACCAGAGCTCTGTTTTCTATCTCCAAGCAGCAGGTGGCTTCCTTCCTCCTGGTAAAATTCAAGAGCTTAGTCCTACACGACACCACAGATTTAAACAAATGGCCTTTCTGAATGAACAAAATTTAATTTAACGAGCAAATAAAAATATTTGAATAAATTATTAATAACAGGGAAAATTGGAGTAGAAAATATGAAATCTCTCAGTTTGTTTCTTAGAGAAGTCAGTTGTAATGCATTGTGCCATCACAATAAAAAGCCCCAAAAGTGGGAAATAACCAAAATAAAGAACAGTACTGTTCTTTCCTTGTATTGTCAATCCTTACTTATGCTAAAGTTGTGCAGTATTATCTAAACTGCACTACTCTGAATCCAATGGCAAAGCAATTTTTGAAAGCTCAGCTGGGGAGATGAACTTGCCATAAATTATTTTCAAAGGTATTGCTTGGCTTTCTTAAAATTTATTTCAACGGCATTTATTTTTTCCCCAAAGCAACGTCAACTATTGCCTTACATAACTTTTATTTAATTTAAAATCAATAAAACGATGCTCATACAACCTTGGCATTCAAAAATGATATTTCTCCTTTGTTTTTACAGTACACACAGCAAACAAAAATCAATGCTTTATCTCTCCACACTTGGATAAAAAGGATAATAAAGCAGCAGGCTCACAGTGCTGTATGATATTGATTATGGAGTCTCTCAAGATAAATTACTAAGATTTAAAAATTATTCTTGGTAGGCCAGCACTACATATTTTTTTATCCGTTTTCACAAGACTTTGAGGGAATATCGGGCATCAGTACATGAGCTAAAATACATTACACTGGGTGTAATTCTTCGTAAATCTCTTCAATGAAAAATGTACCCAAGGAGCACACTTAAAAGTGAATATGTTTCATTTTTTTTTTTCTATGGGGGAAAATGGTGCAAGTTTTATGATCAAATTCATTGCTGACACTCCAATACCTGTGCAATACATGGAGAAACATTGAACAGATTAGCATTTGCTTGCAGTTTTTAACCAAAGAGAAATTTAGGACAAGAAAAAAGTTACTCTGTAGGCATTAAATAATTTTTAGAAAAAAACCTAGCTTTTCAAGATAGGCCTTTTTGGTGAATATTATAGTACAGGTCAGATCTATCTTAGTATTATTCATAAAGTATGTTTTGAAGAGAAATTTAAGATAAGAAATTTTTATGTGCCAGCTTAAAGAACAACCTTTTTTATATAATCTTGAAAGGATTGTTTTAAGAGATTTTTAAATTTAAAGTAAATTCTGAGATGAATATAGGTCACTCATCAACTTTATTTTCCCAGTAAAACTCTAATGAATCATTAGGTGCCACTCAAACGTGCACAAAAAAACCTGAATCTTAACTGTTCTAAATGAAAAATTAGGAAAGCTTTGACTTGGGGAAAATGGGCCTAAACAGGAAAAGGTTTTAGCAGGCTGGAAGGGGCATATTGCTGAATATTATCCTGTAAAATGAATGAAAGCTGCTATCACACAGTCTCGCTATAATTAATCTTGGTGTGTTCCATGGTCTCCTACAATTCTAATTACCTCCCAACACCAGGGCATAAAATACAGAATAGTGTTCCTTTGTCTTGCTCCTTAAAGGACATCCTTAGCTCATAGAAACCTCCCAGAAGTCTAACTCTAACTCTCCAGAATTGCTAATTCTTAGCTCTAACTCTCCAGAGTTATAACTTCTTAGCTCTAACTCTCCAGAATTGCTAATTCTTAGCTCTAACTCTCCAGAATTACTACTTCTTAGCTCTAATTCTCCAGAATTGTTATTTCTTGGGTCTAAGTCTCCAGACTTGCTAATTCTTAGCTCTAACTCTCCAGAATTATTACTTCCTAGCTCTAACTCTCCAGAACTGTTAATTCTTAGCTCTAACTCTCCAGAATTGTTACTTCTTAGCTTTGCAATCATGCTGCAGGAAATATTTCTATAATTTCAAGGAGCGTTTTGATTTCTGGAGAAATTTTCCGGTGCGATTTTGGTACAATGATGTTTAGAGACTGGAAAATGCTCTGCAATCCCAAATCCCACACCGTGCAGCGGGCAGGCACGACAGGGATGTTGTTCAGCAGCAGAAAGGGGAGGCCTCAGGAAATGGTCCCTGGCAAAGGCGTTGTTTAATGTGGATGCTGAAGGAAGTCCAGCGGAAAACGATTATCAGAAGCTTCCGTGCAGAGAGGAGATATGTTGTAGGGAAAAATGCAAATATTACTCAGCAGGCCAAGGGCAAAGGAAATAGGAAATGGGCCAGAGGGTTCTCTGAAATAATCTGTCACTGAAATGTGAGAAAACAGTCTCGTGTCCTGCCTGTCCTATTATTTTAAAGCCTTCCACAAGTCAAGATCCTTTTGCAACATTGTGCCATTATCTGAAAGTTGGCTCCTTCCAATTCGAACTTCTTCAAGGTAGGATAAAAAGCTTAATTTGGGTCTTATCTTGACACATCATTTGCATGTTTATTATTTGAGCCTTTGGAGTAACTCATAGGAAAGTCGTGAGCTTATCACGGAAACAATACATCTCAGAAATGCTGTAACCATTGACTTTGGGGCTTTTTACAGCGTGCACAGAAACGCTGAGGATTCAGCCAAAATCTCAGGAGTCTCAGAGGGACAGAGCACACCTCTGGGAGGGGTGCCACCTCTGAGCCTGCCAGGGCTGGGGCGAGGGGTGGAGCAGAGCTTTTGGGAGCTGATGTAAGGAGGAAACCTCCTCCTCATCTGCAACACTGAACATGAGCAGGGATAGAAAAAGAGATAGTGCTCTGAACTCTGCATTTTTAACCTCGAAATACTCAACTATACAGGCACTAAATCTCAAGAATGCCTTCATTACAGGTAATAAAGATGCTTTTATGAGTGAAGACAAAATAGATGCTTATTAAAGTTTGATTATTGATGTTTTTATAATAATAATATTGCTCAAATGAACAGAACGGTAAGTCCTTACACAGAGGGATACACTAACAATCCTTCCTTCAGCCGTATCTTATATTCTCCACATTGATTAAAAAAACCCTAACAACTTTCTCAAAGGTGAAAAAAAATGATATTAGAAATCATAAAAAATGATATTAGAAAATCATAACTGCTTCAATGAGTGTTGCATTATCTTTTGAATCCCAGTACCCTTGAGTTCTTATTCAATAAAATATTACTGAAATTGTAGTAATTCCCTGGGTTTGACAGATGCTTTCCAGCCTTATCTGAAAACACAGCAGGAAAGAGAGAGAAGTGCATTATATGGAATATTCAGTGTTTATTTCCAGATACCAATAATATGAAACAATACTCTCTAGGTGCTTCAGCAGAACAGAGAGGCCCCTCCAGAGGGTGATTTAGGACAACCAAATTAGACCCATTGTTGTGAATGGCACTCGGAAGGCTCGTGAAGCCAGGCAAAGTGAATATGTCCTACAAGGGATGGTATCAAGAGGATATAAAAAAAAATGCAAGCCAGGAAGAAGAAATACAGGATCAAAATAATCAGCATGATTGCAATCTTGCACTCAACTGGGTGCTTGTCTTTGTCTGCTCTCCTGTCTCCATTGTTCACTTTCCATATCTTTTCCCTCACACAGCTTTCTGTTTTAAACTACAGTACCATGTGTTCCTCACCACTTCCTTAATTTATAATGCAGATAAATAAATGACTTCATCAAAAAGGATCCAACTAGACAGTGTACTCACATGCCTCAGTGCTTACAGCATTTCTGAAGCAGCCTTTAGTTTATTGTAAATGAGCAGAGGAAGTGGATCTTACAAAGCGTCTCCTCAGTGAGGAAAAAACAGGTTAAAGGTATCTCATTCATAAAGCTTGATAACAAGAATGGTAAAATGACTGTGGCTGATGCAGAGAAATTTGACAGTAAAATAGTGAGAATGCAACAGAATTGAAGAGCAGGGCACAAGTGCAGAAGGAATTTCAGCTTGGATTGGCTGAAAGAGAAAAGGACAAAGAAATGACACAGATTAGTCGGGAGATGTGATCACAACAGAAAATGCTAAAGATATACTCAATGATAGAGAGATACTCTTGGCTTTGTTTTTAGTTCTGTAATTCATTGTGCTTCCCTTTGCAACACTGGGGGGACTGGGAGGAGTTCCAGTTGTTTGTGGCTGTGATGCCTAAAGAGGCCAATCTAGAAACAGAGACTGGACAGGAGTAAGGGAATACTTACTTCTGATTGGAAAGGCCTTCAGAGGCACACCCTGGGCAGGCCAAAGGCTACACCCAAGATGGACCCCGAGTCACGAGTTCTTCACACTTTTANTCTGTCTCAGCATGAGAGAGCAGCAGCTCACAGGCTGCAGGACACTGCAGAGTTACACACTGGGAATGCAGCATTTGAAAAATATAAAAATTAAAACCTAAGGCATCAGCTGGAGCTCTGGGCACACAGAGATCCTGCCAGGAGCAGATGCTCTGTGCCGGGCTGGGCACTCCTGGCTCAGGGACACACATCCTGAGGCAGCTCAGGAGCAGAGCTGAGAGCCCTCAGCCCCGACCCTGCCCACTGCACACACTGGGGCTGCCCAGAGTATTATACTGTCTGCTTTTCCATTTTTTTTTCCCCATTTTTTTTCCTTTGGAAGGAAAGCTGAGTGCACAATGGAGCAGGGCACCTCACAGTCCCCTCTGGGGGGAAGCAGGATGCAGACACAAGACTGGAGAGCAGCACGGGCAGACACTGCCTCAAGGGCTGCTCTGAAGCTCAGATTCAGCAAGAGATGCCAACACGTGTCACAGCTCTGTTGTGAATGAAAAGGATGAATGAAAAGGATGCTGAAGTAATTTTTATGCCCTGCTTTTTATTTTTATTTGATAAGTCGAGTGGCTTGGCAGTGAAGAAGGAGTTAAAATAGGCAGAAGCTGTATACAGGAAGAAAATAATCCAGAAAGATTCATGACTTTTCTATATAATTAGATAGTTCTACCCTTTTTTTAAGCACTGGCTACGTTAGAGCTCTGTAGGTAGTGATGACAGCTGACTGTACATACGCCTGCATGAAGTGAGAGATCAGATTCAGAGAGATTTCTTTAGGAGAGCTCATTTCAGAAACCTCCACCACCTTGCTAGCAGCATCAATAAAAAGCACTGCTCTTGCCTAATTTGCTTATGCAGTAGAGCTGATCCCCACTGGAGCACATTTGGAGAATAAATTCAGAAATATCACAGAGGGGAGGAAGTTTGCAATCCTCCTGCTCTTCCTGTAAATATTGCATGGATATCCAGAAGATTTAGAGTCAATTGTAGAACAACCTGTCTGGTTATTTTAATTTTTTTTTTTTTTAAGCAGTTCATGATTTCTACTATTAAGTGTTGGTAGACGTATTGTGCCATCTACTGAAAAACAGCCAATATATTTATTGCTTTTTAATCCTAGAATCAAGAGATTTAACTATTTTTGTTAAAATCTGAACAATTTCAGACTGCAACAAGAACACGTTGCCTTCACTCACACTGTCAAAAACTTACCAAAGAAAAAATACCCCTCAGAAAACTCTGCCTAGAGCAAGACAATGCATCATTTTCAGTATGATTTTTACAAACCATGTCTAATAAGTATTCTGCACTCACAGGAGCACACTCCAGGGCAGGAAAACAAGAACTAATAACTCTTGAGGAATTGATCATTTTCCATTTGGAAACTGCTCCTTAACACAGCTACAGCCACACAAAGCAAGGTTCCTTAGGACTCTGTCTCTTCTGATGAGAAATAATTGATATCAGGCTATATGGGACACTCTCTGTAAATGCAAAAGATAAAAATAAGCAGTAATGCCAGCATATGTGAAACAGCTGAATCCACAGATGGCCTTTTTAGAGAACAAAACCCAACTTACTGTGGGGCACAGAAAAGGTGAATCATCCTTATCTAATGCATACATATGTGAGAATATATAGCTATTATGGAATTATTATAAATATATAAGTTATTAAAAATAGTCTGCAGGACCTACTTGGCCACAGAACACACCTGGATAAAATAATCCTTATGGCCACTATGTGTTCAGCAGCAGCACTCAAAAGTTTGATGCAATGACTCTTCAAGTCAATCACATAAGTCAGGATTTAATTGCTTGACTACAACATCAAAAATAAAACTGCATAATTTGAAGTGTGCAACACTTGAGTGTTTTGCTCAGAAAAGGAACAGGACTGTCTGCTTCTGCTTCACTTAAGAAAATGTGAAGTCTTTACATAAAACCTTGTTTACTACATGTTGGATAATTAGCTTGTCAAATATTAAGACAGTGTCAGTTCTGTTCCATTAGCTAGCTGAAGATACTATAAATTACATGGAAAATGTCCAAGGAATAATAATATCAAGGCACACCATCCCCTGGAGGAGTTTTGGTGGTGGTTTTTTTCCTCTCTCTCACTGTATATCCTTCGCAGAGAATTTTTAGACAGAAAGGTCCCCAAATTTAGCCCACAGATTGGAGTGTAAATACCCAGCAGGGGGGATCAGCTCCATCAAAGTCTGCGTGTCATATTCTATTTACAGCCAGATCCAGGAGTGTGAGGGTTGGGATAACACGATGTAGACGAGGCTCACGGGGCAAGGTCAATGGGATGGAAGAACTGGCATCCCTGTGCCTTCCCCTCCCACAGCCCATGGACACACATCTGCCAGAGCAGCAGAGCCTGCCCGCTGCTCCCTGTATGCAAATGCAGCTTAGCACCTTCTCCCAAACTCTCGGGAGTGTTCTCCACAAATAACTGCGCTATAAATAACCCGCAAAAATATGCGCCAGGAAAAAAGTCCGGATCTCGAGGCAGCCGTCTGCTCGGTTCTGGTGAAACTCTAGGAATTCTCAGATAGCTGGCTTGCTCTCTGAACTGAGCAGTGGGATGATTTTACTCTGCAACTCCATTTAAAGATGGCTGGATCAATACAAATAAAATCAGTATACAAAACACAATTAAAGATTACAACATTTTTTAGTCTCTTTGCCAATTTTACTGTTAAAAAATACCGATATTCATAAATGAGTGGATTCAAAAGTCACTGAGAAATGGAAACCCCATTAACTGCAGCAATTCTGTGGGTCCTTTTGGAATAAATCTGGATTTTTGGATGAACCTGGATTGTCACAGTCTGCTTCATAGATCTTTGCAATTACATGTGTAACAATTCAGAATCACAGAATAATTCAGGCTGGGGACGTCCTCTGGAAGCCCAACCTTCCTGTTGGAGGCAGGGTCAACTATGAGATAGTTGGTAGTTAAAATGAAATTTTAATACAATAAGATATACAAAGACTTATAACAGCAGAAAGATGATACTCCAATAAATACTTCCATATCAGATTTTCAATTAGTAACACTTAACAATCATTGGCACATATTTACCAAAATTAGGGACATGAATGTTTTCTATAAAAAAGATTGAAGTTTTTTTTCCTATGTATTCATGCTTTCCCTAGTATAAGAATTGGGAACCAACAGCCTGCCTGGTTTGCAGTCTTTTAGAGGAAAACAATGTGGGATCACATGAGGAATGGAGAATTGTATCTGCTCATGACTGATCCAGACACATCCACAGAGCCTGGTTTAGCAATAATGGAGAAAATAGCTCTAAAATATCACACTTTGGATGTGGGTGACAAGACTGACAGGAGTTTCTAGCAGAGGGAAATATTCTCCCTGTTCTTTGAACTACCTCAGGCCATGCATTTGGGGGAGCAAAGCAGTTTGTGACTCCCACAGACAACCTGGCCCACGGGGATTTGGTGTGGCTTTGCTGTCTGACAGGGTGAGGTACAAAGGAACGCCAGTGCCTCCCAAGCCCAGAAAAATCCAAAGAGAAAAGCAAACTGCAATGCAGATAATATTTCAGCTTTTACTTTAAGGGATTTAAGGATTGTAACTTTATAAAAATATTTTTTTAAAAATCAAATACTAAAAACTGTAATTATAATTCCAATACTCTCTTTCTGTTCCAGTTTTTGCCTTTTTTCCCCGTGCCTACTGTTCATGCTGTCAACACTTCTCTGGTTCATTTTGGTGTCTGAGAACTCTTAGAATTACAAAATAAATGTGCTGTATCAAAAAGCTTGAGACATGAAGACTTGTACAACAGCTTGTATTACACTACATCAAAATGGGAAAGAATATGTGACACCGTTATCAGCTCGTGAGAGCTGATATCACGCACAGAAAGGCTCTAGAGATACCCGGAGAGGATTGAAGCTACTCCTGCAATCCAGCCAGAAAAATACAGAGTGCTGTAGGTCAGGAAGCAGTGATAGGCAGAGATAATGGTGTGGAGCAGAGCAGATAACCCACAGCAGATAAATAATCTGTGGTGGCTATAAGAACTTTTGCACCTGCGAGGAGAAACTCTGCAAGTAATTTGAAATAGGATTAGATCCTGTCCCGATTCCCATTCTTGTTTTGGAAGGCATAACGAAAAATTATCTTTTAAAAAAATGAGGAGTTTTTCCATATGTCACTTTTAGATGTTGACTTGATCCATCTGTCAATAAGTCACCAAAGTGCTTTTTCATCTTTAGTACATGACTGTTCAGTGGGGCCTGGGTTAAACATGTTCCAGCACCTTGTGGGGTGAAAATCATAAGGATGCGTCTATTTATTTCTTTTTCCCTAACTGCTTAAGCTATTTCTTTTTTCTCAGAGTCCGAGTCCCACTAACTGCTCTTCATTCAGGCTTTACACAAACTCTTTCCACTCCACTGGCTCAGAACCTTGTCATCCCAAATCCCTCAGGACATCACTTCCCCGAGCACGCCTGCCTGTAGTGCTGTCACACCTCTCAATTTCCTGCCTTTCTCTGCTTTCCTGCCTCGTTCTCTCGATCAGCCCTGCAAAATCCTTCCTCCTCTCTAGCTGCTCCTCAGTGGGGACAAGCAGCTTGCAGAGGAGTAGAGGTAGGACAGAAACCCCACATTTTCTGCACCTTTGACAGTTTTGCAAACCCCTGACCATATAAAAGCATTTGGTGTGGCTGAAGTGAATGTGGAGTGACGGGCAATGAGCTGTGAACTGTGACAGTCGTGGGAGGAAGAAACGCTGTAAAGTTGAACAGAGGTAGAAAAGACATAAGAAATAATTCTTACATAACCCTAGAATATGTCTGGAGGCTTTTTTTGAAACATGGTTTCAGTAAATTTTTCAGTAAATTCTGTTCTTTGCTGACAGCAATATTTTTATCGTTTGGAGCACAGCATTTATTATTCATCTTTTACTCAGTTATTCTGAGTTAGTTATTATTGAGTTATTCTAAGTTATTCATATTTGGATGTTTATTCATCTTGTATAGATTAGAATCTTTCGCTAAGTGTTAATTAAGAATTTGAATATATCACTTAGTTTCCTAAGCAGATATCCAGTACAAAACCTCTACTAAAGAAAGGAAAATCTGCCTGGTTTTAAAGAATAGCAGATCAAAGCTGCCTGAGAAAAGGAATGTTGTCTTGTAAGAGAACTAGGATTGCTTTCCAAAGGCCAGTCTTAATCCTTTCATATAATATTCATACATGGAAGTAAACTCAGGTCATGCTTCAAATAACTTATTTCAGAAATTAAGTTCTGGAGTCTAACTTGAGTATTTGCCTAAAAATAGTAAACACGTGACCACAAAAAGCTTAAAGCTGAATTCCTTTAAATCCTAATGCATTTTGGAGTATTATTTGAGAAATTCAGAAAAAAAGGCCACGAAAATGAATTCAGTATTGCTGATATAGTTCGATGACAAGTATTTTTTAATACACCAACTTCAAAAAATTTTTCAACATGACTTTAATGCACTAGAAGAGCTGTGCACAAGTTGAGATCTCTGACTATAGAAAGGACAGGAGCTCATTTATTTGGTGACAAACATCTTCAAGACTTGCACAGAAGGACAGAACTGGAACTGGACAGAACTGGTAAAACTGGAAAACATGGGAAATAAAACTACTGTCTCTCCATTTCCATTTCTAATAACATAAAATCTCCTCCTACACAAGGGATTGAATACATAAAACATGGCATGATGTAACCTGATAAAGTCACCAAGTGTTTTTACAGCAAGTTAGGAACAATTATCCCTGGATACCTATTCTCATCCTAAAACCGTTTTGTTAAGCCATTAGCTCTGTACATTCAAAGTCAGACAAAAGTTACAGCAATTGAAAAATGATAAAAATATAGCTGAGTTTCCTTATTCACCAAAAGAAGTAGAAGGAATCTATTTTATATGAAATTTGCTTCCTTGTTACAATTTAGTGTTTGGAAACATATTCATAAAGAAGATTTAAGTCCTGTATTGCTTAAATAGACACTGAAAATGATTTTGCTGGTATCCCTCACTGAATTGCTGAAAGAGAATTAACTTCCAAGAGGAGTCAAACAGTCGGAGGCCTTATTTGAAAATCTACGAAATAAGAAGTCAGTCATTTAAGGAACCATTTTCTCTCCATGTAAACATCTCAGTGAGGCTTCTTTCAAATCTATTTTGTTTGAAGAAGTATTTCCTAGATAAGAAATAATTATTTGTCTTTCATCTGTTTGGTTCATCTGCTCCTTCAGTTAATTTCTCCTTCAGCATTTTAATTGACTGCCAGCACTGTTCCTGCTGAGGGAAGTATTAAGTCACAATAGATTTGTAAATGTTGTAACTATATTTTAAGAGGTACCAGTAGGTTTGTTATTAGTGTTATGCTGTAACAGAAAAGGGGCTAGCTTATGTTTAAAGGTTTGGAAAACTGATTGTTTAGAAACAAAAAATTTAATGTCTTCATGACACACAAGGCAGACCCAGGAAACGGCAGAACATTTGTGAAACCATTAGTGGGTGTCCCATGGTTCCCCTCATCCCATCCCTGCCCTGCTCAGAGGGTTCATTACTGTCACTCAGAATTAATGCCTCAGCTCTGCTGAGCTCACAGCACTGATGCCTCAGATTTTAACTTTTATTTTTTTCCAATCCTGTATTCCCAGTGTGTAACTCTGCAGTGTCCTGCAGCCTGGGAGCTGCTGCTCTCTCATGCTGAGACAGACAGAACAAAGCCTCTCCAGGCTACTCTCCAAGGACACCCAGCCCGGCCTAGGCCCAAAATGTGTAACCCAGCATCTTGAGAAGGGGGGCAAGCTGAGGGGAAATTCCATCATTAGCTAAAGTTTAATTGGTGAAATTGGGTTGAGATGCAAATGGACCAAAGCTATAAAAGTGTGAAGAACTCGTGACTCGGGGTCGATCTTGGGTGCAGCCTTTGGCCTGCCCAGGGTGTGCCTCTGAAGGCCTTTGAAATAAATATCCACCTTTATTCCCTTACTCCTGTCTAGTGTCTGTTTCTAGGCTGGCCTCTTCAGGCATCTGTAGGCTCTGTGAGCAGCTCATGGCTGGGATGACAATTCCAGCCCTTCAGCCGCTCCTGTTTGTGGTGCAGACACGCCCCAGCTGTGCCTCAGCTTGGCAAAGGGTGGGAAGCATCAAACACCAACAGCCTGAACCTTGTCCTGGCCTTGGGGACCTTTTTCCCCAAAACACTCCTGCCTGTGTGCAGCTGACAGGGTTTCTGTGCCTCCCCCAGCCCAGGCAGTTTTGGAAGCCACACAGACCCGTGTGTCCTGTTCAGCAGCTCGAGTTCCTCTGTGCTCCTTACAGTCACTGCTGCCCCAGTCCCTCTCCCTAAAGGCTCCACAACAGCTTCCTGACAGCTTGCTTGGGAGAATTTTCTACTTCCTCCAATTTTTCCTAAGCAGCTTCATGGAGTTATTCCTGAACTGATTGCACTGATCTGTAATAGAGACACTGCAAACAAAAACGTTTCATTGGACAGACTTTGCACCAAAATGTCATATAACAGCCTCAGCACCGTGTTGGGACAAAGCACAAACCTGAAAACATCTCTACAACCTATTGTGCCCTATTCACCTTTGATTTGGAGTAGTTCCCTCAGTGTTTCTGATTTCATGGGCTAAATGAATGCCAGCCCATATGCCCACGAGATGAATGCCCAGAGAGAGCCCAGTGTTGGAATAAAAACTATTTACCAGAGAGCAAAAAACCTGTTCCCTGGACCATGTTTTTGGTACGAAAAAATTTAAAAACTCTGTGTCTGGTGAACGGGGAAGGCCATGACAAGCACAGTAATGAGTCCTGTGAGCACAGGGCTGCTGCAGGAATGGGAATTGGTTCTGATTGGAAATTTTACGTATTTCTTGAACAAGGTCCATACAAAAATTTTCCATTTGAAAATACCAGTCCTGCAAACCACGAGCTACAAACTCTATTCCCTTCTAAAGAATCTAATGACAACAGTAACCACAATTATCATCCTGCAATCGGCTGAAATTGGATCTCTTTACACCACAGAACAGATAAATGGTTTGCAACAGCAGCATTATTTCTAAACCCCCTTCCTAATTTACATAAAGAAATTAATATTCTGAAAGAATAGTCACTGGTGTATTGGTGGGAATATAATTAACAAAATCAAGACAGTATTTACATGAGTATTTGTTTTGATAAACAACAAAATGTGCTGAAGACAATTTTTGGGAATAAATTGGTATTTGTTTCTTTTATGGATGGCATGAGTTGGCCTAAAAGCTTGATTTTCATTCAGGATTTTAATTACAGCCATAGCAACAAATGCTTGCAAATTCTGACAATAGCTGTTGAGTTTTATTGTCTTAATCACTCTTCCCTCACTGTGGGGAATATATTTTTAAAAGTATTTATTGCTTAAGCAGCAATTCATCCTGAAGTACAGGACATCCGTCAGGAAGATCAATAAAATCTCAGCCCTAAGGGGTTTGACCAAGGCTGACTAGCAAATAAACCACAGATGATGCTCAGAACCTAAACTAAGAACTGAATTCAACCTAAAAAACTCTCAAGGTAAAACTACTGCCTCTAAAATCCTATCTCCTTTTGCTCTGTGGGGGACCAATGGGTTTCTATTCCTGAAAAGCAACAAAAGGCTCTCATTTTCTCAGACAAACCCACGGAAATGTGTCAGAGCCATGACTCGTTTTGGGTCCTTTAAAGGTCTTTTTTTTTTTGTTGGCATCTATAATGATAATAATTTTCATTGCTGTGTGTTCTATATTAAAAACTGCTGAAGTTTAACAGTCTGTACTTAAAGTACATTCATAATTAATTTTCTACCACTTGATACATTTTAACTGTGCTTACAGCACTAATCTTTGAACTCAGCTGAAAGGCATAAAAAAATAACAGGAATTCTACTGCACTCCAAGCTATTCCATTTGCTATCCTTCTATATCATTCGGGTTTGTTGGCTGGAACAATGTCAATATAACTAGAAAATGAAATATAAAGGCTATTTCTGGAGTCAAGGAGGGAAGGATTTAAAAAAAAATAAAGAAACCTGTGATATTTCCTTTGCTGTGTTTTGTGGTTTTTTTTAAGTTATATATGACTCATTTCTTGCTTTAATATATATTATTGAGGTTGTGCATAAATGCTTATGCTCGATCTAATTATTTTTTTTGCCAGAGTGTGAATTTATAAGATGTACATGGCTTACACCCAGAGATTTCAGAACTACAAGGTCCATTTTTTTGTACAAGAATTCAACATGTGTTTGGTCGGGTGTTTTTTCGGTTGTTAAACCAATAGCTCTGCACAGAGAAATCTGCTGTGAGTTCCTCTTTTCACTCCATAAATTCAGTCTGAAATTAGATAGAAATGTAAGACTTGCTTTTTTCCTTGTGTTCTAACAGTTTTTTCATTTGTTTTATGCTGTTCTGCTCGTGGTTCTTGTTGTATTTAAGTTTACAAAGCAGTGAGTGACTGCAGAGCAGGGCGTGCCCCTGGGAGAGCACCAGGGTGGGCACTGGGGAGACACCAGAGCTTTCTCCTCTCAGTGACCACAATCAGACATCAGGAATTCCTGCAACAGCAGAGCAAACACAGCTGAAATCCCCAGAGTTCATATTTTTTGGGGGGGATAATTTTTACATTTTCATGAGGTTATAATCATAACCCAGGATCTCACTCCTGGGCAGTCACACACTGCTCAGAGCTCATCATTCCACCAGGGCACGATTTGACATTTCTCTGTATTGAACTTCAGGGCCCTTTTTATTGCCCAGTTGCTGAACTTTGCTAACTTTTTCTTCAAATCTACTCTGCTTCACTGCCAGGGCCTGAGTGTGATAATCTGCTGCTCTGCATCATCAGGAAATGTTAACAACTTATAATTCAAGTCCTTTTCCCAGATGTTATAAATGTGCTGGACAGCAAAGTTCCAACCTCCAAGCCTTATGTAACTCTATTAATAAATTCCCTCAAGGTTAAAGATGAGCTTGCACTCCTACCTCATTTTGCACTTTGGCCAAATATTTTTCCTCTTATGTACCTTCCTTCTTATCACAGATCACAAGAGGATGTGCAGACCAGGAAATATCCTGGTGAGACACTTGCAAACAGGCAGCAGGAGCTGAAAATACAGAGGTTCAATAATTATTGGTGCCTGTGTGCATGCCTAATGTAAGGATGAAATGAGTAGTCAATCAGAAACTGTGATGCACGACAGATGAGAGCAGATAAGAAAGGGAAATGAAGAGTTGTAGCTCGGCTCCTCTGGTTATAGAACAAAGATAAGACTTTCAGTGCTGCTCATCAGTCACACCATAATTCTTCCCACCTCAGATGCAGCATCAGATAAATGTATTTCCATAGAAAATCCTATTTTGAGTCAGATCCTGTTGTTTTTCTTAAAAAACAAAAGCCTACCTAGGCCTTTCCTTGAAAAATATTCTGGAAAGCACTGCCATATCTGAGCACATGTTTTAATGACAGTTAATACTGGCATCTAGATAAGTTTTAGGACCACAAAGAGAGTTGTTTTCAGTGCTATGATGACACATATGGGACTAAAGGCTGTATTAATTCACTACCAAGTGATTTTCAGAGCATCTTAGAACAGTCAAACCCAAATAGAATAAGTTTTTTTCTGGGGTGTTCTAGAAAGCTGAGTTGTTCCTTTCCTAGGGAGATAACATTCATTATTTCTTTTCCACTTTGTCCCTTACTCTCTACTGAAATTCCCATGAGCAGTCAACAGCAAGTTTCTTTCCTTTTAGAGATCTTTCCTAAACATCAATGTCAGCTTCCATTCAGACATTTGTTTTGAAGAAATCATTACCCTTTGCGTTTTTACCCCAAATGATATTTATTTGTATTTAAAACACATTTGTATGTCAAAACTTCAGGAATCCCTGCTCTATAATGAGATCTTTCCTAAGATGTCAGTACTCATCAGTGCTTCAGCAAAGACACTGGTACAGTTATCACAGTTTGAAGTGATAGTGCTTTTGCCAGCATTTGATTATTTAAAACGTCTCCTTTGTTAATATTCTCTGTTTCTCTGTCAATGTTCTCTGGCTTGGAGGCATTCAAGCAAACTTCCTCAAATCAAATATCTAAATAAGAGCAATATTCTCTGTTTGCCCCTTGAGTTTCATGGGAACAGGGTTAGGTTCTAATAGCTGAATTTGTAGGAAAAACTGATGGCTAGAGCTTTTGGCTTTAAGATGAAACTCTTCCTACTGAAATATAAAACCTGCTGCTTCTGCTTACAACCAGTGTTTAATTCTTGTGCCTTTCAGTCAGTTCTCACACCGTCATGTGTGCAAATGAAATGCAGCTCACACGTAATTGAATTAACATGAAACCCTCATCAAATGGAAAGTTGCCTTTAGTCAGACTTCAGAAGAGAGCCCTTCCTAGAACTGCAGAGATAGCAAGTGGAACACTTGCTCTGAAGTACTCGAGTTTTCACTCAAAGTGCCATTTTCTCACATATCTGAAGCTCAGCCTTCTCTCCCACATCCAAAGATGTCTGACACGGATCTACCCAAACCCTTCTCTAACACCATGAACCCCATTTACAATCTTTTTATTTTAATTTAAAACCTGTTCCTGAAGAAAAAAAAACCCTGCCTTTCATCGTGGCTGTTTTGCTGTGACTGTGATGTTTCCTTCACCGTTCCTTACAGAAATTGGATAGCCTACAGGTGCATCGTAATGAACAGGAGCTCTGTGCAGTCTATCTCCAGGCTCTCCACCAAGGTGACACTGCAAGACTTTAATTTTAAGTTGTATAAAATTGTCTTCCTTACTGAGCTCCAAGGTATGAAACAGTTCGTGCTTTGACAGCTTATTTAACAGGTTTTTATGACTTCACAGGCAGTTTTATCCTTGGCCATGAAGCAAAGCAACTGGGGACAGCCAGAAGGGAGGAAAGGGCTGAAATAATGAAATAAGAAATAGTAACGATTCACACACTGTAAGAAGAAAGGGAAAAAAGCCATTTTCTAATTAAAAATAAGTAATTTCAAATTTATGCTTCACTTTCTCTTCTGCAACAGCTCTAATATTCAGTGCAATTTGCTCCAAACTCCTGTTATTCTAAAGCACATGCCATGCCTGTGTCACAATTTTCCTGTCTAATTAAACAGAAACAGCTCCCTGAGGCACATCCAAGGAGGCACTGCAGTCCTGCTGACACACTCTCACACGCGGTGGGAAGGCTTTCACTCTAAAATAGCCTTTTATCCATTTGCATGTGGCCAAACCACTCACACCCCATCTGCATTTCCTTTTAGAGGATTCCCCTTTAACCCTTCAATATTTAACATAGCCTCGAGGAGCAACCTCAAACATTTTCTTTCATGGGAAATTTTGTGTTCAGTACGTGACTTAAACAGGAGATTTAACAGTTTGAAGGGAAAACAGAACAGGACTTGAGCAGGAGAAGTAGCCTAGAACTAAATTAATCCACAAAGTCTATTTCCACTGTACAGGCAACAGAATTAAAGAAAATGTTATTAAAAGTCAGGGATAAACATGGAGCTATCTCCAGGAGAGAAGCAGTTCTGTGAACTCTATGAAAGAGTTTCAGAAAGCAATGGTATATTAAGCCACAAAAATGAGACTTAAATGTTCATCCCTGTAATTACCCTTCATGATTCAAAAGCTTTGCTCAAAATTCTTAACCTCTATTTAATCAGGCCGTGTGTTTTGACTTTCTCTCTAGTAATATTTCAGAGTCTGAGAATTTTCCATAAGCAGGACTTTCAAACTGGGTGGTTTTTAACCTGACCTCCAGGAAGGAAGAATCTGGTGCTCAGAACACACCAATGTTGGTAGCTACAGTGCCCAGAAACAGCCTCATTAAAGATGAGACCAGAATGGGAAAAGCAGTATTTGTACCTGCTTTTCTTACAAGACAGAGTGGTCAGAGCATTCCCCCAGGTGTGAGGAGGAACTCTGTGCTGTTCTCAGCCTGATGGAGAGCCATCATCCCAGGGAAGGGCTCATCACCATCAGTGATGAGTGTCCCATCAGATGTTGTCCCATCCCAGTGTCACCATCAGATGTTGTCATTATCACAGCCAAACTGCTCGGGGGTGTCACTAACCCTCCTGCAGCTCAGGCAGTGACCAGCCAAGTGCATTAAATCCCAGAATATTCTGAGCTGGGAGGGACCCACAAGGCTCATCGAGCCCAGCTCTGCAGTGAGTGGCCCATCCAGGGGTCAGCCCCACACCCGTGGTGTTCCCAGCACCAGCTCTGACCACCCGAGGCATCCTCAGGGACCAAGGGACAAAGGTGGCAGCAAGGCTCACAGCAGGACCTTCTCCACATCTGCCAGGTTGGGTACCAGGAAAAATTCCTTTGCTAAAAGAGTGGTTAAACACTGAACAAACTGACCAGGACAGTGGTGGAGCCACCACTGGAGGTGTCAAAAAACAAGTAGATGTGGCCCTTCACAACACGGTTTAATAGGTATTTAAAGGTTGGATTCAATCTTGGAGGCCTTTTCCAACCTTAATGATTGCTATGATTCTAAATGTTCACTAACTGTACTTAAATTAGCAAAGCAGGATGGAACGACTCTTAGAAGGTGTTTACATGATGTAATGTAATGATATTTCCATGCTGTATAATTGCAGAAAAATTTTAACAGGTTAAGTCATTGATCAATTTGAAAAGCATATGTTAACCTTTCTCAGTTAATCAATTGCTTCTAAAAATAAAAACAGATTTTTTTTTTTAAGCTAAGAATAAGGGTCTCACACAAAAGGACTGAATCAAAGTTCAACAGCATGGCAGGTTCATGCAAATAGCACAGAATAAAAAACATATCAGAACCCAAAGCTCTACTTCAATTTGCATCTTTTGTGCAATTTCCAGTCAAAAAGCTCAGTTCCATTGAACAGAGCCAAGAATTACTCATTAAGTACTGCCAGGTATGAGAAACTTGGGAAATAACTGAGACTCTTATGAAAGATTACAATGAAATAATGTGGGATCATTCATATTGCTGAGCATCACTGCTCAAATCCCCCTGCTGTCATTGTCACACGCCACGCAAGGTTTATAATGAACTTGTATACAGATGTTAATTAGAAATTTCTTGGAAGTTTTAAGAGCAGGAAGGGTTTAGTGAGCTGTGACAAACACTCTGCTAAGCCACGTGTCCTTTTTGCAGCATGACTTACTCCCAGGATTGATTCTGGTGCAGCTACAGGAGGATCCCTGATGTGGATCCAGCCTGGACCCTGCTCCTGCACTAAAGGCTAAGTTCAGCTGTAACTTGAACAGTTATACACACTTATATCAGGCTGTAAATGTGGCTGACATGCCTTAAAAGCATTTTATACAGAGTTATAAATATCCACTGATATTTATAAGATCAGATCTTAATCTGATAAGAAACACCTTTGGCAGTGCCCAGTTGTGTTTCCCATGAAAAGCTCATTTACAGGAAGCATTTCCAGGACTAACAGAGCCATTTACAGCAAACTGAGCTCAGTAACCTCCCTGTCACCATAGAGAAAGAGAGCTGAAATATGCTGGACATACCCCAACAGCTCCATGCTGGCTCAAATAGACACTTATTCCTACTTTCCAAAGCTAAATACATTCTTCCACCTCAGATTTTCAAGCACGACCCGATCAATACCTTGCCAATACTTCACACACTTCACACATTTTTGTATCACCTGTCCATTTTAATGTTTGCCTTGCTAACATCGAATTTCTTTGCTGTGCAAGAGAAAGCCATTCCCTTGAGTAGTCCCATGAGTATTAATTACTCACCTCACTAATTTCAGTAGAGAGAGAGGTCGGATAGCTGCCAGATCCCAAGTCCTGCCTACAATTAATTAAACCTGTGGAAAAGATGTTAAATGCTGCACTGGCTAAAGGTTCTCAGAGCCACATCCAGCTGTGCTCACTGTGCCCACTGCTGTTTGTACAGCAAAGAGTACAGGAGGCTTTAAAAACAAAGATCAAAACCAATTAAAGAGAGTACAAATCTCAACAGTCAATTCATATATTTATGTCTTTTTCTGACCAAAGTGTAGGGTTTAAAACACGGAGGTGAGAAGGAATGTGGAAGCTGCAGTACCTGTGACCTCCTTGCAGCACATCCCAGTCACAGAAAATTGTCTGCCTGCTGTGTGATGTGGCCCACAGTAACAAGAAAGCTTTGCAGTTAACAACTGTAAAATAAAAAATCCTTCCCAAACCCCAGATAACCAAAAACCCCTCCTCACCCCCCAAAAAAACCTGCTAGCTAATGTTTTTGAGGATATAAAGAAACTTATAATTGCAATTCTAATCACAAAATCACACATATTTAGAGATCACACCTGCATTTGGGTACAAAAATATTTAGGAAGAAAACAACGAAGATAAAGAAGAATAAAATAGAAGTCCAGTAAGTTTCAAAACATTGTGTGCCATAAGTTTTAGCACATTCTCTGATTTTAAACTCATCTTCTCATATAGAGAAGCAGCATTTTGAGCCATTAACAGATCAATGGATGTATCATTATTGTCTAACACGTTAATAGAATTACCAAAACCAAAACCAGTGGACTTCTTAAAACTGCATGGAGAGAATAAAGAACCAATTGAATGTGCATGTCTGGGAAACTTTAAAATACCACTATATTTTTCCCTCTTTACATACTGTAGCTATCCCTTTACAGACACACTTTATTGACTGGAACAATTCTACTTGGCTTCAGTGACTTCATAATTTGTCATAACCACCTCACGAGCTGTTGAGGAGACAGACTCTTCCTCATACTGCCAAAACAACTCTATGAAATATGGTTTGGTTTAATTAAAGTATAATTAATGCCTTGAATTTTAATTATTTCTGCTGTGATCTGGAGATGAAAATATTCTGCCAGAATAATACATTTAATAGGAAATGGACAGGCTTTGTATTAACTCCCACTCTATATCAACCTCAGGAATGAGTTCCTTTGATTGAACAGGCAGAACCTGGGAAAAAAAGGTATTTTGTAACCCACAAACCTCCAGCTTTTCTGCCTGTCAGAATAGAGATGTAGTTGTTGAAAATGGAATTCATTCATTTCATGTTGCTTGCAAAATAATAAAACTGAAATCTGTTTTCTGAATGCTAAAAGCTATGGGAGATTTTCCCTTTTATCTAGAGATGTGACTTGAAAAAAATATTTCATGGTTAGCAGGGAAGGAATGTTGAGTGACACATTGACATGAAAATATTTTTGCTAAATGTACATGTGTTAAATTCTAATTCTGCTCTGGAGAGACTTGAGAAGAAAAAAAATCCCTGCTGAAATAAATACAGAGCACTTTCTCTTCAGAGCAGTGATTCCATGACAGGTTACTCGGAAAATAGGGTGGAAACATTTATTACACAAATCGTTAAGTGTGCTGATAATTTGGTTTTTGTCAAATGTGACACGGTTAACATTTGATTTAGTACTGCTGACCAAAATTTAACAGGTGACAGAATATTGGAGCCAGGGGAAAAGCAAACCTGGTTATTCAGTGCTTACAACTTCACCATTAGGCACTCTTAGTTTATTCCTTTCTGAGCTTGTTAACTATTGCTCCACTGGGAAAGAAAAACCCCACATATTTCAAACACAGAAACAGAATAAATTGAAGAGCAAGTCACAGAAAATAAATAAATAAATTAATATAAATAATCTAAGATCTCTCAAAGGCACCACCAGTTTTCTGCTGGTGCAGAAAAACTTTCAGCTTAATTTGCAGATTCATGGGGTTTGAGATGGTCAATCCTTTATAAGACTGTGGGAGAGGGTTTTAGTCTCACTAATTAATTCAGGGTTTTTTATTAGCTAAATTTCGTGGCTCAAAACGTATTTTGTGAATATGAAAATATGGTATTTCTGTCACTGGAAATGAATATGGAGTATATAAAGGATTTATAAGACAGACTCCTTTGTACTAAATCAATGATCTAAAAAAAGATAAGCCATTGTTGCCACCATCCTCCTTTCTTTCTTTCTTCTCCTACCTTTGTTTCCATTTATATCTCCTTGGGATTCCTTCCCTTACTCCCAGAGGAGCTCTTAACAATCAAACCTAAAATGAATTCAAACAGTGACTCTAAACATTAATTCCCCCAGGTTCAGAATGAAATACCAATATATGCCAAAAAATCTTACACATTCAGAGAAACAGAGCTACAAACATATGCAGTAACATATGCCTTGAAATGAGCAGTGCAGTTATTTTAAATATTGAAATGTTTTTAATTTTTGAAGACAGGAAAACAGCTGAACCAGGAGCAGCATCATTAAAATCTGGCAGTCTAAGTTTTCAAATGTTAAATATTAAAATATCTTCCAAATATGCATCAACTATAGACCTAACATAACCCAGCAGTAACTGACATTTACCCCAGATTACCTCCTGTCTTTAAGAGGAGCTTTTCTGATAGGTATTGAATAAATGTATGAATTGCCAAAATAATTGCAATATCCTTGGGCATTTGCTTTAAAACATTAATTTATGCAAATAATGAAATGCAAATGTTACACCAAGGCACAATCCACCTCCCTCAGTGTGCAAGGGGAAAGTTTTCCTCAGCTTTTCTCTCCTCTAAAAGCTCTTACTGCACCTGAAAACCTCCCTGTGTCAGACCCTCAGCAGGGAAACTGCAAAATTCCATTTTGTTGCTCCAAAACAAGGAGCCAGGAGCTGCCCAGTGAGGAATGGGATGTGTCAAAGTGTCCATGACCACAGGGCTCAGCTCCGTGTCCCTGATGCCATGGAAAGGGGGTGGCTGTGTGGGGGACAGGATTCTGCTCACCCCCAATGCAGAGGGAAAGCTCTTTGCTCTCTTTCTCCTTGGCAATCAGTGAGATGCCCTTTCCTTTCCTTTCCTTTCCTTTCCTTTCCTTTCCTTTCCTTTCCTTTCCTTTCCTTTCCTTTCCTTTCCTTTCCTTTCCTTTCCTTTCCTTTCCTTTCCTTTCCTTTCCTTTCCCCCATTCTGTGCCCTGGGTATGGATCCAGAGCTACTGAATCTGCCCCAGGATCTGAAACAGGGAATTTGAAAGGATAAAACAGCGGATGGGGTTTATATTGTACTTTACCATACACGCATTAAACTCACTGTGAATTTGGCAGGCTTGTATTGGCTCCCGTGGGACAGCAACTCCATTTATTTTTCCACGTGTTCCTGTGTCTGATAATCCTCCCTTAGACAAAAGACCTCTCTCTGAAGGGAGGCTGAAGGAAGACAAGCTTACCACGGATTGTCGCTCTCCCTCAGATCCCCTGCTGCCCAATGGAGCGAGGAGGATCCATAAACCCAGGCTTCTAACAAGCACAAACAAAAAATTCTTATGGAAAAGCTTGTAGCTGGCAGGTGAGCTATGGCTATGAAAAAAGGCCTCAGGCTGGGAATTTCTTTAGCCGTTGCAGTACTTTGTGAAGATTCTCTTTCTCATGTGAAGAATTTAAAACAATGTCATAGTTTTGTAAATCTTTGCACCTGCACCTACTTCTCAAGGACTGTTGTGGCTTCAAGCAGAAAAACATCCAGAAACGGGTGTCTCAGAACTGGAGCAATCACCCCAAGGGCTGGGTGTCCGAGGGAC
This sequence comes from Pachycephala philippinensis, assembly GCA_013397055.1. NCBI lineage: Eukaryota > Metazoa > Chordata > Aves > Passeriformes > Pachycephala > Pachycephala philippinensis. Next base: position 175,817 of record VWZT01016180.1, read on the forward strand.
CAATCATTTTATGCCATTCAACACACTTTCGCCTATTAACATATAAAAGTTGTTCAATCTTCCATTAAACTCTCTTACTTCGGATCAAATTCGTGGTAGCGTGGACTCTGTCAACTTTGCCTATTCAGGCAGCAGCAGTGACAGTGAGCCACTCCAGCTATGCAGCAAACAGCCCATTGGAAAAATTATGTTTAAAAAGGGGAAAAAATAACCAAAAAAAGGCAGATCTGAGCAGTGTGATTGATACCATGCCAGCCCTTGGCTTCTGTTTTGGCTGCTTTCTTTAAAGCAAGGAGCCTTCCTGGGTGAGCAGGAGGTGCCCTGGGTGTTGGGGAGCAGCTCTGGCCGTGCTGCTGAGCCCCTCATCCCGGGAATGCTGTGGGATGGAAGCGCTGTCCCTGGGAGCTCTGGCTCCCCGTGGTGGTGCCTGGCCAAATCCAGAGCACCTCGCAGGGACTGGAGCTTCCAGCAGGCTCAAATCCTGCAGCTACAGAGGGCATTTGGCTCCTCTCCTCAGCTCCGAGCAGAGCTGAGGTGTAGCTCTGTACCTTGGGGCTATATCAAGTTCTATTTTCGTGGTATCTTCCAGAACACAATGGAAAAAACCCCCAAAACCAACAAAACCTTTCCCCCCCAGTTTTTGTTTTTCCTGCAGAAGGATCTAAAATGAATTTAACTACATTAAACATATCTGCTCCTCAATAACTCAGAGGAAATACTCCAATATTTGAAAGGAGTGCTCATCACTAAGGTTTGTAGCCTCTGCGTGGCAGAAGTAAATTGAGAATAAACTTCAGGTGGAATTCACATTTCATTTGTTTAAAAGTATTTAAAAATGTGAAATCCAAAGACATTTCCTCTCTCTTGCACTACTGCAACACCTTCACATCAAAAGTCAATGTTTTGTTAGAATTTCTGTCAAACAGCACCTGTAATCCAAGAGGAATTCTGCCAGTAATTCCTGTTTGGTGTCTCCTCTGCCCCAGCCTCAGCTACAGAACACAGCACTCCCTCAGCCTTAGGCTGGAAGCTCATAGTAGGCTTGAAAGAAAAATTCCCAACACTACTCCTCCACCTACAGATCACCCACAAAGTTACTTTAAAATATGGAAATGTATATATATAAACATGTATGAAACGATGCATGATGTGGATAAGGTATTAATACACACATTATGCAATATATATAATACATACTTTAGCTTGTTAGGAGTAGAAGAGAAAATTTCATGTCACGAGGGGTGTGGTATTTTGTTCAACAGCACGACTATTAACTAGATCATGAGATAAATAACAAAGAATTTGTGTAAATATGAAGCTAACCTTGCTCATTTCATACCAGCAAATGGAAAAAAAATAATTCAACCAAAAAAAAATTATTTTTTGCTTGTTGCCAGGAAGAAAATATTATTGGAAGCTTCCATGCTTGTGGCAAATAGTATCAGTCATCATTAATTTAACTAAAACTGTCAGTTTTACATTATTTGACAGGCACTTCTAGTTGGGGCTTATTTTCTGAGAACATTTTGACAAGTGTATCACAGTAGAAGTATTTCTAAATACAAAGAAACAGTTTAAGAAGCAGTCAGGGTGATGCAGAGCAGAGAGGTGTTTGGGTTAACTTCTCAGAAGTCTGGAGAGCGGAATGCCAAAACTGAAATAAATATTTCCCAGGCAATAACAAACATATAGAAAACACACAGAAGACACACAGAAGACACACAGAAGACACACAGAAGACACACAGAAGACACACAGAAGACACACAGAAGACACACAGAAAACACTCCTCAAGTTTTGCACATGAGGATATGAGCACAAGTAACGTAATTCATTCTACGTTTTTAGAGGTTTTTTTGTTGATCAGCACTGTGCTTGTTTGTGAATAAAAAGGAAGAATGAACAGATGATACTGAGGACTGTAGATATTAAAAATTGGCTGGACTGAGGATGCTTCACTGCAACCAGCTGGCGGATTTTACAAAGAGAACTCAGCAGAAGCAGGAGAGGGATGGCACATGTGACTCCCAGAACATCTTCCAGGCCTTCTTGGCACCCTGGCCCTTGGTGCTTTTCCTTCCCAGGCCCACCCAGATCACTGCTCCGTGCAGGAGAAAGGAGGATGACACCATCCTAAACTCCAAGGCTATTCCAGAACAAAACACAATAACCATCCTTCAGACTGAAAGCGTCTGTGAGCCTCCTCTCACCAGAGAACATCTCCTGGTTTAACGGGAGGATGGAAATTCACTGTCAAGATTGAGGGTAGCCATCCCCCTCTAAAGGCAAAACTTGTCCCCTCACTCTTTTTCCCAGAGAGTTGCTGGTGTCCTCAAGTCCCAGCTATTTTTGGCAGGGGCTGCTGGACTGTTCCAGGACAGAACATAGAATAGCCTCTAAGGTTGCCTTCAGCACTCGGCTGTGGATGAACTGGCAGCAGGTTCAGTAACACAGCCTCAGATAATGGGTTGCCGTGGCAACATTCCTGCCTGCTGCCAAATTCTGGAGCTCAAGTTTAAAAGCCAATCTCAAACCAAGGTCCTTTTCCAAAAAATCTCTAAGCTCTTATTAAAAAAAAAAGCAAACACACCGCCATATTCCTTTAAAAAAAAAAAAACAAAAAAAACAACAAACCCCTCCCCCTTCCCCCCAAAAAAAAACCCACAAAAAAACCCCCAAAACAACAACAAAATAACAACACCCACATAAAAGGAGGCAGTCCTTGCTCTGGCATTTACTTCCACAGCTGTTACTCCAGCTCTCCTGACCTCAGTACCAGCTTCTCTTCTACTAAAATGCTACATTTCCACTGTGAATTTGCCTGGCTTAAAATCAAGCATGCAATATTTATATACTTCTACTCAAGCATGTAGAAGATAAGAATGCCACTTCTGAGGCAAGCAGCAGAGTTTAAAAGGGAGTTCTGTTACTGTGGGTTTTCAAAAGCACCTTTGGTCACTGCCCTGTGAACCTCAGCAGAACTCAAACCACAAGCTTCCCAATAACTATTTTTTTTCCCCCGGAAGATCTGAAAGAGCAGGAGAAATAGTTGTCCTAATTTAAAGAAATTTAGGGCAGTGTGAAAAAGCTCTACACCTATCAAACAGGTTTTACTAATACAGAAGGTAATGCAGAAAGGAGTTAAATTTATAATGGTGCTTGAATGTCATTCACAAACTGCAGTGATGGCACAATTTTATCGTTATATTCCAATTCTCAGAGCTTTTGAATTTGAGTTTCCAATTCCCAGCTCTAAGTTCTCAATATATTTAAACTACATTACAGTGAAAAAAACCCCCGACAATCTGCATCAACTCAAACATCCTATTACATAGGGAGAGAATGCCAGGAAATCCAGTATATAAAGGGGCTTTTCCACGCAATGTCGATCCCTTTCCACTCAGTCTTCAAAAAGCATCCACACTTGGAACCAGCTAAAAATGAGAGATGCAGCTTGACAATCACTGACACTTCAGATAAGAAATATCCTCAGCATCTTCAAAAGCCTCCCAGTGATGGACATTTCCACGGATCTTTCACAGTGTTCACTGCCAAGCAAATGCAATAATCCCTATGGCAGCTGGCAAGGCACCAGGGGACCAGAACCTCTTCTCACAGGCTCTGCCTTGCACACCTCACTTTTCCATGCCTCAGAGAAATTCCTGTGTCTCACCTTTGCACTGCTCAGCACTCAGCAAATCTTTCAGCACAGGCCAGCACCATGTCCTTGTTGTCATAAATTCAATTTATCCACTACATGGATGGTGAAATCCTAAGAACTAGGAGGAGGTTGCCTTTAGCAATTTCACGTTGTGGTATATAAAGCTTTCCCCAAATGTTTTAGATCATGTTGTGGTATATAAAGCCTTCCCCAAATGTTTTAGATCACTGAGAGCTGTCTGCTGCAAAAGCAAAGTAATGTGAAAAAAACCCCATCAAGCACATCAGGTCTGGCTGATTCATGCATAAGTTACAATTCAGATTGCCTGACAAAGTATTTTAAACAAGTATCTTGGCAAAACACCTCATTCTAGGTTGTTCATTATGCAAACAACATCAACCTAGAGCAGAATAATTGCTTTGTTTCATCTCTTTGTGCACTAAGTGCGTGCATTATTATTGTTATGTACTTTCCTAAAGCAAACAGCCTCCTTCACTGGCTATTAAAAAGTCTTTTAAACTGCTTGAATCATAAACCTCCCTGGCTCTCAGTCGTGCTCTGCTTTCCACAGGGGTCTTGTTTGTACTTCCTATAATTCTATGTCTGCACATCTGCAAATGTGCTCATTGTGAGCAGATTTTAGCAACACACTGGGACCCTCGGGGGAGAGTTCAAGGAAAATGTCCCTCACGCACAAGAAACATAACAGAGGACTTTTAAAGACACATTGTTTGCAGTGATTTAAAGAAATAAACCTGTCTTTAAAACCTCTGTAGGAACTTCAGGCTCTCATAAACCCCAGTGACAGAATGGTGCTCACAGGTTTCAGTGGTTTCCAGCAGATTTTGAGCATCTAAGAACTTCGTGGGTGTAGAGCAGGGAAGAACTTTGTCTTTGGGACACCTGGCTCTTACCTGTGGCTTCCCTTCTGTGGTTATTGTAGTGGGGATGGAGAGAAATAACAACACAGAGTCTAAGTCCAGGAAGAAATGGAGACAATGGAATTATTTACTAATAATAGACGGGTTTATATGTGTCAGTTCTCTTAAAGTTTACTTGAATGGCAAAAGGCTATTGGACCTCTAGCTAGATACCTACCAGAGTGATTGGTCAATTCTCAGAACACCCATTTCAAAATATTTCCCTAGTCAATATCATAACAATCCTACAAAACAACTTGCAGGTGCAAGATGGCAAAGTTGGTTTACAAAACCCAGAGCGTTGTTTTTAATGGTTTGCATGGGAAAGACAGAGCTCTCACAAAATGCTGCAGAGAGCTGGAAAACTCTGCTAAAGCTTTTTAGCATTCATACTCTTCTCCATCCCTTCTCCTTCTCCCATCTGTGGTGGGTTTTCAGGGCCTTGGGGAAGAGTTTGTGTCTGGTTTTGCCCTGGGAAGCTCAGAAGCAGTGAGGTTTTAAGAGCAGATTAACAGGGCAAAGTGAGATATTCTGGCCTCTCCTTTCTCAGCATCTTGTACATCCTCAAGAAAGTTTTATATTGAAACACACCACACTAAAAAAATAATCCCAAGTGGGAGTGGAGTCTGTCCTGGTTTAGCAGATTGGAAATATTCAGCAAAACTGGTGAAGTTATGCCAAATTTTCCAAAGATAGTGGGATTTAGGCTTGAGTGTTTTAGGAAATTGGGTGACTGTAAATTCAGGCGCTTCTTTTGGTCTCGGTGGAGGTTTAGGCTGGATATTAGGAAAAGGTTCTTCCCCCAGAGGGTGCTGGGCACTGCCCAGGCTCCCCAGGGAATGGGCACAGCCCCAAAGCCTCCAGAGCTCCAGGAGTGTTTGGATAGCAGGGGACAGGGGAGGATTGTTGGGGTGTCTGTCCAGGGCAGGAGTGGGACTGGATGATCCTTGTGGATCCCTTCCTACTTAGGATATTCCATTATTCTATGAAAAAGTCCTAGAAAATAATCTGGAGTTCAAGAAAAAAGTACCTGCAGGGAAATTTAAGAAATTAATTCCAGAAAAGAGATCAGCAGAAATTTTGCCAGTTTCATTGTCAGATTTAGGATCCAAAAACTCTCCATCCTATCCCATAACGGAACTAAAATTGTGGCAGTTTTGAAAATTCTCCTATGACTGATGCAATCAGCTGCCAATGTCTCACTGATAATGTACAGCCATGATATATATATTTTTAAAATACACATAAATTATACCCAGTGTATGTGCTGCAAAAGGCACATTTCGTAAAGGAAACAAGCATCTTCCATCTGTGGAGATGCTATGTTACAAGTTTAACGAGAAAGTAGATTTTGGGGTGGTTTTTTAATACAAACACAAAATAATACCTACTTTGCTTTGATGGTCTTGATCTCAAGACAATAAAAATGCAGCACAGAACCATTTATCCATCTTTAATGTAGTTATTATCTACCTGAACCAGTTTAGGAGTTGATGAAAACACATGAAATCTTTGAGTTTCTGCTCTCTTGCACCTCAGACTGACTTTAAAGCAGGGTGTTTACAGAGTTGTGTTTCCCATTGGCATCAGGCATTTCTGAAGCACCCCCACACCCTGACAGGCTGCACGACATTCTGCCTTTTCAGTAAAAAAAATCTGAACATGTGCTTTTTATAAGGGCAGATATTTCCCCAGATGAATTAACTGGCAACAAGATTTTCTGAAATACAGATGTCTATTAGGCAAAGAAAAGCAATGCACAGCTATTTGTATTGAGTATCTTATTTTAAGAATAAAATTTAAGTAGCTGAACCGTTGCACTGAACTATTCTGGTCCATGGCATTATTTTCCAGTAAATCAAATATCCTGCCCTAAAACCTCTCCCCTGAAGTCACCCTCGCCATGACCAGAGTGTCCTGATGAGGCAAATATTACATTATTTTGTTTTGAGGAATTATTCTGCTCAGGGGAGTGTCCTCACTGGGTATTGGTTACTCAGGGAATGGAGAATTGGCTTTGGCCTGTGATTCTGGGCTGGGAGCATGGAGACTTCTTGGAATAGTCAATATATTTCTGTCCCAGTGTACTTCCTTCTGGGTGACTCGCAGAAGGACATAGACAATGCTCAGGCCAAATTAATTATTGAGGTAATCAGCTCTCTGCTCCCTGCTTTAAAGAGAGAAGACTGCCAGAGAGCATGAAGTTAATTTCTATATGGCAAAGCAAAGACAGGGGAATATTGCTTTTCTAAGAAATCATTTAAAGATTTCTGAAGAGGCTCTCAGAGCTTTGGATGAGAGATAATGAAAAAAGACCCAGTACATATTCTCATTATAACTTCTAGACCAATACTGTGATGTTTTCACCAGAAAAATCCCTATTTTTCAACAGATTGCTTTTGCTTACTAGGAATTGAATTATTTCTTATCTGTAGCTGCACACCCTGCCAGACCTGACTTGGTACAAGGAGACAAGTGAGACATTGAAATCTACCCCGAGTACTTAAAAATATCAGGGAGTATCTCATTACCTTGACTTTTATGGCTGATCAAGCAGAGCACATTGTAGTCTGTAGCTGTTGAATACAAGCTGATTTCTCTCTACCCAAAAATATTTTCCCAACTGTGAGTAATGAAAGCTGTGCCCAAAAGTAGCCAAGAGAGCCCTTACAGCTCTGCAGCACAGCTTCAGCAGCACAAATAATCATGGGAAACTGTGTATTTGTGACAATTTAATTTACTATACAACATCTGCAAGCTGACAGCCTGTGCCATGTAATTAAGAAATAGATGCCTGGCAAGATTTATGTGGTGGGGGAACCCACTGGAACCTAATAGGTTTTTGACAGGACTGAAGAATTGGACAGACTTAATGACTCTGCTGGTGGATCATATAATTTCCTTACTAAAGTTCTTTTTTAAAGTTTTTAAATTATGTTTATTTGCTTTAAAAACAAGCAATTCAGGGAGTTCCAAATTCAAAATGGCATTATTTATATTAATTAAGCTATTGATGGAACTTTATGGATTACATAATGCAACACAGGAATTTCCACCTGGTTGTGTTCACATCCCACTGCTAAATTAAAGAGGTGGGAAATGTGCCCTGAGCCTCGGAGTAAATAATTTAGGAAAAAATAGTAAAACTGGCTTTTGGGAAAGTCAGGAAAAGAGAGAAAATAAAGAATAAAATATTAATCGTAATATTAAAGCCTCGAGCTAAAACAAAATAAAATAAGGAAAGGCTTTAGTCATGCTATGGAATACAGCAGTGAATTCTTTATAGGAATGGCAGCACAACCAAGCACAGGGAAAAAAAAAAAGAAAGTTTAGTTTAGAGTTAAGGAAAGTGGGTCTGTTCATACAAAAGCTGTCTCTTTTGCAGGGCAATGGAAGCTCTATTTTGAGTACTTTAAAGCTTGCTAAAGAGAACATCACATAAGGACAATTTTGCACTGACCTGGACTAGGTGCCTGAGATCTTCCCATTTCAGATTACCTCATTAAGAACTGAGATGGCAGCTCTGATCCATTTCACATCATTTTACACTGCTGACGGTATTTTAAACAGGCTCCAACAACAAAAAAATTCCAATCTTCTTTTTAATTTCTCTTTTTCAAAGCATGTTTCTTTAATCCTTGGGCTGAAAGGGTTCCAAACCTGTGCCTTGCAGCCCCCTGGCAGGGCCCAGGCAGCATTTCAGGCATTTCATTGCCCCTAGGCACAGCCTGTTTGCCTGGTGACAGGTCCAGGTGCCACACAAACCGTGGGGTGGTTTGAAAAGTCTTTATTTATTGTGCCTTTCAAACCCACATCCCTCCTCTGAGAGGCTCAGCTGGGCTGTGTCCTGCACTGCAAAACTCTCCGTGGGTGTTAGGGGCTGATGCACAAAACCTGAGCTGGGCTGAGGACCAGCAGCAGTTGAGGAGCACCAATTAAAATTTGTAAAGACTGGTGAAGAGCTTTTATTTCGCCTCATTCCCCCTTTCCTTTTCCACACTGCTGCCATATATCAGTATCACAGGTGAATAATGTCTCCAAACAGCTCCAAGAAGGGGGACACAAAGCAAAGCCTCTCTTTAAATCACAGCAGCACTGAGTAAAACTCTGAGTTCCTACATGCTGAGAATTCAAATACTCTATTTGTTCTAAATATCCACTTTGACCTCTTCAAGCACAGCCAGGCGAGGGGGCTGCACTTTGGCTTTCAGGACACCTCTGACATGAAACCCTCCTGGAGTCTCTGCTAACACGTGGAGCTAAAGATGCAGCTTTTTGTGGTTCAGTCCTGCAAAGCTGATTTGTGCAGGCAGATTAATGAGTCACCTACGTGCTGGCAGTGCTATGGAAAGTTTCGTGTAGTGGTAATCAAAATATTGGCCAAAATAAGATATTTAAGTTAAAGGATTCTCCGCTTCTGAGCTAGGTGAAAAGGCAACTGGAATTTTGAAAGTTGTGTCAGAAAGAAAATAATTCCTGTACTGGTAGAAAAAAAGCCAGACAGAATAATCTTCTTCTGTTTATTAAAGCTTCTTGGACTTTACCAAGTTGGTGAAAAGAAGGCCATTAAATATCCTGCTATATAAATGATGTGAATCACAGCACAGATTCTCAGTATTTCAGTGTTGTTTCCTTTTGAAGGTACAATAAGTGTTATTTTCCAGAGGACTGTGTGTCCTGGAAATCCTGCAGTGCCTCTGCTGTGGCGTGCACTTGCTGGATGTAAGTGAGAGCTCTGCAAGGCAGAATGATTACACTGTCAGCCACAAGAACAATGAGCTGTGCTCCAGCACACAGAAAGCAATTTCAGAGGGGAAACCACCTCAACGGAGCAGCAAGAAGCAGTTATTAAGTAAGGAGAGGCAAATAGCTTTTCTTTTCCCACTGCTCTCTCCCATAACATTTTCATTAACATGAGACATAAAATTATGAAATAAAGCCCTAAAATAATCAACTGCTAGCAGTGATTAAAAAGCAATCACATGTCCAAGGCTTTTCTGCATGTTTCTGTGGTTAGCTGAATCGTTTATTTTAGAGCAGTGGAATTTGGGAGTTATATTTTCCCTGTAATCACTAATTCCACATTAGCACCACCACATTTACAGACGTAGTTCTTTAAAGTCAATTGCGTTTTACATGAAAATGGTGATAGCATCCAATATTCCTAAATGTTCAAGGAAGTGTAAAGCCACCAGGACTCACTAACAAGAGTGTGAGCAGTAACTTAATTTGCGAAATTAATGCCACACACTGTCACTCCAACTGTGCCAAACACCTTAATATGTGTTCTAAAATAAAGCTAAAGTTCTTTATAACCTCTGATGTGCAAATTGAGACCTCAAGATGATTTGATGCAAACAGCCTTTTAAATTGGCACAGTCAACCAAGAGCATCTCTCTTGTTTGTGACATATGCCGAACCATATTAGTTAGATATTGCCAATTTATTTCAGCAGAAGCTTAATTTCAGGAGGCTTGCTAGCCTTAATATCTCCTGAAACAGCTTCCTTGTAGAGTATTTGCAATACCATTTAATTTGTTACAGCAGAGCTGTCTTTGCTATAGAATTTCTATAGTTAATGTATGCAGCTGCAAGTATTTTCCTTAATCGAAGAGAAAAGGGCCACTTTCCATTGCCAAATCTCATCAGGGCACAAGCACCCAGCAGTGATGGGTAGTTCTGTCCTGCATCGATTTCCACAGCTCCCCAGAGAACCTTTCAGATGTGGTGCCACTTGAGGTTATCACCCCAGCACCAGAAATTCCTTCTGAGCAGCCCAGGGCTGGAGAGCTCCCACCTTCCAGGATGTAGGATCAACCACCTGCATCCCGCTCAAACACCCCAAAATGAGCTGGGAAACTGAATTTCAGGTTTTTGTCTACAGCTCTTAATGCAGAAACTCTGTCACACATACAGGAATTCCTCTCACATCACTGGTGTTTGGGATGGCACAAATCACAGCAAAACTCAGGTTTGGCATTAAGAGATAAGGAACTGCATCAAATAAGGCTGCTGGTGAAGCTCTGAAAAACAAAACAGCAGAATCTACACTAAAAAAGAGGTGATGTTATTGATCACACCCCTGTCCTAGGCCATAACTGGATTTTTCAGCCATTTTGTGCTAAATAGCCAGAGTTAATGTGTTGGGTTCTGTTCTTCTGTTTCTCTTTAGCAGGCTGAGTGTCTCTGGTCCTTTGGGAACCTGTCATTAATAGGCTTTGCCTCAGAATATGTTACTTTCAGTAATCTGCGTTTTCTGAAGGTTTCATGTCATCCCTCTCTGCCTGAAATTTGCTATCGCTTGCAAATATAATCACTATGCTGTCCAGTACCTTTTTTATTATTAAGAAAGAGATATGAATATAAAACCTATTCTATTTTCCTATCAATTCCCAGTTTTCATCTCATGGTGCAGTACTTCCATGTACATCTCTTTTTTCCCCCAGAAAACATGAAAACCCTTACTAAAAATTCCTTACACACCAAAATAGAAATGCTGAGTCTCTCGACTCTAAAAATTGCAAACATGAAAGAACCAAAGTTTTTTTTTGTGTGAGAAGGATGAGACTTGAGTGTTTTAAATGTGGTTTCGTGTTTTTATATTCTGTGCCAGTATCACAGAGCGAAAGTGCAGCCTCAAGGTGTTTTGGCAGCTGACAGCAGCTAGAGCCAGGCTGAGCAACAATAATATTGTGATGTGGATCTGTATGGCTTTTTGTCAAAGTAAAAATTGAGTTATTGAGTGCTTTTACAGGTGACATGAGCAAAGGGATGGTGTCAGGATGCTGGCAGACAGGCTGCTGACAAGGATATTGGTTCACAGCTCTTTTTCAGATGAGCTTTGACTATGATGCTTTTGAACATATGATTTTTAAAAGTATTCTGTCCCCTTGCATTGTTAGGGAATCACAAAGGAGAGATAAACCTCTGGGAAAATTGGTAGGAAAAGTGATGACAACTGAGAGGGAAACTGAAGGTAGAGAAAAGGTTGATGCATTATTCTGCTACCAAACTCCAACAGAAAGAGACTCAACTTGTAAAAAATGGCACTGCTCCCTGGTTGAGGTAAAGGTAAAGCAGCTGCTGTTCCAGAATTGTTCTTTGCACCCTTGCAGAGACCCAAACCAGCTAGTGGGAGCTCGGGGGTGTGCTCTGCTCCCATCAACGTGTGCTGGAAGCCAGAGCAGTCATTGAGGAGAAAAGCACAAAACAATTGTCTCAAACCTCTCCAACACCTGCCCCAGGCTCATTTTCCCGGGAATAATCGATGAGCTCTCCAACCCCTGAAGTCAGGGATTCAGGGGAGATGCAGGACTACATATTTTAAGGGGCTTTATTGACCTACAGCACCTTTCATGAGCCTCAGAACACATTTGTGGGATTAAAACCTGAATACTTCTAAGAACAATTACATCCTACAATGCACAGAAACCCAGCTGCCTCCAGGAGCTCGTCTCCTGCAATTAAAGGTGCCATTTATTACTTTTTAAGAGACAACGAACAAGAGTCATATTAAAAAAACTTCCCAGAGAAGACTGACCTTGGGCATAAGTCCTTATTCTGTCAAGGCTTTCAGATGGCAAATGATACAGAGCTGTACTGACAAGTGTCAAATCTAAATACTGGGCTTTGCTGAGGCTATGCCAGATCCTTTCCATACTCCTCCACATCCAACAGGAATAATTGGGGGTTAAATAGGGGTTGTTATTGTCACTGAGCGTGCAGGAAATTTAAGTATTTTCTGCAGGAACCTGACTACCACGATCCTTTCACAGCTGTGGAATATAAACCATCATATGCTTCTTTGATAGAGCTGTTTCATGTAATAAATGCAAGGTGCAGCTACCATTCTACTACTTACTGGTAGTAACTAGTGATTTACTGGTAGTTACTAGTGATTTACTAGTAGTTATGAGGTGAGCAGCAGTCACCTTTAACTCAACACACACAAACACTGCCAGGTTTGCACAGCCCTGCCCCAGCAGCACGAGAAAGATGTTGATAAACTGGAGAGAGTTCACAGAGGGTCCCCGAGGTTGATAAGGGCTGAAATATTTGCCCAAAGAGTAAAGCCTGAGGGAGCAGGGCTTGTTCAGCCTGGAGAGAGGAGAATTCCCAGTGCCTACAGGAAGGTCATCAGGAAGATGGAGCTATGCTCTTTACAGAGCATGGGAGGAGGAGGAAAGAGATCAGACTGTGGGCAGGAATCAAAACAAGAGAGGTTCAGACAACTTCTAAGAAAATTGATTTTACTATTGGGACAGTGAAGCATTGGGTCAAGTTTCCCAGAGATGTTCTGATGTCTCTCTCCTGGAGAGCTACAAGACAAAATTAAATAAAACCTTGAGCAGCCTGCTCTGACCTCACAGCTGCTATCAGAAAGGAGAATGGCAGTAAAAGTAAAGCATACAACACCTGGTATTTCACCATATATAGCTCAATTTCTGATGGCTTGGTTAGTATATTTTGGGGTTTTTTTTTACTGAGAAATGGCATTTTACATGAGGAGTAATGAAGACAAATTCTATTTATATCACAGCTGCCTGCCTGGGGTTGGAGGTATTGCAGTGAGGGACTAACAAGTGTGTTCATGCCTGCTGCCTGCCAGGGACCTGCTCAGATCAGTTTTCTTTAAGTAAAGGCTTACTTTGCTTCAAACTCTATGGAAAATCCTCTCCCAGAGGACAATGAAGGGGCAGAGAGAGAAGAATGAAAATAACTTGTTCTGGAGTACTTGAACTTACAGGATACTCCAAGAATAAGCAAATAAAAAAACCTCAAAACAATGTCAATAAACCAAAACCCAGCAGACCCTTTCTGACTCACCAGCAGATACATTAGGAGTGAACTTTGCACCAGGACATTTTTGTACTACTCAGGGTTAGTAGGGGAAAAGGGATGTCATTTCATGCCTCAAAAGATAATCAATATTAAGTTTGAAATATTACATTGGAAAGTTTGTAAGAATTCTTTCATCTTGAGTACATTTAAAGTTATTTTAAGGAACCCACTTGGAAAAATGCTTCCTTAGAAATGTGCTTTCAGAAAGTCAGGATGCACCTATTAGTTTTCTTCTCTCTATATAATACCTGCAAAATTACAAATTGCTTTTTTCTAGCTCAGCTAGTCCTTCTTGAGAGTTGGGGGTGTTACTGTTCATAAGGGGCAGATTTTCAATAGGAGCAGCCTTTCCTCATCATTTCTTGTGACAAAAATTCCACGAGTTTATCCATGAGATATTCCAAGATAACCTGCAGGCTTCCTGAGCAGCCAGGGCAGCTCTGAGGAAAACCAGCCCAGCAGAGCTGGTTCCAAACCCTCCTTTGAGCTGGCAGAGGTGGGGAGCAGTCACTGCTGTAGCCCAGGGCTGGCACAGCTGTGCCCTGTCCCTGCAGGTGGCAAGGGTGGGTGCTGCAAAATGCCAGCAGAGTCACTGCTCCTTTTCCTCCTTCCTGCTGGACAGGGCTGGAATCACAGCAGGGAGGAGGTTGGAAGGGTCAACTGGTCCAGTAGGCAATGAAATAATTAATGTGACAGCTGGCTTCTCTTGAGCAAAAAACCAGCTGTTTGAAAAAGCAACTCAAATTTTACTGAATATGATAAAAATCAGTACAAATTATTTTTATGAATCTTTGCATCAATCTAAATTTTTCCATTCTTTTATTGTTCCATTTTTATTGTTCCATTCTTCCATTTCTTGTTTTTGACCTGTGACAGATGTTCCAAGTCATGAGTTTGAGCTCATGTTTGCTGCTTTAGAGGCACCACTTGCAAGCCCTTGTCCATGGGAGACCCTTCCCAGAGGATATTTGCTATTTCTTATTTCACTCCAACATTCTGGTTCCATTTTGAGAGTGACAACGTTGCCACTCTTTATCAAGATCTTAATCAGACTTATACCAGGCTCATGTCTCACATTCTTTCTCCTTGGATCTCGTGGGAATGCTGTGACTTTTTTCCAATTTTGGCAGGGAGTTTTGTAGGTGGGTTGCAATCTGTAGGAGAGCTCCCAGTTATTTGAGGAAGCAATTGCGTCTAAATGTGTCAACACCTTCCCTGAAGTGGATCATCTCTCCTGCCTCCTTTCGTGGGGAGTTTGGGAAGTCACTGATTGTCCTAAACTGATTTGTGTCCGTGACATTCAAAGTTTTCTTTGAAAAGAAAGTGGAGCTTTCCTGCAGGTTTTAACCAGAGTTTGTTTTGGGTTTTGTCCTGTTCCTTTCCGTGTAACTCTGACTCCTGCAATGCTGCTGCTGTGCTGTGCAGATGTTTCCTGGCCTATCTCTTTCACAAAGGATGGACTAATGGGAGTCTTTTTTAGCATTATTTTCAAAACAGGGTAATAAAAATATTCAACTTCTTGTTGTCTGTATCTGGCCTGGTTGCAGTGGGAGTGGCTGAGTGCACAGAGTGTGCAGGCCCTGTGCAACACGGTTTGGGCACAGAGGGAACAGTTTTTGACACAGGGCTTGGTTTAGTTATCAACAATCTGTGCACACGTAAATCTTATTGTGCTGTTTCCCCCCAGTGCAAACACTGCAGAGTTAACAATATTGATACAAGTAATTAACTTGACTTTCTAAAAAATGCAATATCATAACAGACACCAAATGTCTTCAAAAATATGGGAAAACATCCTTCACTTTCTGTGCTTATCTTGCCTATGCAGATCTTTCCTAGTTGAGTCAGTTACCTGGCATTGAAGAACCAAAGCTATCCTTGACTTTAGTAAAAAATTCTATTTTTTTTATGGCTTGCCTCATATCCAGTAAAGAACTGTTTTATCAGCTCTTGCTACCAACCTAATCCTTGCAATAGTCCTGGCTTCAGAATCCACAAGTGGTATCTTTCTGGAATTATGCTACAAGAAAGGTGGATGATTCCTTTATTTATTATTCTACAAGAAAGGTAGATGATTCCTTTATTTATTATTCTTTGCTAGTCCTGTTGAAACAGATATTTTTCTAACAGGTTTTCCATAGATACACTGTATTACCAGGCTCAGGGCAACGAGAAAAAGGAAAAATAATAATTTGCTGTGTCTCTGTTAAGAAGAGAATAAACATTACATAAGTGCATGGTTATATTCCACTTGCTTGAGTCCTCAAAGAAAGAAATTACTGAGTTATTAACTGGAAAATCCAGACATTTTGAAATGCATTACAAAACTCCTTTCTGTCAGGTGTTTTGGTGGCAGATGAACTTGGGAGGCAGCTGTAGCTAAAAGTCATTTTTGAAGCCTATTTAAAACATGATTTGTGACAAAAGTCTCAATTTCTTTTTAAAGGTAATTCCCGACAAAAGTACTTTCATAATTTGCTAAATCAAATGGTGCATTAGGTATTCACACATGTAATCTTTAAATGGTCACAAAAACCTATTTAGGCTCTTACTTTTAATACATATCATTCAAATTATCTGCAAGTTCAACGTGTTTATATGAAGCTTTTCAAACCATTCCCAGTTTCCTGCTGGGTGCCAGTCTACCTTCAAATTTAATCTGTTTTCCTAACGGGAGCAGAGATCTTTCCCAAAACCTTGTATCCATGGAATGAATGGAGGGTTTCTTGTGGATAAAGAGTTCTTTTTCCTCAAAGTCCTGGCAAGGCTGTTTGGGATGAGCAGCTGGCCACCCTCCACCCTGCAGGCAGAGCTGGGCTGGAGGGGGGATTTCTGCACATGGATTTGTTCTTCACAGCTGACACCACATGAATTTTCCTTGGCTCTACCACAGCCATGAGATGAAGATATCAAAGAGTCCCTGGTATGTCACACAGTCCCAGGAGAACAGGCTGGGAGGGCTCATCCAGGGATCTACTCCAAGCAAGCCCAGTCAGAGCAGTGACACAGGACCAGTTCCACTTGGGATCACAGAATCCCAGAATGGTTTGGGTTGGAAGGGACCTTAAAGCTCATCCAGTGCCACCCCTGCCATGGGCAGGAACACCTTCCACTGCCCCAGGGTGCTCCAAGCCCTGTCCAACCTGGCCTTGGGCACTTCCAGGGATCCAGGGGCAGCTACAGCTTCTCTGGGAAATCCATCCCAGGGCCTCCCCACCCTCAGTGGCTCTCACTTTCCCTGAGGAAGGTCATGCCACAGCCTCTCTTGGCAGCCTCCTCCCACCTCCCTGATCACCCTCACAGGTGGAAAGTTCCTCAGATTTTCCCCTGGACCAACAAGTGCCTGCTTTCCCCAGTCCTGTCAGAGCTCCTCTGGAACAGCCTGATTCTGTCTCTCTCCTCTCCTCTTCCATCAGGCAGCAGGAAATGCCCCCGAGCCTTTTTTCCATAAGGTTGAACAAATCCTGTTGTAGCTGCCTCCCCTCATCCATCATTTTCTCCTGACCCTCCTGGTGGCCCTGGCTGGACCTGCTGTAGTTCTAGAAAATCCCATTCTTTGGAGATTTCCAGCCACGAGGGGAAAAAATAATGCTGTTATGTGGTTATTCATCCAAATGAGACCAAAGTCTTAAATTGAGGATCATAATAACACAAAAATCTTTTATCTTATCTATTTTCTCATTTAGAAGTTTGAACCCAATCAGAGATACACCTAAAAATATGGGAGAGATTCAGAAAGAAATTGCCCAGAAGTAAACACTCAATGCATTCAGGTTCAAGGGAAGTAATTTTCTCACCAGAAGATAGATTTAAATGATGAAAATCAGGTACATGGCATAAAGCTGCTCTAGGGTTATACATATATTTGCCACACACGCACTTCCAATAATTTCAGGCCTGAAGTTTTGGGTTATCAAATCACTTATGGTGAGCTAGTTCAGCACATTGAAATTTTAGCCAGAACACTAACAAGCTCTGTAAAAAAATAATCTCCTTCTGCCCTACCTGAAACATTCTGTGCTGACTCAAGCTGACTTTCTGAGCAATACAGTCTCTTCAGCAAATGTCCACTTTGACTATTTTAATTTTAGCCAGATTCACTACATCTGCTAAAACATATCCTGAGTGAGCAGGAACAGGAGTAATTCACAAGCAGAAGTGCTGTTTGTACATTCCCCAGCACAATGCAAGGAATGTGCTTTCGATGATATCTCAGAGCAAAGGATGGCTTCTGCAAAAGGGATTTAAGGGAAGAAAACCCACAGGAGCTTTGTGACACAGTGAAAAAAATATGGATTAAATGTATCAGAGCTGCTGCTAAGAGGAGCTGACAGAGCTGCTGAGATGGCTCAATGACCTGATTAAAGAGTGGCGAGAAACCGTGTTCTCTGTCCACCTCGACAAGATTTCATCATAAATTATTTCATTAGCTTGGTATACAGAGACTCCCTCCCTAATATAGATGTCAGATTGCCATGTAGGCAATCCTGAGGAATATATAGAGATACCACTAAGTCTCATTACTTGTGTGAAATTGAAAAGAAAAACATCCTTAGGTGTGCAGGCTGAAATTGAGAAGTCAAGAAACATTATATTGAATATCGTATACTTGTAATGTAAGCAAAAATACCCGAAGCACGTGGGTCTCCAGAAAGTTTTAGATTGTTGTAAAAGGTCATCATCAAAGTGTGAAAACATCTTAAACTGACTTTTGGATATACAATAATCTCTCTTGCTCAATGTCCAGCCTTTTCACTGATCCACTCACTCCCTATAAATCCCTTAATATTCCTGAAGTTTGGCAGCAGCTTCTTTATTAGCTCATATTCTCAACAAGCTTGAATTGAACCCCCCCATTAAATGCACCAACAGGCCTTTATAAACCTTCTTCTTAATGTGACTTGTTAGAGGTTGAGTAAGTTTTCCAGCTTCTCTCTATTCCTAGAACACCTAAAAGAAGTCTTGTTAATGTACAGTTAATTGCAACAGCTCAGCCTCAGTGCTCTCTATAGCAACAAATATGCATTGGCTACGTCTGTCAAATCTTCCCTCAGCTTCTTCCTTTCTGCCTTTTATGGCCAAGCCTTTCACACAGGTTTTCTTTGGTACAAAGTCTTCCCCTCGAAGTATCTAGATAGTAAAATATCTTTCAATTATTTTATTGTTCTTCACTCATCCTGTAATTTCTCTGACATGCATCCAGTGCATGACTGCATATCCTTTGCTTAAATACCATGAATAGGACAGGAGCAGGAGAGCCCAGCAAAAACCTGATGATTTCCTAGTCCTATCCTCTCATTTTGCTTCTTCTTCTTCGTTTGTTTGTTTTTTTTTTTTTAACTCTACTTCACATTTCCTTGCTTGTATTATATGCAGTCCAGAAAGAATAAAAAGCAGATTTTATTTGAAGGTTCAACGTCCCATCATAGAATTTAGGTAAAAAAAGAAGAAAAAATCACAGCAAAGACAGAGAAAAAGGAAATTAATGTCAGGAGGTCTGAGAAGAGAGGTAGGAAGGTGTGATGGAGAGGGGTACCCTCTTTTAGCTCTGAATCTTGCTCTACTGACTTTGTGTTACAGCTTTTTCTACTGACTGTGTCACAGCTTCTTGTATTTCTGCACACTGCTTACAGCTGGATAGACCATCAGCAGCCAACCTGGAAGAATGTAACATAAAAAAAAATTCCAGTCCATTCATTTCTTTTCAATTTGCACATGAAAACATTCTGTGTCCACTATTCCAAACCACGCAGGGAACAGTTCTCACAGCCCTGCCTCGTAACCAAGGGATGGCAATGAATACATCTCCTCTATCAAATTCGCTGAAAACGCGCTATCAAAAGAAAGGAAAGAAAGGTGTTTTCAAAAAACCCCACGAGCGTTTCACTGTCCGTGAGAAAGACAGAGCAGGATGGGAAGGGGTGTTTACACAGGCGCTCAGCCAGGAAACTGTGTTTTCCACGGATCCACTCATTCAGGGAGCCCATCTCCGATTTTCCTGAGCTCCCTCCCTCTCTCCTCGCAGCCCTGCAATTATATTGAGAAATCTATCCGTAGGTGAGCAAAGACAGCCCTGCACCATGCATCCAAACGCTGCCTCTCCTTTAGGTAAGTGCTACCACACCGAGGCCATTTGTAGGAATTTTGCACAGCGAGATAAACAAATGCAGACCCTTAAGGAAACGCGGGAGCTGCGGGAGAGTTTTGCAGCGAATCGCCACCAAAAATCCGCCTGAAAGAATCCTACCGCAAAAAGCAGCATCGCTAATTAGCAGGCTCGGCGGAGAACGCCGTGAGAGAGATAGAAAGTGTTGTCACTTTATTTGTGCGTGCTTCCCTGCATCTTAAGTCGCAGCCCCGGCTCCCCGAGGATCATGTGAGGCTGGGTTATAAATTGGGAGCGCTGCGAGTGTGTAAGCCCGGCAGCTGGGGAGGGTTATGGTTGCTGCTTTCCTGTGCTAAGCTGATTTACTTGTTTAAGGTCTGACCTCATCATCCTGTCAGTATGGATCCCCACCTATACAGCTAGCAGCAGCTCGGCATCGCCTGCGAGAGCTCGCGGGGTGTTAATCAGGAGAGAGGGGGAGAGCTGCCGGTATTTGTGCTTTTGTTGGCTTTTCTTAAGAAGAGGAGTTGAAACAGAAGAGATAACAAAGAATCCGTTTCCTTCCTAAAAGAATAGGCTTTTGCATTTTTTTTTTTTTGTTCTTCTTCTTCCTTCTTTTTTTAACTCTCTGAAAAAAAAAATGTCAGTGTCTGGCAAGAAAGAGTTTGATGTGAAGCAGATCCTGAGGCTCCGCTGGAGGTGGTTCAGCCACCCCTCGCAGGGCTCGGCCGGCTCCGGGGGCTGCCACCAGCAGGAAGGATATGAGCACAGAGGGACTCCGGTGCAGAACAGGCTGAAGAGCCACTCTCGGGACAGGAATGGGCTGAAGAAGAACAGCAGCCCCGTCCACCACAACATCCTGGCCCCCGTGCCCGGGCCAACGCCGGTGCACCACCGCTCCATCCAGAGCTGGCACCAGCACAACCTCATAGAGCAGCTGCGAGCAAATGAGGATATTCCCAAAACGAGCACTGAGGAAAACTCTGTCAAAGAAGATTCAAGTAAAACCACACCGGAGCTGCAGATGATCACAGAAGAAAATGCAGATGAATCTGCAGAGAGGTAGGAGTTTTAAAGTCTGCACTTGGAAAGCCAGACTTGTTTCCAAGTTATTCCCTAAAACTGTCTTTGTTTTTAGCCAGAGTTCCTCGTTGCATTAATCTCACTTTATATATGTGCACACCCACACTCAGAGAGAAGGAACACTCTCACATCAGAAAAATGAACAGAAACGTTGTCATGAAATTTTGATCCTTGCTCAAGGTACATCATTCCATAACTCTTCCATATGCATAAAACCTGTCAGTTTGTCAAATTTTCTCTATCAACATTCCCAGCATATGATTTTTCTCTCTTGATTTATTATGTGTGAGTGCAATGGAAAAAGGAGCCTCTGAAATCCTGCCCTCATTCTGACTTTATCAATGGGTGCAACTTTGACAAATGGGAGCTGCTGGAGGTGCACGGGCTCTGTGGTTGCCATTGATCTCTCAAATTTCTCACTGATTTTCTTTTACTGTCTTCCCAGCAAGTAAAATTAACCTTGAACTGAGTGGAAAGGAAGCATCATTCTTTGCTTTTTTAAAGGTTTGTTTGAAATCCCAGTAGTTTCACAGCTTATTTAATATGCTAAGACAAATATTTTCTGCAAGGTCAGGTGAAAAAACATTACAGCTATGAGCCCTTAAAGGTGTAAGCACAAAGGAAGAGCTATTTTTAAGTTGTGAATAACAGAGAATACAATATTGATACCACTTATTTGATTAAGCCTTTTTCTGTTTTCTTTTTGAAAACTCATGTCAGTATTTTTAGCTTATACAGCAACATTTTTACCCCACCTTTACCCCACCTTGGACTCAAATCAAGCATTTATGATATGATTATTTGCACCATTTGATGAGATTACCATCAGTCTTTGGGAATAATTTAAATGTATTACATTGCATTTAAATACAAATTTATCTTACTCGAAGTTATAGTTCTCTCAGTAAAAACCAAGCTGACAGCTTGCATATTTTTAGCAGTTATTATTTTTCAAGTTGTGCATCTGCTGTGGGGAACATCTGCAGACTGAGCAGCAAAAACAGCATTCCAAAATGTCACTTGGAAAAGAGTTCCAGTAGTCAATAGGTATCAGCTAAAACCATTACAGAGTGAAAGCACTGAGGAAGGACTGTGGGAGCTCTCTGTGTTTCTAAGGCACTGGTTTGGAATGAGGAAGCAGCAAACCCTTACTACAACATTTCAAATGATAGCACAAATTTCCTGTAAAAAAGCTGATTTTTTTTCCTGAGAAGGAAAACTGATTTAATTCGAAAAGAAATAAGAACAGCTATTCAACAAAATAAGATTCTATACCATGTGAAGAAGGAGGTAAAAAAAAGCCTAATCAGTTCAGTTTGGGAGGTAATAAACCACTGCCTTCTAAAATGAGATGTGACATTTTCTCCAGCTATATATAAAATTTCTGCTAAGACCTCCTGAAGTTTTGTACCTTCATATCCGTTCCAATTTAAGTTCTCCTCTTGAGCTGTTTAAAGTTGCAGCTTTTAGGAGAGTTTTGGGAATGTGTATATCATATATCATTATAGTCAAGTAAGTGGGGTTTTTAGGATTTCAGTAAAAGCCTTTATTGCATGTTGTAGATTAAAATCTATTTTAACATTCATCTTAAAAAGCTGAACTGGTAAGAAATTATTTAGAAAGTGATTCATGACTATGAGTTTCTCTATAATTAAAATTTATTTCAAGAAAATAAAGCTGACCATTAAAGACAACATAGCTCCAATTTCTTAAACATGCACCAACAGAAATCATTAAGTAAAACACTGTTCCCTTCCCCTACAGCATCCAGCACAGGCCACACATGAATAAATACATTAATTGGCTGGGTAGAAATGAAATAATGAGAAGAAATAAGGAGAAGCAGCCTTGTATCTACATGTACCTATACCTAGGATGTAGATAGCTATATCTGGATATAGATTCATCTCTTCAGAGCAATGTCTCATCTTATACCTTCGAAATCATCCTTTTAAATAATTCCAGATCTCCTTTTCTTTCAGAAGTTCCAGATAGTCCCAATCAATTGCAATCAATGGGTAATTAACACACAAAAATCAGGGGTTTCCAGGATCCCCTGAGCCCATGTCCTTGCACTGCCAAAGCCACCACAGAAGGAGCTGTGCAGGTGCTGCAGCCAAATTTCACCTCCACACCTGAGCACAACAAAGACAAATTTGGCTTTTTATACCATAAAAGCTCCGTACCTTCAAAGCAGCTGTCTCCAAAGCAGTGGATTTACCTCTGCCTGGAGCAGCCCCATTTTAGGTGGATCTAAAGCAGGGCTCTGCTGATGTCACGTGGACATCCAAAATAGTAGGAAAGGAGAGAGAATCTGGCTGACACCTCAGCCCTGAGCAGAACACAAAAGCAGTTTCTACTTAGAGTTTAATGCTTCCCACAAAAACTTTGGAAACAAAACAAATACTCTGAATTTATTCAGAAAAAAGTGAGCTTTCTCTAGAATCTCAGGACTTAATGCTGTCAGTGATGGACAGAGAGCACCCTGGGGTTTGATGAAACAAGGGTTGGTTTTTGAGGAGGAAATGTAAATAATAAAGTTCCAAACAACTGTTCCATTTGGAATTCGTGATCATCAATACACTTATTTCTGCTTTCTTCAATGCATTTTGGTATTCCTGCCCCCAAATTAAATACTGCAAGACTTAAAGAAACCCTTCTGGTCCATGGGCGTGCTCCTGAATTATATCCCATGATAAGTGACAAAGTAAATGAGGCTCAAGTGACGAAAACTCATTCGTTTTGTCCTAACAGTTAATGTGTGGTCAACCAATACATTCCGGGCCATAAATAAATGGTTTATTGGCACAAGGGTAAGGAAAGCCTCTCAGTGTGCTGGGGACTGTCTGGTCCAGTACTGCTCAGGGAACCTGCTCAAAAAGGAGCATCTAAAATGATGGCCCTTGACCTGCTGCTGTGAGATCCTTATGGAAGTTACATCTATAGTTTGGAAAAAAGATGAACAGTGGACAATATATATTTAGTGACCTCGTCTGATTCCCACCAATCTGCTCCTTGAATGAGGATTGGGTCCTCTTCTTCACAGATGAAAAACAAAGAAACCAGATAAAATCTGAATAGTCACCAAGTTATTCTGTTTGTAGAGTATTTCCCAAGACCACAGTTTCTGGTATTACTGGGGTGATCAGAAAGCTAAACCTGTGGAATTTGGCCATGCCAAGGAGGAGAAAACACCTTCAGAGATTTCAGATTTGGCTTAAAGAGGGAGCTGAAGTGAGCTCTGAAAGAACCCATGGGAAATGAGCTGTGGGTTGCAGCAGGCAGGGCTGGAGGAGCCGAGCACTTGAGCTGCTCAGGACCAACTCTGATCTACCCTGTCTGGAATCTGTGAGGTTCAGGCTCCTCTGCCGGGGGCACCAGGAAGCATTTCCATTTCTTTCAGAGAAAGTGATCTGGCAGGGATCCAGAGACATCAGCACACACTGGCAGGATGTGATTGTTAGGTTTTGACAATCAACAGAAACTTTGCTTTTGTGTGCACCCCATGATCACACATGTGCACACACAGACTGGCAAAGCACTGAAGCCTCCTAAAAAGAAGAATTGTGATATTCAACTGCTTCGGTTACTTCCCTTAGTAAGTTCTGGACTCACAGATTTTGACTTCTCCATGAGAGCACTGTGCCCAGCATAGACTAACATTCTGCCATGTTACCATGTCCATTCCTGCACGCCTGCCAGGTTTCTGATTCCACAAGTGTGCTGTTGCAGACCGTGTGTGCTGCTGAAGGATTTCCTAGTTGCCCAAAGGCAGTTACATTTCAATAGTAAATGTAGCATCCATTCATCATTTTTCTCTTAAGCATTTTTTTTTCTAATTATACGGCTGAAAAATTGCTGACAAAATCTAGTTGGGGACAAACTGTAGTTTTGCTAAAGACAAATGTTTTCTGATTTCCCATATGAGACAAAATATACTTCTAATTAATTTTAATAGGATCTTTTGATGTCATAATCCAAGCAGTCAGTACTGATGCACATGGAAACAGATACTTGGGAGGAGTATCCTCCCAAAGGCAATCCCTTTCTGTGGTGGCTATTTTTAATGTACAGCTATTTTGATAATTCATCTTAAGACTTGAAAACTCACATTTTTTTGGTTTTGTCAGACACATGGAAATAACTATCAGACTACTTTCTTCACTGCCTCTGACATACAAATACACACACACACGTGTACATGACTATTTCAGACATTATCTCCTATGTGAGGGTTTTCCCTCGAGTTCTGCTTTTAACTCCAGTAGCAGATGACAGTCTTGGCTCACATTCCAGTGTGAGATAAAAAGAAAATAGGTGATAGTCTTCCTGGTGAAAATGGAACATATGACTTATTCTGTGAGACCACTGGTCAAACCAGACTGAGAGGGCTTTTGGCACTGAGAGTGAAGTTCTGGGTATCCAAATAAAGAGTGAAGCACAGGAATGGCTGATGATGGATCCCAAGGCAGCAGTAGATGGGAGGACTGTGATGTGCCCTGTGCAGAGGAGGTGATGAAGGGCTGCATTCTCAGGGGTACATCACAACACTCT
Organism: Pachycephala philippinensis; assembly: GCA_013397055.1. NCBI lineage: Eukaryota > Metazoa > Chordata > Aves > Passeriformes > Pachycephala > Pachycephala philippinensis. Next base: position 200,982 of record VWZT01016180.1, read on the forward strand.
TTCCCTGTTCTGGGTAAGAATTCAGTTCCATGAAGCATCTCTGATGCCCAAGGTAAAAGTTTAGAAATGATGATTCCTGATCTCACATCACGGCACTCTTTACTTTTTAAACAGAACTACTCCAATTTTATTTTCACTAAACCTCCAGAATTTTGAAAAAACCTCAAAAAATCTTAACTTTAACAAATAAATGTTTTAGAAGCATGACAAAGAATGCTGGACATGCAGTCAGACAGCATTTCAGTCCTTCTGTGACAAAGCTGGACCAGCTACATTTAGGTGCTTCCTTGCTTGTCTACAGTGCAATTTAGGCCCATTAATGCCTTGCTCTTTCCCCCTTGGGTATAGGTAGGATATTGTTCCCCTTATTCTTCTTATTGCCACACTTTTCTTCTTTCCACCCTTTGCTTATATTTGAAAATTGCTGTAAGTCTGAAGAGCTGCAATTCTTGCAGTCTTGTCTCAGAATTCCTGACAGCTCTGATATTTCATTGCTGTCCTGCCTGTCTCCAGCAGCTCTGGCTGGGCTTGCAGCTCTGTGGCCAGACCTGGATGTGTTCCTGCTGGAATCTGGCAGCTCTGGTGGAGAGCTGGATTGCTTCTGTGTCATCCTGACTCAAACCTCTTCGAATATCCTCAGTGGTTGTTTTTCTTTTCTCACCAACATGGTGCTGTTGCTCATGCCTGGCTCGTGATTCATGTGAGACTCCTGCCTCTCTACCAGAGACCTGTTCCCAAACCATCTGTACATTTTTGCAGTTATTTGTTCTTAAAAACAGTACTTTGCACAAATAAATTCCATCTTGTGTTTATCAGATAATGTCTCCAATTGGCTGAGTTAATATTCAGTTCTGATGTTATTTAATAACCCTGATTTACTGATTTAATATCCAGTTCTGATCCAATACTTGCAGCTCTTCTCAGCTTGGCACGATCTCCAATTGTAATATATAATATGGAAGATTTCTCTTTATTTCTTCCTCCCTTCAAGTGATTTAGAACACTTTTGGAAGATATAGAGGAATTTCAGTGCTAAGTTCCTTAGGAACCCAGTCTGATTTACCTTCCTCTTTGTCAGTGAACCATTGATAATTGCTTTAATAGCATGATTCCAAACCAGCTTCATACTTGTTCCAAAAATGGGTTACTCCAGACCAGTCTTGAGGCTGAACTTAGCACTATCTGATATGAGACACTGAAAAATAATGTTCTCATGTTCAAGATATAAATGACAACTACTTCTTTTCTGTTCTCCAGAATGTCTAGTAAAACCTATTAATGAGGCACTTTGGTTTACTGTGACATGTTATTCTTGGCAAATTCTTGCTGACTGTTAAGATTTATTTCTAAGTGCTTAGAAATAATAATTACATGAATTTTACACTGTATAATTTGGCAAGAAGTAACAGCAAGGACAAGAAATTATGTTTGTGTCTTGTGGAGAATTTTGCAGCTCCTTTAGTATTCACGACAATTTAATATCAATTCCAGCAGAATGTTTCAAAAAGATGATTTTCTGCAAGCCTGCAACGGATAACCAAAATGCTTCATTGTCACCTCAGGGACAAGCAAAAACCAATTGTGTTCTAACAATGATCTTTAGCTAAAGGTCAAAATATGAATTTGAAAATGGGTTGTTTAAGATGTTGTAGCTGCTCTGAGAGGAGCCAGAAGTGCAGCTGGAGCAGCCTCTCAGAGCTTTGGTGGGTGGAAGCTCCATTTGGGGCAGGGTGGGGGTGACACCCCAGGCTGGGGGTGGGGAGCACCCTTTGGGTCCCTGGGTGCTGCCCCTGCAAGTGCCAGGGATTCCCCTGCTTGTACTCAGGAGCTGAGCAAAGGCACATGTGACATGCGAGATACTTGGTGACATAAAGCTGAATTTTGACAGCGTTTTACGGGAATTCACTCACAACTGGTTGAATTATGTTAGGTGGGGGCAAGCAAGAAAATTTGATATCTAATATTTGCTAAGTGTGGAAAATCTTTAGAGTTATCATAAGTGGTATCTGATGCAGGATTAAAATCTAAGAGGAAAATCACCTTTTTCCCAGCAGTTGATAATTCACAAAGAGGAACAGACCTTTTGAGGCCAAGTGCAAATGCACAGTGACCAACGAGTTAAGTGTGACTAAACAAATGCTGTGACCTCATCCAAGAGCTCTTGTACAGAAATTAGAATCAAAATGTCTCAAAGGCATCCTTGGGATGTATTCCTACTCTCACTTTCTATTATGAGATCTTTTGAGCAGCTTGAAAAAGCAAAAAAAAAAAAAGGGGTAATTAAGTGGGTTGAAAAAGTTATTAAAAATGAAAGGAATGAGTAGAATTGTATTTTGAAATTAATTTTGTATTCACCCTGTGGAAGGACTGGATATTTATTCAAAATATTTTTTTTTTCATAGTGAGATAAATGGAATCATAGGAAAATTTAAGCTGAAAAGGGCCTCTGGATGTCATCAAGTCTAACCCTGTCTACCCACCAAGAAGTCTATAATGAGAAATAATCTGACTTACTAGAAAACACACAATGTTTTACAGGCCTACATTTAACATGCTTAGCTTTCAAAGATGAATTATTACAGGCAAGGGAAAAAAATACCATTTAATAGTAATTTAAGAATCTAGGAGAATTCCAGTCATTTCAAAACAATTTTTTTATGATTCAATTATCTTCTCATTTTCACTCCGTAGAGCTCGCTCTCAGCAAAGACAGCTGTTAAATGACTTTTTAAAGAGTTATTACAGTTCTTAAAATCACTTCTTAATGTCTCCAGAAAAAGTTAAGGAGATGATTAAACACACGTGTCCCATGCAGAGCAGTTTTTACAGACACACTGAGCACATGCAGCTGAAAGATCAACAAGGAATCAGAAGGTTGGGAAACATTCTGGGAAAAGGGGGAGAAGGTTTTGCTTGGCTTGAAAGTTAGAGCCAGACAGCGTCCTAAAATAAAGAAACTATTTATTTTCACCCTGGGTTTGTGGCTGAATTGTTTACTTTGGAATACTGTAATGAGGAACATCACTAAAATCCTTCACATTTCAAAAATAAAGGGATTTGTTTGTTATAATCAAACAGCTAAATTAGCCCAGCTAAACCAGACCAGTTTGGTTTAGCTCCTTTCATTCTGCTGGAATAAAATAATTCTTTAATGTACTTAGAGAATGACTACATCAGGCAATTAGATAAGACTGGGGCTTACTTGTGCCACACCTGGTGGTGTGCAGGGTAAAAGAATTAAAAAATGAAGCTGAAATACTGTTGGGATTCACAGAAAGAGCTGAAGATAAGTATAGGGTATAAACTTAAAGAAAATAATCTCTAAAACAAAGTTATAACCAAATTTCTTCCTCTGTGACATCAAACTCCACCTCAGTGACTCTGTCAGCACTGGAACTTCCCAGGCTGCTGTGACAGCAAATCTGCTCCCAGGCACCTCCTTCCCTCCTTTTCCAAGCAAATGCTTAATAGTCAAAACTCAATTCCAAGCAAATTAAAATAGATAGAACAAGACCAGAGAGCCTGGCTCTTTACAAAAACTCTGCCCATCCAGTAATTCTTAGCTTAAAACATCTTTGATTCCATTGTAGTAATTGTTTCCATCCTATGTGACGGGTCAGGATGTTTCACTAAAACCTGCCTGCTGCTCCCACGGAACAAGAGGATAACTAAAAGTATTTAAAGGAACGTCCTGCCTTCATTTGAGGTTTAAATATATGCTATAGCATCTAAAATAATGCAGTTTAAAAATGTTTTGTCAGGAAATAGGCACTGTATTCTCATGCTGTTTTAGAGGATAAAAAGTTTGCTTCATCACATTCTCAGCTACAACCCATTTAGGCCAAACAAACATGTTTAGTGGAAAAGAAAGCAATGGCTGATATGTGGTTCCTCCTTCAGTTTTGCTGTATATATTTTGAAAACCTTGGGAAAAGAATCTAGCTTTCTCACCTGGATATTAACGTTTGATTTAATCAAATTTTTACCTATATGACTAGGATCTGAAAACCAATCCATGGGTTGTGTCTTAGATTTGTTGCCTGCTTCTAATATCACCTCAGAGCAATCACTCAGCCTCTTGGTATCTCAGTTTAGTTGTGTAAAAGAGCATTTTCCTGGGGACACAACAGGAACTGAGCAGGGTTTTCAAATACCCAGATTTGCCTGCAAACAGCTACTCCAATGCAGAGTGGAATTCATGTACACTGTGATTGATTTGTTATATTTTATAGTTGCACAGTTTATCTTTTCATGATCCTGACATCACAGAAATCAAAGTCTGCTAGAACTTTCCCTTTACAATAAGTAAAGGACAACGTACTTCCAATAAAATGTTTTGAACAGCAAACAAAGGCAATACATTTGAGAAAGTGGACAGCCACTGTCACTGATTGCCATGCTTCAGTTTGCCTGATAAGTTACAAGTCAAGAGGAAGGGAGGCATTCTGGCAAGAAAGGAGCATTTTCAAACCCTGTTCATTTTAACAGAAGTTGAGAAAACGAAGAACCTTTTTGAACTGGGCAAATACACCTTGATTTAAATGGAAATGGTGAGCAAACCACTAAGAAATCCTAGGAGTTGGAGAAAAGCTATTTTAAGCTATTACATATGGTTTGCGTTGCTAGGGAAACCTCTTTTACAGTGCTCATTTAGCACAGATGCTCAGGAGAGCTCTGTCTCCATGTCAGACCATTTCAGAACGCTGCAGAATGTGGAGAAATAGAGATGCACACATACACACACATGCAGACAGAAATACCTCAGCAATTTTATCTTAGTCATGTTCCACATCCTCGGTGGGAGCTCGTTCTTTCCCTCTCTGCTGTGACCACCAGATCAAAAGCTCTGATTCCAGACTGAGAATATTTGCTCAAACAATGCCTTCGGTTTTGATCCGTTTGGGTTCATGTTTTAGACATTCATCTTTGTGGAGCAGGAGCTTTGCCTTTGTCATGGACTCAGTGAAAAGGCAAAGGAGAGAGGACGGCTCTGATGCCACCATTTCTGGCCACGCTTTTGAGGAGGGCAGAGAATAAATGTATACTCTGAACAAAAACTGGGGGGGCCTATCATGGTTATAATGGATATATTGATCATTTAAAGATGAAAATGCTGGTTCTGGGTCATGACTCTCATTACTGTCTTGTTGCTGTAGCTCCCTGAACAGGTAAAAACAACAAAGGCCATGCTACCAAGAGATGATCTGAAATAAGGAAGTTTAATGAAAGATTGAACAACTTTTATATGTTAATACGCAGAAGCGTGTTGAATGGCATAAAGCAATTGGTCCCTCGGACAACCACCCCTCGGGGTGATTGGCCGAATTCTGAGACATCTGTTTCTAGATGTTTTTCTGGTTAAAACCCAAAAACAGTCCTTGAGAAGTAACTGCAGGTGCAGAAACTTACAGAACTCTAACATTGTTTTAAATTCTTTACATGGGAAAGAGAACTTTCACAAAGTGCTGCAAAGGCTAAAGAAATTCCCTGCTTGAGGCCTTTTTTATATCCATACTGTCTCACAAAGGTCACTCACAGAAGATTCTCTCCAGATTGTCCAACTCATCATTCAGATTACGGAAAGAGCAGAAATTCCCCCCTGTGCCATTCCTTACCCCCACCCTGTTCTGTGTGCTGGTGCAGAGGCTTAGGATGGACTTTTGATCTTTCTGTCTGAGATGCCTGACCCAGTGAAACCCCCCAGCAGTGCAGTCTCCCCGTGCAGCCTGTCACAGTGGATTTAGGAGCAGAGCAAGACAACTTTCTGGGAAGCTCCAGCCTGGAGACCCTGCAGGAGCCAGGCTGCTCAACCAGAGCACAATGAGCTGGTGAGATAAGCACAGAAAGGACAAGGCTGTAAGTCAGGACTCATTTCTTTTGTCTTAATTTGTTTCATTCACCTAAAGGATCCCAATTACTCCTACAAAAGAGATGTAGGGTGGCTTGATGGGACAAAATGCTGATGAAGTTGCTCAGGAGGAAGCTCCCATGGGGTGCCACAAATCAGGAGAGCTCAAATGTGTCTCAGTTCCTCACTCAAACGGAGCTCAATTGCTCCTCAGCTGTTTAAAGTTTCCTCACACTTTTTCACTTGGTGTTACAGGGAATCCAAACCTGACCTTAACACAATTAATAAAATAACAAAGTCAGGGCTCAGTTTGGTCTGTCAGTGGAGCAGGAGAGCTGTGCCGGCTTTACCTGCACAATGCTGAGCTTTCATTCTGCATTTGGAATCTGGAATAGTTTCCTTACATAGTGAAACAATGCATCAGACTGATTAATTATCTTTCAATTTTAACAAGTTGTTTTGAGTCTCTGCAGTTCCTAAAACTTCCTTTAATTAAGTGTCAAGCCATTAATTAAAAGGCTTTTATTCCACTTTTACTGGCTACTGCTACAGCAGTTTGTAAATCTATTAGCTTTTCCAATACATAGCTTTTAATCTTCAGCTTATTTAAAAATAATTTTGGAGAATAACATAGTTGAAATGCGAAATTTCTAATTTCTAGGCTTGTAACTTTCTTATCTGTTACTTTTTTTATTCTATAAACTGTTGGTGAGATGATGCCAGTTTTCCTGTCCCACAAACACTCTCTCAAATGGAAGACCAATCTCTAATGTAGATTATTTGGAAAGACTTGCAATACACAAAGCTGGTCTGCACACTCCTGGCGAGACAGAAAGGTAAAACCCCAGCAAAAAAGGGTCCTGACCCAAAGTAACATAAACACAGTCACAGCTTTGCCTGCTAAATTTAATATTGGATTTCACATTGAATTTGGAGGGAACATCAATTTTATTCAATAAAGAGGTGCTCAGCAGACAGTGTCTAGCAAAAAGCGGCAGGAAAGGCTGAACTGCCCCTAAAAGAGTTGATTGGCTCTGATTTGATTTTGCAGGGGGAAACACGGTCAGTGGGAACACAGTAAAAGAAATGTTATGATTTTGCACAAAGATTAAACAGCTATTAGCAGTTTCCTACAGTCACAGGGGAAAACTGCCAGAAAATTCCCAACAGAGAAGTTAAAACAAACCAATTTGCAGAAAGAAGAGCATCAATGGTTTAAGGCCACCCTTAAAACATTGAGAGAGGTACAGATAAGTGTTTATGTTAATCTACTTAAAGACTTTTCACTTTTTATTTGAAATCCTCATTAAATATATTATTACCTCCTCCTAGTTTTTGAATTACTGGGAGTCACAGGATTGTAAGATCACAGGAAAACTTGGGTTGGAAGGGATCTCAGGAGGTCTCCAACCCAGTTTCTGCTCAGGGACAGCTGTGAGATCAGCCCAGGTTGCTCTGAGTCAGGTCCTGAAAACCTCAGGGTGGAGATTTCACAGCCTGGTGAAGGGTCTAAGGCTGACCTCATAGTGCATTTTCACTGAAACAACACAGATTGCAAGGAGCCTAAATAATCAATTCCTTCTCCACAAGGCAGAAAACTCATCCAAGAAAAGATTGGTTTCTTCTCTCAAAATTGGATATGATAGCATATTATCACATGCTTCATTTAGTTATGGTTATATTACAACTTCAACAAAGTTGTAATATATATTTTATTGAATAAATGCAATAAAATTGCTGTGGTTTTTTTTTTGTATAATCACAGTACAATGCGAATTTGCCTCTCTCCAGCCCACTGAATACTACTGGCACTCCAGGAAAAAAACATTAATAATAATAACAACAATAACAATAATAATAATAATAATAGTAATAATAGTAATAGAAGCAATATTTTCCACAATTCCTATCAGTTAAACACTTTTAGCCTTTCTTTGTTTTTCTTTTGACTTAGTGTGCTACATTTATTTAGATTTCATGTTTTTATTCCGATTCAATTCCAGTGAGTGAGGCTGACACAGACCTTGGCTTGTTGGAGCCAGTTATCACTATTATCTGTCCAGATAAATGCCAAGGCACTAATGGCATCAAGAGAACAGGTTCTATTAAGCCATGTTGTCAGAAATGGTGTTAAATACACTCAATATTGTCAAATAAAAGCAGACGTAATGTTCTGTCTGTAAAGGTTGCAAAGACAATTCTCTCTCTGTCTCACAGAGGTGCTGTGGGCTCATGAACAGAGGTTTCCTCACAAAGCAGCTCCTGCAAGGTGCTGCCTCAACCCCTTCTGTTCTGAGCAAGCACAGGAGAAGTTCAGTGGGTGTTAATTTCTGACATTAGCAATGATGTCCATCATAATAAATGCTAAAATATTTCTCAGGTATTAAAAAGCGCAAGTCGGTGACCAAAGGTAAGAACAGGAGCTAAAGCACAAAATCTACATAATTTTTAACAATAAAAATTCCTTCCAGTGAATATGGAAGGGCAGTCACTGTATGCTGGTTTGATTGTACTGACTTGAAAGAAAATGCCCTCAATTGAGCCAGAAATGAATACAGCAGGGTGAGTTATTCGAATTCCCTTCCAGACTCAGGTCTGAGTTATGTTTTCTGACACAGAAGCTCAGAAGATAACAACTGGCTGGAGAATGCTTTGGTATCAGGATATCTGTACCTATGAACACACAGAAATATCTGGCTTTAACAGAGGGAAACTCTCTCAGGGTGTAATTGCACAATTAAGAGAAGGAAAGAATTGATCACAGATAAATTTATGAGGCTTAAAAAAACTTCAAACAGAACAGAAAACTTCAGTCTACCTCTCATCTGTGCTTTCTACCTGTGAGGCTGCCCAGACCTTTATACACATCCTCTCTCCCTCATTTATGATAAATCTGTAATTCTGGCAGGGCATTCTGGCTAGATAGGTTAAAAATCACACTTTTTTCCCCCATTACAGTAGAGTTAGCCTTGAATGAGGCATCCAGCAGATCAGCTGAATCAGGTCAGGAGATATTTTGGAACAAGCCTGGAGATTTATACGTGACTGGGGGTGTCTCACATGGCAAAATGAAATTTGAAGTGATGCCTTCAACTAGGGGATCACGTTTCATTTGAATGGGAAAATATGGTAAGTCTTGTTATTTGTTATTTAGGATCTAAACAGATAAATGTAGGAAAGAAAAAGATGTAAAGAATGAAATGGCTGTGAGAAGCCCAAGAATAATGTCTCTTTGCCTCTGATGAAAAACAAAAAAAGAAGTGAGAAGCACATATCAAGGTATTATGATCATGGTTTGAGGTTTAATAAATCAAGATATTTTAACAAATCTCCCAGCAGATCCACATCTGATCTGCTGCAAGGCTCAGATTGGTAGGGGCAGGGATAACTGCTCTTGAGACTGTTGGTTTCTACCTTTTCAAAGCTCTGCTCACTGGAGGCACAACCACTTCATATTTGGATTTTCCTTATACTTGTGTCTCCCTTTGCTCCACTTTTCCCAATAGTCAAAAGGGATAGCATAAAGCAGGTCTTCCTCCCCTCAATCTCTCCCATCACGAGTTTTTCTGAAAAGTGCTTAATGAAGGAAGAAACACGGAGTTAATTAGTTTCATCTGGAAATAGTTTTGCTTGGAGTGAAAACCAGGTTTCTTTGCCATTGGCCTGTATTTTGTTTTCTGTGTCCTCTAAAGAAAAATGCCACAGGCCCAGATCCAGCATTAAGCCATTATTTTTCATTTTGTACATTCTGACAGCTTGCAATCGGGCTGTATCATGCCTTCTGGTCACATCATTCTCTGTTCTTTGGAAAGATTAGCACTTGCTACCAGGAAGCTGAGCAAGAAGTACTCAGCCTCCCTGAGTTTCTGCTTTGTGACTTTTAATTTCCTTCCAAAACAATCATGTACTACAAATGTGAGTTTGGAAATCAGGCATTGCAGTCACCACGTGGCATTATCAGAACAAAGGATAATTTTAAGATGATGACATAGATACTCCTATCATTTTACGTGAAAGGTTTCACTCATTTATTATTACATAATTTAAATGAATACAGTGCTAATTCTCCTGGAGGATAATGCTCTTGAATGGAGATTTAAACTAGCATTAATTGAAATGATTTGTCTGAGACACTCCCTTCATCCCTGAATATGGACAAATATCCATTAAATAAAACACTCAGGGCACACAGGCAGTGCTCTCTCCAGGGTGATTAGATATTGCTACAGAAATAAGTGTTCTTAAGTCATGCATTAGAATGTTTATAGCAAAGTTCCATGTTCAGATGAGTCTGAGTCAGGAAGAGAATCATTTGAAATTCCTTTCTATGTACATGGGATTATTCAATTTCTTAATTATTCAATTTCTTAATTATCTGCATAAAACAAACATTGAGCATTAAACCCTTCTGTAGACACAAGATGCCAACAGAGGAATGCATTAAGCTCTCAGCAGTAGAAAAAGTAGAAAAAGATCAACAGCCAAGGGAGTTCACACACTAATCTGCAGAGACGGGAAAATAATTTTGTAATTAGCCTCCTCTGTTAAAAAAAAAGAATAAAAACGATTTCCAAAGGAAAATACCTTCCTGAGGAGAGTGTTTGGATTGACTCATCTTTGTACCATGGAATCACGATGTGGCCACAGCTGACAGAGAGCACAAAGTGCTCAGGGGCTCTGCAGTTTCGGTGCAGCCCCCATTTTCCAGTGGAATTACCCCAACAAATTCGTAATTTCTATTCCTAGGAGCACTCAAAATATCATAACCCAAATTCAGCCTGCTATGAATCATGATGACATCTGTCTGTACATTGTCATGTCTGGGGGAAGAACAAAACTCAAACCAGCTCCAGAGGTTTCAGCATTTTGCTGAAGCTCCTGCAGTTAATGAAATGCACATTTACACTTGTAATCCCAAATGGGAAAAGTTATTTTAACTAACACCGACTGAGAGAAGTGGCAGGTTTATGTTAACCCTAGCAATAAAAAAATTGCTAAAACCAGGCAGTTTCAGGAGCTCCAGGTTCTAAAGGAATTATCAGAGCTTCCAGTTTAGTTGGGAAGTCAGGAGTTTCTCCATTAACTGACATAAATTTTAATTATTTATTTCTTCACTTGCTACATAATTTTCTATCATTATTACAACCTCAGGTTAACGTTACAACCTCAGCAGTCGTCAACAATTTTCCATACTCTTTTAGGTCAAATATTTTCACCCATACCCTGAAAACTTCACACTGCAAAGAGTGAAAAATAAAGGAGATAACTGCAGCAGAAATTTGAAGGCAGAGGCTGGGACAGTTACTGAGGTGCTGTAATTTTATCAACATCAATTAAAGAAGTGCATCAACTTTATCATTATTTTATCTGTGTTCAGAAATGGCTTCCCAGCTGAAATATTTTTAATTCTCAGCCAGCTGCTGGGGTTTAGCTGTGACAGATGCTGTGATTTTTGTAGGAAAAAGAGTTTCAGTTCAGCCCCACACCCAGTGCCCAGCAGCCAGAGGGGCAGAGCTCTTGGGGGAAAAGGGGCTGAGCTGAACTTCTCTTGAATAAGCAAAAATAAACGAGAGCAAAGAAAAATGATGAGCTGCAGTGTAAATATTGCTGCACAAACAAACTGAGCTGATGGAGTTGCAGTTTTGCCTTGCACAGCTCCAGCACTCCCAGTGCCCCACAGAGCTCCTCTGAGCTCCCAGCTGGGATAGAGCCACAGGGTGCTGGTGCCACTCACTGGTTCCCAGTTTGCTGCTGGGACTGGTGGGATTTACAGATGGAAGGACACCCCAAATCCAAATCTCTAAATGACACCAATAACTGAACTTGATTAAACTGAATTTCACAAATATCATAGGAACCATTAACTGGTTCCCAGTTTGCTGCTGGGACTGGTGTGATTTACAGAGGGAAGGACACCCCAAATCCAAATCCTAAATGACACCAATAACTGAACTTGATTAAACTGAATTTCACAAATATCATAGGAACTACTCACTGGTTCCCAGTTTGCTGGTGGGACTGGTGTGATTTACAGTGCAGAGGGAAGGACACCCCAAATCCAAATCTCTAAGTGGCACCAATAACTGAACTTGATTAAACTGAATTTCATAAATATCACAGCAGCTTAAATAGGTACATTCAATACCCAAAAAGAGAAGAGGTAACCATAAAAATGTAAATAATAGCCTCATCAACATCAAGAAAATTAAAAGACTCCAATAAATCCCCTTGTTTTCATGCAATATTATGCTTCTAAGCTTCCTTATCATCAAGTTTGCTTCCTGGTTTTGGCCACAGGCACACTGAATGAGGTTTAATAAAATACTGAATTTTAAAAAGGATATGGCAAATAAATGGCATTTATGTGTTATCGCAGTCTAATTAAATAATGAGGAAATCTGAATTTATCCTTTATATACGGATTGATGAAGAGGGCTCTGCTGATTAATGTGAAGAGTACTTCATTATGACAGAAAATAAATTTAACATAATTCAGAAATTTATAAAGAAATGTAGGCCTGGAATGAAACACAAAACTCATTACATCAATTCTGATTACAGAAAAGATGAAATTTTACCTCCAAACACCATTTTGAGTCCCAGCTTGCTTAGAATCCTGTACAATCTTGCTGTTACCTGTCATTTCCTCCCCTCTGCTTCATTCAGGGAATTATTTGAACAGAGTTGTAAGCAGCTCTTTGAAAAGTAAAAATTTCCCTGAAGTTCAGTGAGGACAAGGGCAAAGATGCCTCTCTGAATTTAAATTCTGTTCCCAAAAACTTAGTGCCTTGCTATGATAAATCCATGTAACAATTAAACCCTGTTTCCATCCCATGATTTTCTGTCATAAAACCATGGAGCAGCATCAGAACAGGATTTCCCTGGAATGCTCTGAGCCCCTTCTCTGCCTTTGGAACTGAATCCCTGATAGATTTCAAGCGTGGCTAAACAAGTTATTCATATCTCTTATATTTATTACACTTAAAACTTGCCATCCCAGCTCGATTTTGAAAATGTCACGTGAAATAGCGTCAGAAGTCATCCAAAAGGCGAGATGACTTCTGACAACTCATCTTTTTCTCCCAGTAAGCTTTGATATCTTGGAAAAAAAGAGTAAAATACAATGTTCTGACATGATTCATTGTGACCAGCCACGCTGGCTGGTATTTATGTCCTTCTTATCCTCGAGACACGTAATGCTTTTTGATTATTTCTTCAAGTCTTCAGTTTATATTGTCTGTTTCAAAATCCCATGTTTCTTTTAAAAAATGGGACCATATTTTGACTATCCTTCACAAATCCTTACAGAAAAACTCTGGAATTATTTCACTTGGCTATCTACCTAAAAGGAAATTCACAGAACTCAGTGACTTTGGAATAATTTAAATATAGATTTATCTCTCCAGGCTGATCCACGTTTTAAGCCATTATTGCGAATGCTATTGGTGTTACACACCCACACAAAGATGACATTAAACAATTTGGGTTCCTGATTCTTCAGAACAACTCATTGATATTTTCCTTCCTGACTAATGTGCTTTTGGAAACTTTTATTCCGGAATATTCAGCTTTTGTTTGTCCAAACTTGAGCGCATATTATGGGAATAAACCTTTATCTGTGCTGCATCCTCTCCAGAATCCCACACAGGCTCCAGGGGGCTTTTCCTGACTCCTTCCTTCAGGATATTTTGATCTCTGACTCCTTTAGTTCACCGTTACCCAGTGCTACACTCTGAAGGTCAATATTTGAGTCTGACAGTCATACACTAGGGAAAATATATAAATATTTATCTTTGAATTTAATTCCTCCATAACGTATCTACCATTTTGAATCAGCTGCTGGAGATAAACCAGAAATTATAATATTAATATTGATGGAGAACTTGCTTTTGCTTCCAGTATTTTTCAGTCTCTGAAGACCTTTGCCTTTGAAATAATTAATTATATTAGTGGTATTTCTGTTGTAGTTAAATGTGACTCCACTAAACTTGTGAAAAAAATTACTAAATGAAATAATTAGACTTTCACTCCCTTGGAAATGATTCTCTAACCACAAATAAATACACACTATGGGGAATTATTTATTTCACACAACTGGTACTGCCTATTTACAATAGGGATGGTTGAGTATTATTTGAGTTTTTCTGCAAACATCAAGGCTAAGTGCAATGCACTGAGATACAACACTTAGAGTGGATATAATAATCTGAAAAAAAGATTTTTTCGAAAACCAATTTTCTGAAAAACATTAAACGAAGCTTAAGAGGTAAACAGCAAAACATTACAGAGTATGAATTTGGCATCCAGTAGCTGATACAAAACTAATGAGCATATAATCCAATTTTGCAGCTTCGTCATTTTCTATGAAGCATTGAAAGAAAACAAATAAGAAAGTGGAGTCATTAAACACAGTGAGACAAATTCATTTTTGTAAGTCATAAATGACAAAGGAAACATTAGAGGTGAACTTGGTTTTCCCCTTTTTCTCTAAAACTAAACTAAGCTAAGCTAAAATGGATTTGAAATTGGAATAAAGACAGGAACATTTTGCAGAGGGGATGGAAAACTGCTGTGTCTCAACTCAATATTACATTATAATTTGATTTTTAATCATTTCCCCTGAATTCTATTAGCTGTATAATGAGGTATGATCTAACATCTCTATTTTCTAATACTACCAATTCAACCTGACTTACCTATTTTTATTTCTCTGTTTTCTGAACTAGATGTTAAATTGTGGATGTAATCCAATATTCTGCTAAATTTAATATGCTAATTTCATGAAGTGATCTTATCACTCCTAATCATTTATGAATTTGCATTAGTATCAAAGACAACCAGGAAATTTTGTCAACCAGCTGTCATTATTTCCTAGTTGGGCTTGGAAAAAAAACACAGGTGCTTTACATTCTAACAAAATGATATTAAACTGAGAAAATGTTTTTCTAAACAATCTTTAGCTAAAGTTGTGTTAAATATTGCAGCACTTTCAAGCTCTGTGATATACATTTATATCAACAAATGCATTATTATTTCACTAAAAACAGATGGATAGAAAAAGAAAGATTTTTCCTAAGGAAGTGTCAGAAAGGTGTTTCAATCTGCAACATAATCCATATCAAAAAGCTGTAAGGAATGACGTTTTGAAAAAACAATGTGGGTTTTCTTTAAGTGGGAAAGCTGGAGTGGGAGGAATATATTTATATTGTACATTTCCATGAAAGGCAGAGAAATTAATTTGTCTCCATTATTTGCATTCAGATTCTAAAGGCCATGTAATGTACAGGTTCCATGAGCTTTTAATTTGGAAATTTCTCTAGAATTATGTGATGCTCATTAAACTGTCTTCAGATTCATTCTTATTGAGTCATGGAATTTAATGGACAAAGTAAGAAGAGATCAGAAATAAGACCTAAAGATGTAATAGCCAACGTTTCATACCAGGAGGTGTTTTAGCTATCAGTTTCACAGGAAAATAGGGTTTTTTAAAGGATTCTGTTTGTGAGTGCTCATGAGACTGTATTTATCCCAAGTGCTGTGCAAATATTACATCCACTCAAAACTGAGGGAAGTAGACGAGTCAGTAGCACCACCTACTACAGACAAATGTAGTAAAGTACAGTTTACGTGCAGGTTTATGAATGAAAATTTCCAGATACCAAAGAGAAAAAGCTGGAAGAAGGAATGGTAAGACCAGGATTGTCGGACCTCTTAATTTTAAATATTTCTGCACTGCCTTTTCAACAAAACCTACCATAATCAGCATTTCTAATGCATTTCTAACCCTGTGCTCACCACTGCCTCTGTCCCTGGCAGGCTGTCCACCACTAGCAGCTCTCTTGGGATGAGCACCAATGGCTCTGATGAGTATTTCCAGTCCACGAACCACGCGGAGCAAACCTTCCGCAAAATGGAGAATTACCTGCAGCAGAAGCAGCTCTGTGACGTGCTCCTGATCGCCGGGGACCAAAAGATTCCAGCTCACAGGTACAGTTCCCAGGATCCTTTATGCCTGAGATTTCCAAAAGCTGCCTCAATTTATGAATACCTCAGCTAGTTATGAATGAACAGTTAATTAGGACTTCAGCGAACGTGGGATAAAATTACGTGCTCAACCTTTCATATCTATTATTTTAAACAGAATGAAATTCAAATGCAAACCACTGGCGTTGTCCACCCTCTCTTCTTGTTGCTGTCAAACTGTAGCAAGATCAGTGAAGAAAACCTGCCCAAATAAGCACTCTGGGAGAAAATTAGATTCCTAATTACTCTTTTAACTTCACTGCTGTAAGATTTGAATCCTGTGCTAATTGTTTCCATCGCGCACACAATTTATGACATAATAACGCTGGATTCTTGGCCTGGAATTGAGATTTTCCGGTAATTTGGTGTCCTGCTCGTGCTGCCTCCCCTCCAGGCTGGTTCTGAGTGCAGTGTCTGATTATTTTGCTGCGATGTTCACCAGCGACGTGCGGGAGGCAAAGCAAGAGGAGATCAAGATGGAAGGAGTGGACCCCGAGGCACTGAAGGCCCTGGTGCGCTACGCCTACACAGGTAATCACTTCATTAATTAAATTCTGCCCCCAGTGATGCTGCTTCCCAGCTTCTCGCACTAAACTTCTTCTTATAGGAACATTATATATATTTTTGTTCATTAATATATGAGTTTTCCTACTTCGGGTTAGAAGGGAGCTTAAAAAAACATCTTTCTCCAACCTCGACACCTTCCATAAGACCAGGTTACTCTGAGCCCCGTTTTGAGAAAGGTTCTTCCCTAATCAAAATTATCTTTTTATTTTTTTTTCTATCCAAATCAGATCTAATGCTGTTAAAGTTCCAATAAAAATGTCCCAACCGCTGTATTCAAAATCCACCAAATCCTGTAAGATTGTTAAAACATCTGTATAAGGAATCCTTCAGCAAGAAAGGGAAATGAATGTGTGAACCACAGGACATCTCAGAGAAAAATCAGAGCGACAAACTAGTAAATAATGAAAATACAAGGAAAACGACTTAAAACTTTCTATTTTTTTTTTCCTAAATGAAAACTGCCCAGGTATCCTCGAGCTGAAGGAAGACACCATAGAGAGTTTGCTGGCTGCTGCCTGCCTCCTGCAGCTCTCCCAGGTTATTGAGGTGTGCTGCAACTTCCTCATGAAGCAGCTCCACCCTTCCAACTGCCTGGGGATCCGCTCCTTCGGGGATGCCCAGGGCTGCACGGAGCTCCTCAAGGTGGCCCACACCTACACCATGGTAAGGTGGACAGCTGACAGCTCTGCCCTCACAATTACAGACAGAAATAGTCACTTGTGTTCTTCCCAATTTCAGAGTTTTGCCTTGTAGAAAGCTCTGCACTCACAACTACAGAAAGAAATAGTCACTTGTGTTGTTTCCAAATTCAGAGTTTTGCCTTGTAGAAAGCTCTGCACTCACAATTACAGAAAGAGATATTCACTTGTGTTGTTCCCCATTTTGGCTTTGCCTTGTAGAAAGGCGCCCTTGGTGAACTAAAATGTGCATTACCAGTGGTACCTATTCCTGCCAAAAAATGTAACAGGGCCTTGACGTGGCTCATGTCTAGAGACAAACAGCAGTGGGCTGTTCTTACGCCTGTGCTTCCACACAAAGAAAATTCTAAAGCTGATTTTAAGGTGAGACATGCATAAAAAGAGTCAAAATAAAGAACGTGTTGGAAAGATTTGGAATGCTGGAAAGAAGCACGTCCCTGACTGGAACATAATCCTCCTCTGGCTCCAAGCAAGAAATGAATATTCAGAGCGTGGGAAACAGAGAAGCGAGATAACTTGCTGTGAAACCAAATTGAGGGATAAATATTCAGGGCAACAAGATGTGCTATCACAGCTTAAAACACAGAAAGAATGGCAACTGCTACAGCTAAATAGATATAAAAAGAACTACTTGTTAGGAGACACATGGCAGCTTTATGCTCGAAATATTAGTGGAGGATGTCAGAACTGGTTTAGAGGCTTCATAATGCTGAGAACACTCGAGCAAGGGACTGTGCATGTCCACCTGCTGAGAGAAGTGAGGGTGGCATGTGCAGATCGAGGGCACTGCTTGTGCTCCTCCCTGTCACAGCAATGAATGGTTTGTTTAGCAGCAATCCACATCCCCTTTGCATTTCAAAGTTTGAAACGGGGCATTTAAGATAAAGGTTCTCTCAGCCTGCGTAAAATAGTGCTGTCCTTGCTGCTCCACACCTTTTTATACTCATCCAAAATCAGGAAATCCCCCCTCCACTGTTGCCTCTTTCCTCCTGCCAGCCTGAGAACATAGGGGCAGCTTCAGGCATTTCAAATTATGGCTCAGATTTCTGAAAAACTGAAATAAAATCATACAGGTGCATTTATGATTTTATGACAATAGGAGAGCTCTTTCTTCTTTATAGTTTTTTAACCATTTGAATTCTCCAGTCTTCCCCAGGAGTTAAACCTTTATTATTTTTTGAAACCCTGTGTCACAGAGTTGACAGCTGAGTTGTTAAGAATTCTCTGATATGAAGGATCATGATGACTCTGTGACACTCAGCAGCACTGGGCATAAGTTTTACACTATTTTCCTTGAAAACAACTTCTACCACCTCTAGAACCACCTCCTGTTCTTGCATGGAACAGACTGAGAATGAGACAGGACCTGGTATGCCACAAACCCACCCACCACGTTTGCTACTGACAGCTTAGAGAGAGACGAGCAAACCTGCACCTCTGAAATAAACTTACACAAAATTTTGTTTCAAACCCTTGAAGTGATATTGCAAAAACCTTTGGAGAAGAAGAGATTAGAACAATGCATGAACACATAAGAGTTGTGGAAGGGGATAAATAAAACATTCGGGTTTGTTTCATGTTGGTGAAAATGTGTAACTCAGGGGAAAGACCAGAAATTTGTCCTGTAACAGAGACCATTACATTTTCAGAAGATGTGCTGTAAACACCAGATCCATTCAATAAAACCAGACACAATGGGGACCTTCCCCTTCAATATTTTGGCCACTGAGGCAGAGTATTAACAGTTTCCTGCCTGGTATCTTCTCGTGCAGATAGAGCTCGTTCTGATAAACAACTTGTGCTATATTTGTAACTAGAAGTGGACTGACCTTCCTGTCCCTGTTCTCCGAATGTCACAAATATTAAAGCAGGATATCCATAACAGACCAAAGTTGACATCTCCTTTAATCACTGATAATTCTGTATTTGCATCCTGGCTACATTTGAAAAGAGTTACAGAAAGTGAAGAAACTGTTGAAAACAAACAATAAAATATCAGTTACTAAGATTCCTTCACCTGCCCTATTTCAATCTGGTTCCTAAAGAAGATATATCAATTCCAGGTACAGAAATGGAAATTCTATTTCAAATGCAGACATGAATTCCTACATGCATCTCTTTGCAAGTAATGCAACCCCTTCTCTTTCTTCACCAAATTTCTTTTTTCCTTTGGAATTTGATAAGGAAACCAACAATATATATATTGATATCATGTATATTGATATCAACTCTGATACTGTTGTAACCCAACTGTACCATATATTTTTTTAATGAAGAATAATTCTATGAGAGACTCCAGGGATTTAGTACACATGGTCAGTTCTGGAGCTGGGGAGTTTTATCACAGCAGTAGCTAAAAGACTGAGACCCCTTTGTTGGGACTTGTCCAACTTTGTATTGCCCAAATAGTGCTGTTAGAAAAGTGAGCTGAATTTCCTTCGCAGTATTTTCTTGCCCTAAGAGCAGAGTCCTCCAGCCAACAGCTGGCACAGCTTGTTGCAAAAGGATTGGAAGGTTTCAGTGTAATTGGCTCAAAGCCTTTGAATCTGCAACACAAGTGACACAGTTGATTTGAATGCCCACTTGGCATTTCTGAAATGCACATTATATCTTCAAATAGTATTTCTATTGAGCCACAGTGTTAAGATCACACTGGTGAATGAAAGTGCCAATGGCAAATCCCTGAGCCAGGACAGGCTGACGCAGGGCACTTTAAAGACAACTGCAGTGTGGTGGTGTGAAGATGAGAATTATTCCTCAGTTCTGCAAGAGTGAGGCAGCAAAAAGCAACCAAAATCTCCCTTAAATGGTAGAAGGACGTTCAGTGATCTTTAGAATATCCACAGCATTTCCTTATGTTGTGGAAAAGAACAAGAATGAAATATACACAGAGCCTACTGATCCCTAAAGAGGCCAGCCTAGAAATAGACACTAGACAGGAGTGAGGGAATAAAGGTGGATATTTATTTGAAAGGCCTTCAGAGGCACACCCTGGGCAGGCCAAAGGCTGCACCCAAGATGGACCCCGAGTCACGAGTTCTTCACACTTTTATAGCTTTGGGCCATTTGC
>VWZT01016180.1:231087-258710 GCA_013397055.1 Pachycephala philippinensis
TCGCAACTGGAATGTTATGTTCATAAAACGTAGTCTGCCTTTTTAAAATAACATTTTGAGCAGGAATAACTGATTTCCGATACTTTTGAGACAACAAAAGAATTAAACCTCAGCAGCAAATTCTTCCCTTCTGCCTAAGGTATCCAAGAACTACATAAAGCAATTGAAGTAGTGAGACAAATTCAGCATGTGACTTTTCTATTTCTTAACTGCCAAAACTCAGGTTTAGGCTGCTTGTGCCAAATATTGTAGGAATTAAATACTTTTCAGTTGCTCCTCCAATAATTTGACTGATACTGATAAAAGTTGTGAAAATATAAGAAATAGCACAAAATCTTGTCATTTGGGGACAAGGAAGGAAAACTGAGGGGGTGTTCAACCCCTGCTGTGAACAATGATGGCAAAATTCTGTTCTCAAATGAGGTAAAGCAGGGACTACCCTGGAATTCACTGCAATTTATATTGGAATAGACCAGAAGTAAAATCAATATTATTGTAAGATGCTGTCAGGCCTTTCACTAGACAAACTTAGAGCTACTACACAAGATATTTAACTTCTTTTACAGTGAAATTTTCTGAAAACTTTGGGTCTGACAAGAAAGATAAAACGGAAAGCTTTATGGAGGAAGAAAATAAAAATATATTGAAATTATCTTTGCTGAGTCAACTGGTGGCCATGTTAACATTCCCTCAGGTTCCATTTGTGTTTAAAATGTATTGATGGATTAATGTAATTGAAATGGAGAGAGAGACTGTAATCAAAAAGTGAAAACAGGGCCATTTTCCGTGTGCTTGAAGGCCCCTCTAGTGGCTAAATCAAAAACTGAATCACATCACAATTCTGCTTGTTCCTGGTGTAAACCGAACAGCAACACAGGAGAAAACAAGGAAATACCAACAATTTGAATTTGAAATTTGTCTCCACAAGGCATTTTTCTGAATTTGATCATCACACTCCCTAGGTATGACCCCAAAACTGACGCTTGGACCACGGTGGCCCCTCTGAGCGTGCCCCGGGACGCGGTTGGCATCTGTCCCCTGGGGGACAGGCTCTACGCCGTGGGGGGCTACGATGGACACACCTACCTGGACACCGTGGAGTCCTACGATGCCCAGAACAACGAGTGGACAGAGGTATGGCAACAGCTGCCTCACAAAGGGGCTCCTCCTGCAGCTAGGAATGATTCTGTCCAAATAAATAAAATTATTGCTGGTTTGGTGAAAGATGACACATCAGGATGCAGCAGTACTGTGGGTGGGCTTGAATAAAATATCAGTTGTGTCTCCTGTAAAATAACCACGTAAAGCTTCCCAGACTGAGGGGTGGAAGTGATACATGGGCAACAAACCGGGGTGCACAAGTAATTTTGGGCCTTAAGTGTTTAAATTCACTGTTGGTAGATCTAGGTGTTTGTCAGCAATACCCTTTCTTCTGGAGGAACCTTCAGACTTTCCTACTGATGGCCCTCACCACTGGGACCAAGAGGAAACACCTGAGCTGCCAAGATCCTTTGCAGCCACACAGTCCCTGGTTTTGGAACATTGGGTGTGAAGGCCTTTGGAACATGCCAAGGGAACAACCCCAGGCTACACCCTTGTCACTCAGGGGCTGCTGAATTTTGCCAAAAAGCCCAAACTCTGTTTTCATACCTTAGTTAAACCTAATTATTTTTTAGCATTACATCGGTTTGAATAAACAAATTGCTTTCCTATTCATCTAAAACTAATTTCTTCTAGTCCTATTGTAGGACGCTACTAAAATTGTTTTCTCCTTTTTCTTTTCCTTTTTTTCTTTTCCTTTCTAGGAAGTTCCTGTCAACATTGGAAGGGCTGGAGCATGTGTTGTTGTTGTGAAGTTGCCCTGAGGACTGTAAATTATTGTGAAACTGAACTGAGTGGAGTCTCAGCAGCCAAGAAACACTTCCAGGAGCAGGACAGTCTGCACACACCTCAGCAGCCCTCCCTTACAGACAGTATTTATCTCTGAGCCCTCACACTATTAGAGCACAAAAATGTCTTCCTGCATCACAAAAATCAGAAAACTTTGCAGAAGTGAATTACTTCATGATGCCTAATTTGTAAAATCCAGTAAAATGGTTTAAATGTTTGAATGCTTTGGGTTTGTTGCAAAAGTGTATCTGATATTTATAAAATGCAGCAGTGAGAGATGTGTATAAGATTTTGAAAACTTTTTTCCTTTCTATGTTGTCAGGAATGTTAAAGTTTATAACAAAAGCTTTTATATTTTAAGTAAATGAAAATTACTATGAAACACCTCCAACAGAGAACTGCACAAAAAGAAATATTTGTTCTTAAATATGACTGACAACAGAATATTCTCTGCAGAAGCAACTTAATTTCTATATTCAAAAAACAAACTCCTAAATTAACTTTAAAATCAGCTCAGAGAAGCAGGTGATTTGGTTTGGTTGTTATTTACCATCCAGCACTGCTAGAACTGTGACAGAATATCCATTTTTAGCAGAATATACTGAATTGAATAATGCAAGTTAAGTTATAGTAGGGTTAAGGTACCCTTATGCTATTGTGTGCCAGCAGAAAGGAAACTCTTTTTGTGAAAACATAATGCAAATATAATTTGCAATCATTTTCAGTGCATAGATATGTGATATTTTAATGCTGCTCTGTGTGTCAGGTTATTCATGGATATCTCCTTGCCCACTAACCATCTGTCAGTGTGAGTTAAACTAATCTGACTATTCTTGGGATAATAACCATGCATTAAAATTTAAAACAATCGTATGATTACATTCCTTGAATACAACTTACAAAATGAAATTTTTATATCATATTGATATGACAATCTTTGACCTCAGCTGAAGATTACCAGCTTTCTCTCATGTACAGTAGAAATATGGTAAGGAATAAACCACATCCACTGTGTAACATTAGACACCATTTATGTAAATGTTTATGTTCTACCTGGAAACAGGGGAATGCAAAGAATCAAGAACAAACAGGAAAAGGGTCACCTGAAAACAGCACATAGTGTTCCACATGCATGATATTTTCTTTTTGTGTGCCAATTTCTACTGTTTCGCTTTAATTTCGTTTTTTATAATTTCAAATGCTGAAAGTGTATTCTAGAAAACAGAATGTATGTAAGATATTCTATGCTGTAAAGCACAAGATTTGGTCAGTATCCACCTCAGTGTTTGTTATGTTGTTTTGTCAGTATCAGAAAATTCAGGACAGAGAGGAAAATCTCTGAATGTGTAGGCCAACTTTGCTGATAGAATACTGTGGTTTCAGATTTTAGCAATATGCTATTTTAAAAAAAAAAATTATAGTATTAAGCCTATTGAATGCCTCTAAAGAAAAAAAATCTCATAAGCATATTTATAAAAAGAACATTTTTAACTTTAAAAATCAATTATGTTTATATATAGCATGCTACATTCAAATAAACTTTACTTTCTCTGCTGAGAAAATTTAGACTATATTTTAACAACTTTGTGGTTTTTATTTTGCACCCTTTCAAAACTAGAAGACACAGAAGCATCAATCTCATTTTTGTACTCTAAAAGAACAAAAGATGCACAAAACCCCCCTAAAATCTGAGCCAACACGAAGAGCCAAGCAAATGGGGAATGAACCCTACACCAGCTCGTGGGTTCTAGAATTCACATCAGAAGAAGGAAATATTTTAATTTCCCAGCAGATCAAGCATCTGAACAAACACAAGGGCCAACCACAGAGAGTCTGCCCAGTGCCACACTGGTGGAGATTGTTTCTGACCACCCACCCAGAACGTCTTTTTGCAGCAAAAACTAACTTTTAAACATTGATATTAAAAATTCTAAAATTCCCCCCTATTCTTTGCCATCCTGCTTTGGTCCTGTAACAGCCACGTGCACTCTTATACAAAGAGGGATTTGTGTGGATGCAGGGAGAGGGTCACTGCTGCTTTTCACCCAAGCTTTTCTCCTAAAAATCCTTTTCACCCAAGCTTTTCTCCTAAAAATCCCCTAAATCATGCTTTTCTCCTAAAACTGCACACTGCTTCTTCCAGTAACCAGCACAACCTCATTGTTTTACTCCTGTTTGGATAGCACTGATATTGAACTCCGATTTGTAAAATTCCAAAATAAAAATGATATAAAAAACGTGCAACTGATGCCAGTATGTGCAAGAGGCACACCAGGACAGGCTCTGACAGACTGACAGTGCCAGTGGGCCCGACCCACTGAGCCTTTGCAGGGAATTTGAAGTTTTTTTGACGCAAAGGAAGGTGTCTGAGCCTTATCCAAGAGATGGGACCAGCTCTGTTATTTGCGACTTGTTAAAAAATCTAAAAAGGCATCAGTCTCAGGAGTTACAGGTTTAACAGCAAGTCGCCATAACTGAAAAAGTCACGAGTTTCAGAGTTACATGGCAATTTATAACTTTCTGGTCCAATAGACAATTAACATGAAACTTTGTTTTGATTTTATAACCTATCACCTTTGGTACTTTTTACTGCATTGAGTCTGTTTCTTAACCAATAACTTGTTAGCTCACGTACACACAGATACTTCTATTATAACATCTAAATTCTTAACTTAAACTATAAAATCACATTATCATACTTAAAACCCTTCACCATATCACCCAATACATTTTCTTACTTATAACTATAGAAACATAGGTTTATCATTCTTCTACCTAAGATCTGTGTACTTTTATCATTACATCAACCCAAGCTTTTTCCAAGGCTGTAAATTAAACTCATTAGTGTTTGTGGGGGTTTCTACTCTTCCAGTTCCCACAGGAAGGCAGACAGCCTCAAGTGAGAGAAAGCAGCCATGGCTCCAGAGCCAATAGAGGGGTTTATAAATATAAACCCATCTCTAAAAACCTATTCTATAGTACCTTAACCCAAACACACAGGACCAGCCTTTGAGAGCCACGTGGCTTCCAAATCTTCTCACTGCAGAGATGACAGAGAATTCCCCTGCCTTTGCCCCCTCCTCAGCTTGCAGATTTTATTAAATGCTCTATCAGTAAAGAAGACATGAAACACTTAGGGAAAACACTTAGATATAAACAATCCCCTTAAATATCTCTCGAAATGCACACTGCCATTTCTGTAATTTAATAACGGCTCAGAAGGAGCATTAGAAGACTTCCTGTGTTTCTTTACAGCTCTCTAAAGAAATCGTGTCACAAGGTTTGCTTTTGTAAAAAATAACATCAGGCAGAAAAAATACATCACGCTTTTAGCTTGCAGAAAGCAGCTCCATTTATCAGTTTAATAAATTCAGTAGCTCTCCCTGCCATGAACCACAACCTCTGAGGCAGAATATGTGAATATTTGCAGGTGTGTGTTATGAGAGGAGATGCTCTAATTTCTGTGGCAAGGCTGCAGTAACAAGGGCACTTTTTAAATTTTAAGTTTGCATTTTAAATTTTAAGTTTAAGGCTGCATTTTGTTATAGAAACTACACCAAGATAATATATATACAGATAATATACAAATACAGGTTTGGGGAAAAGGGAAAGGATGGGAAAAGTGTGGTGGTTTTAGTACTGAACTTTAAGGGTTTGGTTTTTTCCATATTATTTGTAGAGCAGTGAAAAACCATGTGAAGGAAAAGCAGCACTCCACAAAAGGAAATTGGGCTCTTAACAGGAAGGTGGAAGGAAGGAAAACTGGGGAGAATTGGAAGATTTGGGTGATAATCTCTACATGAACTGCACCAGCAATGACACTTTATGTAAATATAATGTATGGGGAGCAGGGACACCCCTCACCCATGGCATCAGTTCTGGGAAAGGCTGAAAATGCACCTTAACCACTCTCATGGCTCTATCTTGTATGAGAAATTTAGGCCAAGAGAACAAGCCCAGAAAAGTCCCTCCCATACCTTTAGCAGTGACACTTGTAGGAAAGCAATATTAGAACTATTTACAGCTGTCACAATAAAAATAAATTATTTTCCTGATGGAGTATAATTTTTAATTTCTTGCATAACGCAGATAAACACTAAACCCCAATCTCAACTGATCAGTGCTGGGTGCCTTCCAATTGTACAAACCAAGGAGTGAATGGTCTACATTCAAAGCTTATAGGAACTTGGTAAGGATTTATTCAATCCAGGCAGTAAAACAAGACTTCTTCCCTGACAGGGTCACACATCCTACATTTTCCACATAGGATACCTCAGTGTGAATTTCTGTAGAGTTGTTGATGCTTGCCCATGAGTTTTTCACTCAGGGCAGACATGAGACTCTTAAACACAGACCCATTTCTTAATAATGAAATAGTATGATAATAATATGAATTTTGATAATGAATATCCGGCAAACTTGATAAGTTTTCTCATCCCTCAGTCCTTGCAAAGTCAGGTGTTGAGCACTGGGGTTTGAGTTGGACTCGAGCTCAGCTCAGGCTCAGTTTGCCATTCAGGCTCTGCTCAGAAGATGGTGCTATGCGACAATTTTTGGAGAATCCTGGCTCTAAGAGAACACGGGGCTACCTTCCAGTAATATTTATCCTTGAAATATAAATCCACTCTTTAAAACTCTCAAGAGCCTCCTGCATTTGTTAGTGGAGCTGCCTTAGGGACACGCTCCCCGCACACACAAACACAGACACTGCTGAGCTCCCGAGGCAATTTTGGGATCAAAGTCACTGAGTTCCAGCAAAGCCCCTTTTGTAAACATTCCCAAAGCAACAGCTGGAATCCCTGCCCCTGTGCCTGTCCTGCGTTTTGGCACGTGGAAATCAAAAGTTGGCCGTGTTTGATTTCTCTGAGCACAAATCATGGAACACGTTTTTTGGCTGCAAAGGCTCGTGGTGAGAAGCCAGTGGCGTGGGCAGATGGATGCAGAGAAGCCTGTGCCCATCAAGCAGGCAGGTACCCACAGCACCCTCCCCTGAATTCATCCAGACATTTTTAAGCTGCAGTTCCTGATGTGGGGTAAAACTGTACAGCTCTGCCTTCTAGAAAATGTACACGGCACGTCCATAGGTGTCAAAACCATAAATAAAATATCAAATGGCTTTTGCTCTGTTTCCCCATTTTCCTTACTGGGATAGCCATGAGACAGAGCCAGAGGTGAATACAACGTGCTTTACATGAAAAATAAGGAAACTTCTTTCCTTCTAAGCAGTCCTAACACTTCTCTCCATAGGAAATAAAGCAGGGCATCATCCTTCCTCTGCAGCAGTGAACAGGGGCTGCTCCCAGATATTGGATGCAACTTTTCCAGGATTCCAGTCTCACCTCTCTGTAAACACTGAGCTGCAACTTGCTTTTACATGAATTTCTCCCTGTCACCTCAAATTAATAAACAATTCAATGACACTACTTCCAGAATTCAGAAACAGGTTCTTAAGCCCAACATTAAAAAAAAAAATAATTATGAATTATGTCTTACAAAAAATAGAGACCAATTTACAATCGGCTTTATACTGTTTATAAGACAGCTCCAAATAAAAACAATAATTTAAAAATGTTGGGGACAGTGACGTTTTAGAGCACTTGAAACTGACCCTTTCATCTGCTATACTTTAATCAAAGGGGTAACTATTCCTCACTGACTTCTGTCAGCTCAAGGAAAGTCTGAGCTCAGAGATTTTTGCCTGTGCTCTGTAGAGAAGTCAAAACACCATAAATATGTTAATAATCTGTTGTGAACCACCACTGTTACATGGCAAAGTTTGCTTTTGTTTTCTCAGGACACCTACCCACCACCAAAGTTATTTTCTCAATAATTACAACCATGGGGCAAAAGACGCTTCAAAAGAAAACCTCTATTTCTGTGACACAAGCAGCAGAGATGGAAAGAGAGACAAAACCCCAAATGGATTCATTGCCTCAGCTTCCCAAACTCCTCAGTGTCCACCTGGTACCTTTTAAAAGCCAGAGCTAATATATGGATGCAACTGTTTACACAACAAATCTCAGTGGCTATTTCCCTGCCTCCCTCTCCTCACTAAGCAGGAGCTTTCTTCCAAAAAGCTTGGAAACCTCATTTCCCTGGAGGCTCCTCTGTGCATTACCCACCTTCTATTCTCACAGCCTCCTTAAAAACCAGCATCCTGCCCTCAAATCCTCCAAACCTCCACATGCCAAAGGCTCTCCTGCCTTTGAGATTCTCCCCCTGAAGCTCAGTGTTTATGTGACAGTGCTCACACGTGGGATCATGCACGAGAAAATAATGCCAATTGTCAAGAAACCAGTCCAAGTGGGAGCAGTTTTAATTTCAAGCATTCAAATGTAAGCTAATCTTTCTTAAAATAGAGATAAAATCAGCACTTCTAGATGAAAAAAAAAAGCCTATGTACAGCTACTGAACAACTGATGATAATTGAAAAACCCCATTCTGCCCAAGGCATCGCTGATAAGAATTGATTATCAAAGACCTCATTAGTTTCTTTCACTCCACACTGTTTGTGCTGAACAATAGTAAATAAAAAGTCTTGTGATGATTGTGTCTTTACAACCTTTAAGTATTGCACGATGCTCAGAAAAACATGTGCTTGTCTGATTCAGTTGGGAAAAACAGCGTGCCATATAAAGAAAAACTCATTTTAATCACTCTCAGTAATCAGATCCTTTTGTGGGAGAAGGGGCCTGCAGCTGCTAGATGGAATCAAACACGCTGCAAGAAGAAAGAAAAATCACTATGGCATGTTCTTCCCGAGCAGCATTGTACACACTTCATTAACAATATCCTGGAAAACTGAGAAAGACTGGAGAGAAGAAGTCAGGAGCTAAAAGAGACACCACAGAGTAGGAAAAAAGAAGACCCAGAAAGTAATTCCTCTGAGGAACCTGTCAAACTTAATTTGATCCTTAAAATACAATAAAATACAATATAAAAATCTCATTTGATGCTTTACTACAAGAAGTAAAAAGGACCATGAAGCAAAGAAGGAGCAATGAAGATCTAAATCTATACAGGATTATTTGTTATAGACTTCTTTCCTGTTTTCTTCCTTCGAACTAAATAATTTTCTCAGATCAGAAAGCAACATTATATTTGGAATCTGTTTCACTCTATATTTAGTAACTTAGAGATGAAAATTGCATATATATTCACATTTCAATTATCTAGCATGCAGAAATAGCAATGGAGTTAAAATTCATAGTGATTAAATGCCAAGAGGTTTTTTTCATTTAGCAATAGAGAATTGAAGGGCCTTAACTAGTTTAAAAGCCAACAAAATCCCAAATGTGATGTAATTTTCCCAAATTTAAACATCAGCCTCTGAACTTCACTTTACATTTTATTTGATTGGTATCTCCTTGTATTTTTTTTTCTTTTTTAAGTCAGGCCCTTTTATTTAATTTTATTTTTTTTTATTTTCTCCACTAGGTTGTCATCATAAACCCTTTATAATTCTCTTATGACTGTTGAGTTTGTTCAGCCCTCCAGAGACAGATACAATTCAAGGTCCACTACAATGTTGGCGTCTGGTCATAAAATGCTGTAGCTACAGATGAAAGTAAACTCTTGCTACAGAAGTTTCAGGAATATTGTTTGGAAACTGATTTGATAATTCTCATTACCTTGAAAGGTTTATAGCCCCCTAATTGATTTACATAGCTCATTTTTGTTATTATTTAAAATGAAACCTTTCCAGGGAAACAACCATGAAATATCTTTTTATAGTCTGATCATTTGTTTTCCCCCATGGTAACCACTGAGGCAACCCCCCTTTTTTACACGTAGCACATGTTCATATAATCTCAAAATGCTTGGCAAAATGTCATGAAAGTGAGCAGCCATAGAAGAGAAGAATCTGTTCTGGCCCCTGCAATATCTCACAGCCAGCCTTGGCCAATGGAGCAAGTTTTAAAGAATGATACTAATTTAACCAGGCATCAAATTGTTGTCTATGCTTTTCTAAAAGTACTGCAGAATTACATATTTTATTCTCAAATTCTCATTTGAGAACAGACATTTGCAAGAGTTTAAACACAGCATTCTGTAGAATTGTGCTTGGATATTGATTGATAATTGCAAGCAACAACCTCTTGATTTGAGTGTGCAAATAACTTCTTTTTCAGCTAAAACCACTTTTTTATACCTTCTGTATTGATGGAGTCAGGACTTAAAGGGTTGCTGCAAGAACCTAAAAGTGATCTGCAAATTAAAATGTAACTTCTGTGCTGTGAATTAAAAGTTTCTTGTCTCCATTGTTAAAAGCTCATTGGCTCTTTCTGTTATAAACTGTCAAATAAACTGAGCCAAGCTGTACAATTCATGGAGGAATAAATCTCTATCATTTACATCAGACCATGCCTTACCCTTTTGATAAACAGATTTTATTTTCTATGTTTCATGACCTATGAGAAGTCCAGATGCACTTCATAAAACAATAACTTCATTTTAAAATGAAGCAGACACGTATCTTAATGTGGTCACATCGCTGCAGTGGAAAATAAGGAATATTGAGGTAATTTATTTCTCAGTTTTTCAGAACACAGCCCACTAAGGAGAGAGGGCTAAAGGAGTTTTGTGGGCAGGTGGGGATTGATCTCTCCTGCCAGGTAACAGGTGAGAGGATAAGAGGAACAGAGAAGCACAACTCAGTCTCCCACTGTGAAGAACCAGGCAGGATCAGACAAGAACAAACAAGCAAACAAATTATTTGAGAAGGATCAAAGACCAAAGGATGATATTTCACATTACATCTATAAAAATCCCCACACCCTGAGCCTCCTGCATGTCCTCTCAGCCCAGTGGCATGCACAGCACCCTCCAATTTCCGTACAGACCTATTTTATTTTTAGTCTGCCACAGGTGATAGCTCAGAAAGCCACCCAGTCTGGCCAGTGCATCTGTAATGGCACTCCAAGCTATTTTTACACAGCAAATCAATTTTTATATATGGTATTGAGTTACAATATCACTAATTTAATTTTGACTTGACTAAAATACCCCAAACAGCAGACTGTTTGGCTGATAGCTCAAAGGAAGAGAGAGGAAAAACTGCATTTCGACACCAGAAAAACCAATGTTTGGATTGGATAGAAAATTCAAAATAGGGCTGAAGCAGCATTTCAAATCAAAGAAACAAAGATATGGTGTATCTCTGGCTACATATCCATTACTTTTATGGTATTTTTAAAGTCTAAAATCTTGTTATGTGTCTCAATAGTAACAGATTTAACAGAAAATTACATTACTGGAAAAAAAAAATAGATGCATACAGCTCTTAGAAAAGGGAGGTACTGTCTGTGTGTGGTAATTTTGCAGGGGAATCCTGTTTCTTTGGGGGATGGAAGGGGTGACCATTTTCTCCAAAAACTAACACTAACATTAGAACTCAATATGCTAATTAGGATACTGAAATGCACAACATTTTAAAGAAAATGTGGTTCTTTCTAGTGCATATTAATTTATTTGGACTGACAGTAACTTGATAATGATGATATAACTGATTCAATTCAAACTGTCATCAACTCTGTCAGGTTTACTAAATGAAATTAATTTTCAGTTGCCTGCTAATAGGAAAAGTGTTATAAACATGGTATTTTTTTTATTTTAATACATGTTCTGGGCTGGAATGGTCACCGGACTTTCACTTTGGAAAGGGGAAAGAATAAATATTGGTGCCACAAGACAGCAGGAACTGCAGGGCTTCTAAACCCTCAAATTTTAGGGAAATTATTTATTTTTCTGCATCAACACCATGCTCCTGCATCCTGTAGCGTAGGCAAACACCTTCTGTGGTCTTGAAGAAAAAAGAAGGGACAAAAGGAGGTGTTTTCATGATTCTAAATGAGGAGGGGAAACAACACAATGAATCAGATGGGGAATGAGCCATGCTGGTGTTCTGCACTATTTACCAACAACCGAGGTGAAGGCTTTGCACCATTTCATAAATGTGCAATTTTCAAAACCCAGACCAATAAATTGTTTCCAGCACGACCCTGAGTTTTAGACACCCTTAGAAGAAATTCTTCCACCAAATGACTTTATCAATCAACAGACCAGTCATGTGGGAAAAGCAGATAAATCAATGGTCTTGTTCTAAAATTCTTCTGCAAGGTAAAATTTGGAAAGGTCAGAAACTGCAGGAGATGATCTTTAGAGCCACCAGTGGGGATTTGCTCAGCACTGTTGGTTATTCAGGCTGAGTGGGGCTCTCTCAGCTCTCAGCAGCTGCAGACCTGGTGCAAGGAGCTCTTACCAAGTGTGAGCAAATAAATTTCTGTATTTCAGAGAGGGAGCAGAGGATTCAAATTTCAGGAGCTACACCAAAAAATTTAAAAAAAAGTAAAATAAAATTCTCTTTCAAAGAATTTTCACACTCTACTGAATGTTTCTTTGGTCTTAGTCAGCACTAAAAATGTTACAGCCTGCAAGGAAAGGAAATCTCCCAGTTCAGTGATGTCGTATCCTGATGTCATCTGTGATGTTTGAACACAATCACCAGAAAGTGCCAATAAGCTGTAACTTTATTTACAGTAAAATCAATAGGATCTGAGCCTGTGGCCACAAATAACTGGACATAAAAGTTAGAGCAAGTCCAGTAGCTAACTCTTAGTTATCACCCCATCCTCCGTGCCAGGGTTACTCCTTTTGTACACAATAATAATAACGAAACACCTTTAAATAAACCTATAATTTATTCTTGAATACATTAAATTCTCTTAGATTTTCAAGTTTGTCTTCATAAGGAAAGAAAAACATTTTTCTGCAATCCCATAAAGGTTTTAGCAGGTGTAGCCTTGAAGGGAGGTTGCTGAAGCATTACACGTGTGATTTGTATCAGTTCTTTCTCTCTATGCCTATTGCACAGAAAAATAATTGCAGCTTAATAGACTTCTTATGAATAGTATAATTTATATAGAGTATAACTTTTAATGCAGACCGAGGTTACTTTAAAAGGAAAGGTAAATTAAACATTTTAAAGAGTAAAGATTGTAAGCAAATGGAAACATAATTCAAAGCTGGAGAAGAATTATTCTACTTGTTGGAAACTGAAAAGGACTAATTTGCATTTCTGTAATCATTAATAGGGGTTATGAGGTGTCAATTATGTTCCACGTGTGACCTTTTTAGTTTCTAGGTAATGTACCTCAATTAATTGTCTGTGGCATCATAAAGCACCTTTTTCACTGCACCATGACTGTGAAAAGCAATAAAATTCTGCCTCTGCAGCTGAAGTATGAAATGCACAACTGACCTTAGCACTCAGCAGTAGCTCACTGATGCTAATGCAGACCTTCTATTGGCATAAATTACAGTGCAGGCACCATCTCAGAGCTCAGCTGATGCTCTCCCAGCTCAGGCTGGATTTTGGTAAAGCCACAGGAATGGCCACGCTTTGAAATTCCGGTTGGAGTTCTCAGCTGAGCTGCACCCTGAGAATTCTGCTTGAACAAAACTCAATCAACTGCTTTAAATTTCAGTGTAGGAATTGCTATGAAAGACAAAACCATGAGCCAGTTACACTGTTCCTCTCTCAGGAATATAAATGATATTGACAGGCATTCTGAACAGCACTGATGAAAAAAATCAGAAGAATATCATGAAATATTTTCTGCCCAAGAGCCCTAAGCTGTAAATACAACGTGTAAATGCAATCTGTGAATTAACATCTCTCATTAACTCATTAAGTACTTTGGAAATATTCAGATGAACAACTAGTCATATGATTATTCATTTTTTTTAAAAAAAACCCCAATGACCATGAATTAAACTTCTTGAAGCAAGAAAACTAATGATTTTCAGCTTTCAAAGTAATTCCCTTGCAAAATCATACAGGAGGAAGAAGATTAAAAGAAAAAACAAACCAGGCTCAGGTCATTAAACAGTAATGTAATTCAATAGAAAAATGGAACCCTAAATGGCACATGTTTAACCATTTTAAGAAGGGGAACATGGTGAAAAAATTAATGTAAAAAACCCCTTTAACCTTCCTCCCTCTGCTCCCCAACAATGTACTACAGACCTGAAAATCTAATCAACAAACAGAAAGCAAACTAAATGCAACAGAATATTTCATCTTTCTCAGCTTTCTAAATCTTCAAATAAATGTCATATGTAAATGTATTTTCCAACCTGGCAATGCCAAGGTGTAAAAATCCTCTTGGGCTCATGCAAATGTCTTTTGCTGCTCACAAAGACTTTATGAATCAATGGTGAGATACCTATTGAAGTTTACATTTATTGCCAAGATTGCTTTTCAAAGCCCACCTGTCAGTAGCAGTTTTGTTTTCATTAATTATTGACCCACACGTCCCTACACAGAGACAGACACAGCAGAGGATTAATCTCAACTTCATAATAACAAAACTGCTCAGTAATTTCATGAAGTATGTACTGATACAGGTATAAAGTTGGCATTACTGGAACTTTTAGAAGAATGAAAATATACTGAGTTGAAATACAAACATAATTTCAGAGAAGCTTCAAGCCTTTCTATGAAAAGTAGCACACAATGAATGGGATCAGTATGCACCCAGATCAAAGCAGAACTTCCTCAACACACCTTCCTTTTATTTTGTCCTGACATTTTGACATGAAGAAATGAAACAGTTAAAAATGGAGATGATTTTGATACTAAAATACTCCAAATGTCAGGAATTAGAAGCAAGGAAATGTATTTAGGTGTTTTGTAAAATGCTGTCTCTGAGCCCTCAGCCCATGCAGTCTGTGTGAAAGCAGAATATGTTCATTAGATGTAAGTGAATTCTCATGTGCACTCCATTTTATGGCTCTGAGGAAATGCACAAGAAATTCAGAATTTTGGCATTCCTTCCCACATAATGGTATTCTATCAGCTCTAGAATAGGGAATTCTATTTAGGAATACACCTCCAACACACTCAGACTTAGCAGGTGGGATAGTGTGGTCACTATAGCTGTAACAAGAGTGAAAGTGACTTAAGATTTTTCCTATTAAAACATGATTTAACAGACACAAAAATCTACCTCATGTACTCAAAAACTACCTGGCAGTTCCATTAAATCATTTTGCCTTGCTGGTTCTCTGTTACAGCACAAGCTCTCCCTCACTGGTAAATTTTTCTTTATGTAACAAATAAAATCAAGTTATTTTATTTGGTTGCTTTATGAAACAAAGTTTCCATGTGCATCCTGTAATAAATAATATGGGTGAAACTAAATTATATCAATTCTCCTGAAGAAAAGTGTGCAGCTGTTTTTGAGAAAGGAGCTTGTGGGTTTAGTGGGCCCAGTATTGCCCAAGCTGCTCACTTTGAACAGCCCCAACAACCCACAAACTTTTCCTCCAAACCATTGGAAAATGTCCATTTTTAAAAGGAAGCCAGTACAGGAACAGTAAATGATGTGTAAAATTGAGTAAAAGATCTTCACTTTTTCTCCATATTTATTGTTGCCAGCTATTCTCAGAATTGCACGGGGTTGACAGAGGATTCAGGAGAAGTTTCCATCCATCTGTAGCTTATTTTCATTAAACACTGTAATTTTATGTCCAAGGGATTTATGTTCTGTTCTGACAGGCATTATACTCTATGTCTTAGACATCATTAAGTAGTTTCTGATCACCAGAGTTTGAGAGAGATGAATTCATTCCACTTACCTTATCCAGAATATGCTCTGTGATTTCTCCATAATAATTTCTGAAGCTTTTCTTTTGGGGAATGGTGATTCTGCTTGTAGGATAACCATGAATCCTGGACTTCTGGGAATTAAATGGAGAAGTTTACATTACTATTGAAATTTGAACCTTTGATTGCTTCTGATTCCAACAGTTCTGAAAGATTTATTAAATCATAATATCTCAAGTGAAAATACTTACAAATAATATGGTTTGGTGAATTGACACTTCATAGAAACATATAAAGACATATATATGCATAAATGTACCTAGAAGACAATTTAAAAAGTGCTGTGTAACACAATTTGCCTTTTTAACTTTCTATGAGTTATTCTAAACCTATAAAAACTTTAAATTTCTAATAAAATATCACGTGAAGAAGATGTACTAATAATTCAGGATATCTATTTGGTTTTGGGAATCTCTAGATCATTTCCTGGGGAGAGGGACAATATTATTTGGCCAGTTACTCCCCAGCTCTTTCACTGATTCCTTCTGCTGAAGCAGTTTTGTGAATTTAACATTTTGTTTTATTCTATTGTGCACACTGTTAATGGGAAATAAGGAACAGAGGAGGAGGAGCCACACATCATTAGTGCTTCTTCTGTTTTGAGAATGAACCTCAGACCAGGTAACACTGTCAGTCAATTTTGCATCTGCTCTGCATCCTCTTCTGCCAGACCATACTGCTTTCATTTAACTGATTTTATTTATTTTATTTAATAAAACTTTTATTTTAAGTTTTATTTAACAGCCTATTTATTGATGCAGTTTATATGCCAAAGTACAAAACACATTGAAGGCCACACTAGCAGTAGAACGCTGCAAATTTAAATAGGTTGAATACCAAAACATTTTTTCATTCTGATTCTAATATGATGCTTTAAAAGTAATAAAATTAGCTAGTTTGATAACCCACTTCATCCCATAGGGGAGTTCTTTTGATAGCTTTATGATGACATAAAGCTTTTCTTGCTTACATTTTGCTGTAAGAACAAGTTGTGGAAATTAATAATTATTAAAGTAGCACATTACCTATACACAAGAACTATTTTGTGTTATCTTTTCAAGACAGATAAGAGTATAACGTGTGCTCAGCACCTCCAAGTCATTTACATGTGCTCAATACTTCCCATACTTTCAGACAAAACAAAACCAAGGTTTTAGCAGGTGAAATATGCTGGGTTATCTTCTTTGGTTTTCCTTTACATCTAAAATGATATGATAGCTTATTACAGTACCTTTTTATTATTATTAAAAGTTTAATTCTGAATCTTTAAGCAATCTAAATCGGAAGACAGGGATCTCCTCAGCATTTAAAATTTTTCTATTCATTTTTCATAAAAATGTTTAAGACTTCACTAAGTAAATACGAAAAAAAAACCCAAAAAAACACCCAAAACAAAACAACAACAACAAAAAAAACCCCCAAAAAAACCCCCTTATGAAAACTAGAAATGTGAGAGATTTAAGTCTGACCTGCAGTAAGGTGAGTGCAAATAAACAGATGTGAAAGCAGCCCCAGAGAGATTTAAAGCCCAGCCTGTTTAAGCATTTTATCTGCTCTCATGTTGCTTCATTAGTGCAACCCCCCATTTTAAATGAACCTATACCTTCAGTATTAAAATTTGCCAGGAGATAGAGAAGCATGAATTATTCCAGCACTCAGCTCTTACAGAGGCGGCATCCTTAAAGCCTGGCTCTAGGATTGCCTAACAACTTTCTGGTGTTTCTTACATACTTAAAACCCACACCCAGGGTGAACTGAGACATCCCTGCAGAAGATTTGCAAAGACAAACGAGAATCAAAGGGCTCCAAAGAGGGATAAAACACCTCCATCGAGGCCCTGCCACATCTCAGGGGAGCTGGAGCACACCTGAGCTCCGAGGTTCCCAACAGAGCAGTGACACACGACAGCAACCCAACAAATCCTGGCTCTGCTCTGCTGAGCAATCCCTTCCCACATGCTGGGAGCCTCTCTCAGGGTTCTGAGGGTTTCGTGCTTTTCTTCTGTCTAGAGTTTCCCCAGGAGCCAAAATGCTGTTTGAAAGACAAAACAAAACCTTCATGGAATGTTTCGTTATATTTATAGCACACTTTTGATCACGCTCCTCATGCGTTTAGAAATTCATTAGCGGTGTTTCAAGGTTGTTTGCCTAACTTGGTAAATCACTTCATGCCAGTGGCAGCCAGTGAATGAAAACAAAAGAAGAAAAAAAACAGCTGTAGAAAAAAACCCACAAAGTATTTGCTACTTTTATCTTTGAGAATCATTCTGAATTTTAATCACTCTCAGTAGAAGATATTGGTCCACATGTAAGACCATCTTCTGACCTGTAACATTTTTAATTCCCAGCCTGTTCTGGGACCTGAGAAGGGAAAAGGAACTAGAAATGAGAGGAGTTTTCTGTGAGCAGTTAAACCCTGCCTGTGCTGATGCTCAGCACTGCAAGAAGTGACAGGCCAGGGAATTTCTGCTTCACTGACTGGCCCAGGAACAAGCAGGACCAGCTGATGCTCCTGTGTAGGATGGGAATGATGGCTCCTTGCAGGCCCACATTTAACTGCAGGGTGCCCTGACTGTGTTCCCTGAGGGCTGAAGATCAATCACTGAAGCTTTAGGAGATCCAGGTGTATTGAGCCAAGGCTTCCTTGGACTGGGGCCAAGGTGACCCAAGGAAGGTGTTATGGAAACACAGCCCACGGCTCGTCACTGGGCAGCCCTGCAGGGAAGGCAAGGTTTGGGAGTATCCATCAGCTTTTAAACCTCTCACACTTTTCAGTGCTTCCAAATTCCAGCCGCCTCTGCTCCATTCCAAAGGATCCAGCTAATCATTTGATGAAAGACTTCATTCTTCAAATCTGATCCTGATTTAAACAGGAGGGCTTTGCAAACTGAGCCTCCTTAATCAACTGCATACTTAAAGCTGTAATTGTGTGAATACTACTAATTTCATTCCAAAATTACCAGTGAACAATTATTATCTTATTGACTGTCACTTATATGCAAATCACTCACGGGTCCTGATCAACTTTACAGAGCAGTTTCCTGCTAAGGGTCATTAGTGCCATTTCCATGTACTCTGTGATCTCTCTGCTATTACTGTAGCCATAAAGAATGCTTAAATTCATAGTAATGAAGCAAAATTCTTTTTTTTTTTCAATATATCCTGATGACTTCTTCAGAAAAAAAAATCCTTGGACTTAGTCTAGTGATTCAAAAAACTCCATAGCCTTCTGTAATCAGTATCGAATTTTGTTGGAAAGGAAGCTAAAAAACAGGATATTATTTTCAAGTCACGAATGAGGGCTTGTTTGTTTTTGTTTTTTCTTTTTTTCACAAAACCCACTGTAAGTGGGGCTGGCAGCTCTGTGCCTGTGAAAGTGTTGTATCATAATCCACACCAGTAGATCAATGAACTGTTGGACAGAACCACTCAAAACACCTCCCCTTCCCATTATCCTGCTTTCTGGTCTTCCAAGCACAAATTACCCATCAACCTGGCTGACCCAGTTCCAGAAACGCTGCTGTAAAGAGCACCTGTCAGAGTGATGCATGCCCCAGCCCAGAGCAGTGACAAATAGGAGGCAAGAGCACTTATCACAAGGAATAACAATTTAGCTACAAATCTGGCTCAGCATCAGCCTGCCTTCATTTCCCCACTGCAGAATCTCAGAGCTGCTGCAGGACACGACATCATCGTGCCAATTCTTCGTGATTCACCACAGGCCAAATTGCCAGCGAGGTGTGTGACTGCAGGAATATCCTCCAGCTTTTAAAAGACCTGACACCAGATTATTTTCTCCCTCAGGTAAAGCCTGGAAAAGACAGCATGGAAGAAACACGCCCCCCTCTCTTATCAGATCAACTTTTAGTGTGGAATTCACAGCCTGACAACCCTGAGGGTGCTCACCACTGCAGTCCTGAGTATGTTCTGTCTGTAAAAAAATAGAGCTTAATTAAAAGCATATATGCTTCCAAATTGCAATTAGTCATATGTGAAATCTCCAGAGACGCAATGTTTGGCTTAGATTTTATCCTTATCTCCTGTTCCTAAGCAAGAGGGACAAAACAGATTTTCCGACTTGACATTTAGTTTTGACATTAGTAAAGCTAAGCAAGGGAAAAAAAGGGACAGACAGGAAATTAATTGGCTGTGTCCATTACCACGAAGGCCTGAAGTTATCACTATAGAAACTGTGATGGGGAGTGTGCCATGGTGAGAACAGGCTCGTGTGCTGCTGTCACCTCCGAAATTGCCAGGGCACAGGCCAGGGGATGGGAGGTGGATGAGCCACTCAGGCGTAGTCAGGGATGGACTCTCACACTCTCATTTGTGGTTATAGCTGCATGGAAATTAACGTCTGTAATAAAGGCTTCCATTTCCATTAATGAATTACTGACTTAAGTTCACGGGGGTCTCCTGAAGTGAGAGTGGTTCTGGTTGCGGGGCTGATTTAACCCGCTCTTGAACTCGGTGAGTGCTGTGGAGTGTTTCACATCCTCCCAGGTGAAAGGAACACAAACTCAAGCCCAAACTCGGGGCCTTCAGGACAAATGTCCCAGGCTGTGCACAGAAACAGCACCCAGGGCTTGTGCTGGGGAAAAGAACATCCTTTGGTCATGCTGAAGCCACCAAAAGGTAGGGCAGGAGGGAGATTTCTGCCACAATTCCCACCTCACTCTGGTAACATTCTAAACTGCTTTGCTGGTACAGATTTTCCAGAAGGCTGATTACCTGCTTCTGCTTCTTCTGCTGGAAAAGAAAGGTTTTTTGTCTCTTGAAGAGGGAGGAAAAGGAAAGGCAGTAACAGCCAGAGCTGAGGAAGGCTCTCTAGGTCACCAGTCAAAAGGATGAAGTGACATCACATCCCAGGCTCTTATATTTGTTTGGTGTGTGAATGTAAACTTCAGGGCTTACAAGAAATGCATCCATACATCACCAGAATTACCTAATTCCCTCCCCAGTCATGCAGAACTCGGTGCTGTATCATCCCATTTCTCACATGCAGTGAGTGAAAATGCTTGCCAAGACCACAAATTCATAGTAACGGATTGTAAATTCTGCAGGAATTTATCTAAAGGCTTGACATTTTAAGATCTATGTTTTGGCATTTCTCTGTTTCAGTTTATTGAAAAAGCAGAAGGTGAGGGTAAAATAGATTGTTAACACCAGAACCCCGTTCTTTAGATGTGGCACATGCAATACATGAATTCATGCCAAAGAATAATAATCCTATGAATTCTAAACGGAGCAAGTGCCATGGGAACCTTCAATGCACACTCGAGACATTAATTAAAAGTTAACATTTCCACCAAAGTTTCTAGCAACAAGTGACTCTCACCAGCCCCCAAACTGCACACAGAAATATGAGTCGCTGAAGTTTTCAGAAGCATCTGTCTAATCAAGAAGCAATTTTTA
This sequence comes from Pachycephala philippinensis, assembly GCA_013397055.1. Classification (NCBI taxonomy): domain Eukaryota; kingdom Metazoa; phylum Chordata; class Aves; order Passeriformes; genus Pachycephala; species Pachycephala philippinensis. The sequence continues at coordinate 252,061 of VWZT01016180.1, forward strand.
CCACTCTGTCCAACTTTCATTTTTATGCCCATGCCAAAAGGAATTTTAAAAATTTATTCCTAAGGCTCAGGTCAAGAGCAGACATCTGTGTGAAAACCTTATGGAATCTGCTGGAGACTGAGCTGAACACTTTGAGCTGGTGACCAGCAGATGGTGGCATAAGCTAAAATACTGAAATATTTCATGAAAAGATGGCAACAGTGATGAAATGACAGCTTTTGTTTTTACTGAGACTTCAGATCTTTTATCTGATACCAGGATTCTTTCTGCTTTGTTCTTCTTATTGCAATTGCTGTCTTTGTTCAATTCGTTTAAAGCTGGAGAGAAAGGTGTATTTTAGTGTCTTCCATCAAATGTTAATTTTCATGTTCTTTGGTCTAATATTTACACTGCAATTCTATTGAATCAAAAAGCCTTCACTTTCAAGACTCCTGATTAATCAGTTGGTTATTTATTTATACCATTTAATGCAGGAATAGTAATTAAAAAAGAGCAATACCACTGTTAGCTTGATTCACTCTGTGTTAAGCATTGGCAGGATGGGGCAGCACCAGCTTTGCCTTGGCACAGGCCAGAGGAACAACAGCAGCACCAAAAGGACTTTTCTACAGGTATTTGCTCCACACTGCAGTTCATAAATCATTCCTGTTCCAATACCAAGGAACAGTGAGAGAAACAAAAGCAATTTGCTGTTCTTCATTTCGGACTCGCAGCAATGGGGAAGGAGCTGATGGAATTGGTGGCACTGGAACCAAGCAATGCTCCGTCACCATCTGTCCCAGAATTAGGTAAAGAGCACACAGGTTTCCTCAATATTAAGGAAAAATTGGCTCTTGAATTAAATAAGTGCTGCCTAGGTGGATGAAGGCGAGGTGTAAGTAGAGATAAAATGAGGTTTCAGAGCTCACCAGCGTTTGTCAGAGCATCTATCAGAAAGCTACAGAGGGATCTAATAACTGGAGGGCAGCTCTGTGCTCTCCTGTTTCCCGGAGGCCAACGGGGATGGGAACGAAGCCCATCCATTGTCTCTGTCATTCAGAGCCTAAACTGTGCTAATGCCTCACTGTAAAGAACACAGCAGAGAAATCCTGTTCTGAACAGGCACTAAAACACCTGGCACTCAGCAAGGTGAGGCACTGAGCAACCACTGCTCTCTCTAACAGTACTCGGTTCAGGATTTCTTAAAACCAATATCTCCAAAGTTTCAAACTGCCCCAGATTTCCCTTACACAGAATTACCTGTAAAAATCACTTGAAATCATGAAAGAAAGAAGTTTTGCTGTCAGACTTACAGTCCATAATTCACTTCCACAGGAAGTGATGAGTTCAGAACTGTTCAAATTTAAAATAAAAGTCTTTGCTTAATTATGGCTAAATACACAAATGAAGATATATGACACACGCTCACGAACATAAACAAAAATCCCTAAAGGCAAGACACCTTTACAGTTCCACAAAATAATCTTAAAAGAGCCTTATGGTGTTTTTTCAGGATATAAAATTTAAACCTGACCCATCACTGTTATTGTTCTCGGATGGCTCATGCAATAAAGTCGATTCACACACAAAAGTTTCAGGTTTGCCCTTGTGCTGCAGTCCCATTTGCATTGTCTGCAAACAGATTCTTGCACAATTAGAGAAACGGACTTTAAATGTAGTGGTCTTTGTTAAGAAATTCAGTTTCACTGAGACTTTCCCCAAATTACTTCTATTATCAGGGCTGAGCTTGAAGCATTGTTACTACGTAATTATGTAATAAAAACATGAAAGGAAAGCCATGTCCATTTAGAAGGCACCAAACCAGTGATATTTCATTAATCCTTCATAATTCTTTCAAACACCCCGGTTTACCAATATACATGAAAATGAATACAAGTCTTCATTTCTATTCTGATTAACAGCCTTGAGAGAATTAATTCTAATGTCAAAGCTTTCAAAGAACGATTATGGTGGAATTTTTTTCAATACTTTTAAAGGAAATGTGTATGATGTATTTAAACGACTAGGAACTGTACAAATTAAAGAAAAAACCCAAGCCATACACTGGGAAAAACTGAAAAAAAAAATGCAGGAAAGATCATTGTAAAAGAAAATACTGAACCCCTTTCATTTTATCAGATGATAATGAATAAAAAGTGGAATGACAACAGTGAAAGTGTTTTAAAATCTTTCCAAGCCGGGAAATATTTACAGCCTGTAGTGCATGTATTGAATGACATTAAACAAAAAGAGTATGTTCAACTCTGTGCAGCGTGGAATTCTTCCTCAGCCATCCATGAGGGAAAGCCATTCATTGAGTTATTTCCAGTGAGACCCAACAAAACCCTGGCAAGGTTCTGATGAAATACTTGTGTGCTGGCAGGGAAGCAGACAAGGGTATTATCAGTAATCATCTTTTTCCATCCCTAAAGTTACAGCACATACTTTTTTGCAGATATTGACTTTGTTTAACTTTAGGGAGTGGCGTTCCCTCTAAGGAAGTTATTGCATGATGGAAGAATTGAATGATTTAATATCTGTTTATTTTCAAATTATTTTAAAAGTAGAGGTGGAATAGGTTAGCAAAAGCTGTTCTTATGAGAGTTCAATGCTGTTTGAGTTTCGTGCCAGTGTGGGGTGGTGGACAGACAGGAGCCCACAAATACAGGAGCAGAAGCTCAAGGGGCAGCAGGAAAACCCAAATGTGCCTTTGTTTCTCTGATAAAGCCATGTAAGAGAGGTAATTTTACAGCCAGCACATTCCTAATAATCACATGTAATTTTTCAAAATACAATTTCACAGTAAAGGAATAATTTCTCCAGTAGCAACAGCTACTGCAGAAGAGAAATGATAAGACATTATTTTTAATTATGATACAAGTGTCTGTTAATGCATACACACCTGTAAATGAATGTCTATATTTTAATTTTGTCACTGGAAAAAACCAGCCTTTTAAAATTGTTTCTATTTCTAGGATAGTTGGGCATTACAGAAACATGTCTCTCAAAGTGAAGCAGTGAGAATATTTGGTAGCTGTAAGACCTTCTCAGGTAAGTCCCAAACCACTGAAGTTATCAAAAAAGAATTCAGAAGTGAAATGTTATTTGTCAGTCTCTTCCTCAGTTTTAAAGCTCTCTAGTACTTGGATTTATTTCCTGTCCTGAAATCAGAATATTTTGCCCAGTTTTATTTTGAGCAAGTGAGCCTCGCTGCTTTCCTCTTAAAACAACCAGATTCCTATCTCCAGTGAATGACCAACCTAATACTTCTTTTTTGACATTTACTATTTCTTCAAGTTGCAGAAAATATCATCTTTGTCTTTCCTGATGCTGCAGCTGTTAAACTCTGCCATTCCCAGGGAATTTTGCTGTTTCCCCACACGCCCTGGGTGATGCCCTTTATCCCAGGTCAGTGTGTGCTCTGTGGCAGTGCCACCAAAAATGTGTCATCTGTCAACTTGACTTAAATGCTGACAATTCATTATCCCCTCAAGTTTTGACACAAGGGCCACAGTGAAGTAAAAGGTGGCTGCATCTCCCTAAATATCCCAGTGATTCCTCCCGGGTGAGTGCTGCAATTTTCCCTCTCTCTTTTTCCTTTTGTTGGCCGTGGGATAATCACAGCAACCACTCTCCACCATTAATTCAAGTGGTACAGCACAGCTCCTGGACAGAGAATGCACAATTCATTCTAAATGGCAATATTTCCATTTGACTACTTTAGAGTGAAAAAACACATTTCTAATCTTTCGAAGCTGCCTGCTGGAAAGGATTACAGAACTTGCTAATGGAGAGGGATGGAGAAAGAAGAGGTGATAACCATGAGAAATGAGGTAGCGTGAAGGTGGTTCCCCTCAGTTACCCAGTGAACTCCTCTTGATACACAATTGAATTTGTGCTATATATAAAAACAGAAAATAATCCAGTGACTTTATAGGGACAGTGCTGTGTTAAAAGCAACATGCAAATTTGAAACCACTAAAAGCTTCACTGATCCTTGTGTTTGTCGTGTCAGCAAGTAAAAATATGTGACCATGTGAAAACTGATGCAGGATGGGAACCTCTGCATGCAATGCTGCCAAATTTTACAGGCTCACCTGCCCCCTCCTACTTGCAGGAATCTGCTGCATTCCAGTGCTGACAATAAATTTGGGGAACTCACTGTGAAATGTTAGAGATCTATCAAAATTAATGCAGATGGAGGCCGGATGTGAACTGTGTTTCAGTTGTTGTCTAACTCCAAATCCCATCCAGCTCCTGTATTGCAAACTGTGGATATGGAAAAGGAATGGAGCAGTGATTCAAAGTTCTATATATTCACTGAGAGTAAATCACATTAGAAATGGAAAAATCTACAATCTAATCAAGAAAATCCACAAAACAGGTACTTAATGCATATGAAGAAAATTCAGAGAAACTAATCACTATTTCTGATCTGCAGTATAATTTCATTTTCTTTATTTAACCCCCCTTAGACAGCTGTACACCCACAAGTATTTCTGGTATTTAGTTATTTTTCCTTAGGCTTTTTTATTATCTTTATTTCTTTTGAATTTGAACATTAACACAATTTAACTGCTCCATCTTTCAGTACTTCACGTGGCACCAAAGTAAACGGATTTAAGAAGGAAGCACTTTTAGCTGCTGTCAGTCATTAACATCAGTTAATTTGGTTTTATTGTACCTTCCTCATTAGACTCTTTTTGCAACTCCCATTCAAGTCACAGAATCCAGCTAATAGTGCTCATCAAAAGGTGCTAGGCCCTACTTTGTATTACAGGTATTTCTAAAAAATAACTCCAATCTTATGTAAATCTAAATTCCAGTTGATTATAAGCCCTTCACAAAGATAAATTATTGCAAACCAATCTTCTGCAGATGAAAATGATTGCAAAGCTGATTTTATGCATGCTACACATTCTACTGCTAACTCTTAGAGCCTGGGACAAAATAACTTGTTCCTTCCTATTAAAATATAATTGAAAACATACGGCATTCTTTCCCAGCTAATTTCCATAGAGCAGCTAATGAAAATGCTGCAGTGAAACTGGGCTTCAGTTGGAAGCAATATCAGAAAAGTAGTGCCAGCGCAGCATGGGTCTAATTACTCAATTTTTAAACTAATTCTGAGGGCCATTTAGTAAACGCCTGATTTAATAGTTTCACCGTGCTTTGGTTAATATATGACCCAGATGAAAAAGAACAATTGTTTTTAAGCATTATAACAAAGACTCCCTCCAGGAATGCACCCACCCAGTCGTTCTGAGATGCTTTTCAGACCCAGCTCTCTCTTTTCTACAGCATCTGCAGGCTGGCTGTGGCAGAACCTGTGAGAAGTTCTGCAGAGAGGCTGGGAAAATACTGAGCTCTGCATGGGACTCTAAGGGTTCAGGCATAAGTGATCCCTGAGATTTCCCTCAGCCCCCATATTTGATGGCTGTGCAACCCCTGCACTTCCACTTCTGGTGCCAGAAAATCAACCTGGATTTAATGCAGCAGGTCTGCAATGGTCAGGTGCTAAATAAGGTTACTTGTTAATTCTGCTGAAAGCACGACTTGTGAGGAGTGGAGTCCTTTAAAATATATTTTAAAAGAATTACCCAAAGAAATGACATTTCACTTTATGAATCTGTTTTTATGGAAGGGAGACTGCTGTAAAGTAATGGATGTTGCAGCTCTTTGGAAGCACTCTTTGGGGATTACTGCTTGCCCTTACACCGTGAAGAACTTTAATGTGCTTTAGCTTATACAGTGACTTCATGCTTTTAGCTGAAATCCCCTGGTTACACCATAACTCACTCTCACTCGGAGATAACAGCCATATTTAAAAGGGGATACTTTTTATTTCCTGGATAGTCTATCTCTTGCTCCCATGTGCAGATTTACACGTGGTTTCAGTGACAATTAAACAGGGGAATTCAGCTTTATTTCAGCGTGGTAAGTTCTCTGAGGTGACATTTACCATGTGTGCCAACTCTTCAGCTCATCACATCCTTTTCTGATCACAAAGCCCTAAGTTCTCTGCACCAGGAATGCCCAGAAAATGAAATACTTGCAATAGTCTCTGGATGTATCATCTCGCTTTTCTCTCAACAAATTTAACTGATATCTGATGTCTGTTTACATTTCCCTTTGAGACAGTGTTCTCTAATTATTTAAATGTGTATTTTGTTAACAAGTGATAAACAGAGAATGGCTTACTCCAGACAATTTCTGCTAGAGGGCTCTGTGGCAAGAATCTCAGACAATTTTAAGAGCAGGAAATTAATGCTATAATTTTCAATAATCTTGAATTGTCTTAATCTCAAATGCCTGTCCCCACTCCTGTGCCCCCACACCTCAGCAGTTGTTTTCTCTGAAAATCTTCCTGCAAACCAGTTTTTTCCTGTTTTCCTTTACCATATCTAATCATCTTGCATTATTGTATAATGGACTGCATTTCCCTGCTTTCTCTTTTAGCACTCTGAGATGAAAATAAAATCTTTAAAATAACTAAAACCTTGTTTTGCACAATTGCTGTAAAATCAGTGGTGTTGGTGCCATGACCAAGCAGTAGGAGCTCTGTGGGACCTACCAGGCCTCTGAGGTACCATTGTGATACCTATAGAAAGGTGGATTATATTTATTTCTGTAGAAATAAATATTATTTATTATATTTAATATTTATTTAT
>VWZT01016180.1:258769-287120 GCA_013397055.1 Pachycephala philippinensis
TATTATTTATTATATTTATTTCTATAGAAACCTATAGATTTATCACTTGCAAATCCAGATCAGTGAACACAAAGCTGCACTGCGCACAGGATCTAACCCTAAACATTACGAGTAGAACTTGCAGATGAGATGCAGTTGGCATGTGAGAACCTTCCTGGGAGGCAGCTTTCCCTTTATACTGAATGTATCAGGATGAGATGCTAATTTTAGTCAAATTTCACAAATAACTAATTTGCTAAACACGCAGTCAGTTGGTGAGAGCTGTAATCATGGTGATTTTAGTGACACGAAACGTTTAAGACCAGTTTATTTCATATTCAGTAGGCAAGCCAGAAGATAATTTCTAATTTGTAAGTCTGAAATCAGTTCTCCTTGGGAAGCACAACGGAGAAATCCTCATCCTGCTTTCTGAGCTATTATGGTTTCTCTGTGAATACACAGTGATTCTCTGCACAGACACTGAGAACTGTGCACAATTAAAAACCATTGAACTTTTGAAGTGCCTCCGTTAATTGCATAGCAACTACAAAATCAAAAAGAATTCACAAATTCAAGTCCAAACATAGAAAGCAACCTCTAGGAATTCTGGATGTCATTCTTTGGTTCCAGCACTACCTTTTCTCCCCACTCTTCCAGCACTAATCAGAACACACAACAGAAATCCCTTTTCAGGTGATTCCCTGGCTCATCCTTCTTTTCCCTTTATTGGGAACCAGTGATAAATGCTTGAAGCACAGCACCACAATCCTTTAACCAACCCTTTCTGGGAGATTTAGCAAAGAGAAACAGCTGCAGATTCTTGTGCCGGGCTTTGAGGAAACAAAACCCCTCAGTTTTGGCTGGGAGTTTAAGCTGAATTGAATGGGGAAAGTCAGGAATCTCAGAGAGCAAAGCACTGGATCATGGATCATCCCCTGCTCGTGTTTTCAGTGTTGTCTGTAACCACAGGGACTCTCATAAGCTTAAGGGCGAAAAAAAAATCAAGTCTTTCTAAAGTAGACATCAAAACCCATTCAAAACAGTTTTTCTAGAGCCATTTCTACTGGATATGGAAGTTCCTTGTACCATCTTTTGTGTACTTTCAGACTATCTTCTTCACTTAATATTTTTACTATCAAAAAGAGCAAGCAAAGACTGAACTTTAAGAAGAATAATAAAAAAATACGAGTAAATCAGAGAGGATTCCTTGAAATTTACATTTTCAAAATTTGGATTTCTACGAACCACAGATTTCTTAAATTTAAAAGTTAAAATAACTAGCTGATCTTCTCAGCAAATCAAAGTTTTATCATCATAAACCCTTCAGCACGCAGTGTTTTGATTGCACTGTGCTTAAGAAAGGCCTTGCTCCATGGCCATGATAAAGAATAAGATTAACTGTTAGCAAGGAAAACCTCTTAAAATGCTACAAGAAATAAAGCACCAAAAATTCTATTTAAAGTCATCTAAATGTATCTCTCTATTCCATGATCTTCCCAACCCAGGAGGAAATTGCCAGCCCTTGAGTGCACCAATTTACAAATTGAACCTCATGCCAAGGAGCAGCAGCCTGTCAGGGAGGATGTGATGGTGCAGGTGCACGAGCAGGAACACGCACTGAAGTGTCAGCTCAAATAAAAACACAGATCACCTTTTTTCCCCCCAATCAGTAAACAAAGAACATTTACAAAGGGCAGCAGCACACAGAGGTAGAAGAATATCTTCCCTAAATGGTGCTGTCAGAAAAAGGGAGAAGGGCCTGATTAAAATCTAAATGCCAGGATCCCAGACGTTCCCAGGACATGCAACAATTTGTAACAGCGAGGAGAGAAGAATATTGAAGGAGAAAATAAGTCAGACCTGTCAGATAAGGGCAGTGAGTTCATGATTCAGCAATGCTTCATTGTTAGCCCAAAGGTCAAGGATGCAAGGAAAGATATTGGAACTGTATTGTAGCAAAGTGCTAAACACACACTCACAACGCCATTACACCTAAAAACCCTAAATTAAAGCAGGATTTCACAGCCTCCTTACATTTTGGTGTCTGACTGCACTGTGACCCAAGGCAGCAGGCTTTTTCCTTTTCTTTTTTTTTTTTCCCTTCTTTTTTTAGCTAAATTGACTCTGAAAGCAGCCTGCAGCTTTTGGAGGCATCTGGTACCCAAATGCCAATTCTCGCTGCATCTTGACGTTTGTACGAGGTGCTCATCTTTTGAAGCTTCTTCCCTCTTCCCACCACCAAGAATATGAAATGACTTCATCATATTCTCTCAGGATTTTGAAACTATTTCTGAATTATGAAAGGTTAAGTGTCGTATCCTCAAACTGCAATTTGCAGGAGCAATTGCCTTGATAAGAATGTAACATTGAAATTTGTGCTGTCTCTCTCGTAATTAAAACAAAAGGGTGAGGAAGATCCTGGCATCTGACTCGGCAAATTTATTGGAGCATTTTATTTTATCGTTCTGATGGAGACCCAATTTTCCTGTAAGTGAGTGGAAGGGTGGCACTGAATTTCCAGCTGGGTGGTGAGGGCTTTATGCCTGCTCCAAGCAGGAGATGGGCACTGGACCCTGGTTGAATACATACATGTACCTTACCTTACACATATTATAGTTTATAAACTGATTCAGAGGCACACAACAAACTGAACTGGCATCTGGTGGCTCTGAACACAGGACAGTCTAAGTTAGAAAAGTAATCAGCCAGGAATCTACTTATTAAAATGTAGCAATTTATGACTAGAAAAGGATAAACCTCATTGTAGCTACCCATGATATAATCAGGTGACATCCAGATGAGGCAAGATCAAAAGTGGAGTAAAATTATTTTAACTGGGAGACAGACTCACAAGGGTAGCCTCAAAACAGTAAAAATAACAGGTTTAAAAGGACTTGAGTAATATTTGGTAGCAGAATTTAGCTGCAGGCTGTGATCCCAGAGATAATAATTCATAATCAAATCCTAGTAAAAATTCTGTCTAGTTTTTGCACTTTTTTTCCCTAATTTGGAATGTAAGTCCTTTCTTGTGGACAAAATTACTGTCCAGATTAAGGGTAACGAAGACAAACAGCTCCTCAATTACTATTTGTAAAAAGCTTATCATACACTTGCTTCTGTTTCAGTATTATGAATAATGAGAATGTCTCCATCATCTGTTGCAATAAAAGTTTAAACAAAACCTCAGTTACTGCTATAATTTTCAATGTATCTCCTTGTGTGAGTGAACTGAAGATCTGAATTCTGTTCTTATTTCCTGAGAAAGCCACAGGATGGGGCAGCTTCAAAGAGAAATTGCTGAAATCCCCGATTTTGCAAAGCAAGTAATGAAACTCATATTTTGCAGATGTTTACTTAGTACCTAATAGAGAACAGGCTGCATTCCTGGATTTTTCATTAAAAGCAAACCATCCCCTGACCACAGCCACAGCTCAGCTCACACTGGTTTGGAACTGGATACACACCAGCTGAAATTAACCTAAATTGCATTTATTTTTCACTGATTTATTTACAATGTATTAAAAACAATTTTACCATAAAACGAGCAGTGCTACGGCTGTGTTGGACAATAATGAGGTTTTTCCAAAACTGACTATAATAGGAAAGTACAAGTTCTGCTTTGCCATGTAATTCCAGCTGAATGGCAAAGCACAGCCAAATCAGGGCCCTGTAAAATGATGAGAGCTAAAGTATTCTAAAGATGCAGATCCTTTCAGGGCTCAGACAAAAAAACCTCTGGTTTATTTTTCTTTCCTTTTGCAGATCAGCTCTTGGTCTGTGTTTTTTCTAGGCTCGGGCTCTGAATTTCATAAGGGAAAAAGAGTGGGTGTCTTGTAGGTGTCAAGGGATGGCACCAAGGGGATACTTTTACTTAATTTTGGCCACAGATAAATCATCATTCTCCACTTAAAATTGCTTCTCCAACGGTGTGACATAATATTAACTGTATCATCATGAATAGCAACTCTGCAATTCCATCTAAGAATTCACTGAGGTAAACATCTCATTTCTGAAGTGTCAGACAACAGGCAGCATCATGAAGGCTGCAGCTCCACACTTCAGCAGTAATCAATTCAACCAACAATAGAGCTGATTGACAGGAAGCCTGATGCTATTAAAAGCCAAACAAAAAAAACCAGATTTTTTCAAAGTGATAAAAAATGTAGGGACCATCTACACTCTCCTCATGTTTTCTTCCTGCAGGAAAAAATTGCAATGCAGCTGGAAGCCAAAGCAACCTCTTTGGCCCATCTTTAATCAACCTCCAAGTCTGAGCTGTTGCATGAGAGTAAGAACTGGCCAATTTCTAGGCTACATTTTTTTACCAGCTGCTGTTTCTGAGTCCAGGAGAACCTTCAAAGGAGTCTCCACTTTGAGATTTATGCCATGGTTAGCACAGGTTAATAATTACTCTTAGTTTGATTTCTAGAGCTAAGAAGCTGCACTCATCACTCGGGGTGTGAAACAGAGAGCAGCAGCAGAAAACCTCTGGTTGTTCTTACCAATAGAAATGTTTTTTAAAGTCACCCCCGTGTTTTGTTGTGGTCCTGGTACATAAAGCCAGACAAAAGTAAATAGACAAGCCCTGCAAACACAGTTAAACCTCCAGCTCCTTTTCCAGCTCAGTCCTGAGGTGTGTTTTTCCCTATTCACACCGAGAAATAAACCAAACAAAATCTGCCAGGGCAGCATGAGGAACAGCCATAGAAAAACAATTGTAATAACCTGGAACTGTTGTCTTCTCCCCTGACCTTAAAGGTTCACTGCCATTCCTCCATGCAGCAGGAATAACCTGAGACATTCCATCTTTCTGACGTGATGAATGAGCTTCGATTAAAAGGAGCTAAAAGAAGAAAAGCTACTAATGTGTTTTATACAGTCACTGATCAGTCCCTGACATGAAATATTTCATTTGCTTTAGGACATTAAGGAATGTTGTGCACCTAAAAACAACAGCTTGTGTGATAGTATATCTATCATTACATACATCATAAAAATAAGAAGGACATAAATTTGTTTCTGCCTGTTAAAGTCTAATTACCTGTAAAATCATTACTTGCCACTTTAACAAATTGACACAATCAACTTAATGATCCTTAACATATTAAAATTTGCAGTGTGTTTCTGCTTGCTGCCTGTCCAAACCACAGTAAATATTTGCTGGTTCAGGTGACACCACAGCGAGGGTCAGATCTTAATTTTTTCTGCTAAGTACGAGTAATTGCAGCGTTGTCACTTGCCATGGTGCCTGTTATCTCATCAGCCCCAGCTTGGGATGACAGCAGAGAGAGCTTTGTGGCATTCTCTCTTTAAAATGACATTAAATATTTATGCCTGGTGTTGCTTTCTCTCTTAATATTTGGAAAGACACGCAGGAATCATGTCCAGAATGTGTCCTTCAGATAATCCTGTTTATGACAGTACATCCACAGTGTTTGCTATCGCTTTCTTTTAATACCTGAGACACCCATGTTACAAAACTTGTGATGAGCTGCCAGAATCTTCCTCCTGACCACCCACCTTTAGCTCTGTACACTGATTTATTTTCTTTGCAGCACCATCTAGCAGTCCAAGAACATGACCAGACATAGTTTATTCTTTCCCACTGATATAAAAGTTTTCTGCTCTGTGAAAATTACAATATCTAGATCCTTGGGAGAAAACCAAACCCCCTCAGAACACATCCAAGCTGAAAATCTTGTGAGCCAGCATCTGCTATTTCATCTGGGAGATAATAACTTGGTACAGCAGTTGGTTTTAACTCTCAAAAGTCCTGTGTTCAAGGCTGGAATATTTTCAGACATGGAAGACTACTTAAAGTTAATGAAGTGACTTCAAATAAAGTGTCAAAGTCATGAAGAAAGAAACTCATTAGAAGGAATGAGACTTTACAGGTGTTCTGATGCTCTTAAGTGCATGTGCCATCCCTTCTGATTTCTAAACACTGTGCAGAACCTTTAAACAAGTTCTTAAAAATTTAATTTTGATTTTCAGTTACTGTAATGATCCTTTCCCTCATATTTAGAAAGTACAACAGAAAACCTTTTTAATTTTCTTTTGCTTGTCTCTTTCTAGTACTTCCCTAATTTCTCTCCATAGAAGAATTCCCATTTTCATGACCATTCCATGAATCTCGTCTATTTCTAATAGATATTTATATCAAAAGACATAATTAACCCCAAAATCAAGGGAAGACACTGAAGATCAAACAATGCTTAATGAAGGCACCAGAGAAACTGAAAACCCCTTAACATTAAAAAATAAAATAAAAGCTGACAATACAGTTTATAATCTTCCAGGGTTTCTGTGTTCTCTCTTTAATCATATACAAATGTGAGGAAAATTGTACTACCTCAAGTTGAATAACATTTTTTTAAAGTTATTTTGAAGCTGTCGCACTACAAAAGTAATCTTCAAATTAGGAAAAAAAAAAAAGAAATAATTTGAAAGTCTGAGTTTAAGATGGCAATTCTGGTGTTTAATCAATCCTCACACTGACATACTACCAGCAATCTTCTAATTAAAACATGACAGTATCTTGATCAACAATCAGAGGCAGAAACATCAGTGTGAGAGGGTCATTGTGACTGGATTTTTAACCTTCATAATTTTTCATTTATCTTCTCACTAATAAAAATTACCTAATAAATTATACAATTTGGTTAAAATAATAAAGCATTGTTATCCTCTTCTCATTAACTATATTATTCCTACAACTGTAAGAGTGGAAACGCCTCTATCAAATTCTACAGGGAAGAAAATTGCCTGTTTACCAAATTCATGCTTAAAAGAACTGCAGGATCCCTTCCTTAAACTTCAGCCATAAGTTAAGGAAGCTTTTCCCCACTCTGTTTTTAAAAAGACCTCGCTGTCAGTCAGGCAAACTGCAGCAATTAATGGGGCCAGTTTACCCACACTTGTTCTCAACCCAACATTTACACCTCATAAAGCTCTTCCTTCCACTTCCACTCATTATCTTCTTATGATTCTGATTGCCATTAGAAGGGATGAGTCTTTGTCAGAAGCTTTTTCACAGTCTGCTGTCTCCTCCACAGTCTGGCACTTTGTGTTGTGTTTTAGGTGATTTGTCACCAAATGCATTCTGAGACAGGGTAGAGCTCTTGTTCCTACAGCTGTACACATTCATCTGAGAATTAGGACAAAATAATTTAAATTCAGTGAGGAGGCTGACATTTTTCTTGGAGCATTTTGTTTTAATCCTATTTGCATTTTTGTAAGAAGCCAGTTTCTGCTGAACAACAAGATGAGGATGGTACAAGGCCTCCTAAGGGGCTCTTTTTGGAATCCATTCATGGAAAAACTTACTCATGGGAAAACCAAAACATCGTAAAGTGTTCAAAACGTTCAAAACAAGAAAGGAACAAATACGCATGTAATGCTTAATGAAATCCTACATTGCATGAAAATGTCAGAAAGGGAAGGAACTTGTCCTTCTTTCCATCTGAACTGTAAAAATCGCATTGAAGGTGAATCCCAGGAGGAGTGCAAATTCTCACAGTATTTCCGAACATGCTGGGGAAGAGGAACCTAAGCCTTGGAAGACTCAAACATGAGAGCAAGGAGGAGATTTCCTGGCTAGGAATTATCTTGCTGTTGAGACAAGCTCTATCTTTTATGTATAGATATCTTAATACAAGAATAATAACAGAACCATCCCTGTGTTACTCTGTTTCCATTACAAACCCAAAACACAGCCCTACACCAGCTTCTGTCCCAGCCCAAGCCAGCACGAGTCATTACTGATTAATGCAGGAACTACTAAACAGTTTGCAAAACAAAATGTTCTCCCCCATTTCTAAGAGGAAGTTCTGCTTGGTGCGTTAAAAGAAGTTATGAAATTAATTGGAGGTCTTTCCTCCAGGTAAGTGCATGTGGCTCATTAGCATTAATGGAAAAAAGCCTTTTGCAGTGGTGGGAGAAAAATATACCCCATGTGCAATTAGATATAAATGGCTCAGTTAAAAAAATCACCAAAACCCCAAATCTTGCTGCCTCAGTTTGTGTCATTTATGGACACAAGGACCAGGAGTGATAATTTACTCCCCAGAAGAAAGTAGAGTGGTAAAACTGCTGTCCAAGCTCACAGGTACCCCTCCTGCAATTCCATTTGTATTTTGCTGGAACAGAGTTCAGGCCTGCAGGCTTCAAAGCTCATAATAAAGACACCGAAATTTGGAAGTCATGTTGCTTTCTAGTCAGGAATCTCACACAGATGGTCACAAAGAATCAAAGTCAGAAAACTGAGGATGAAGCCATACTAACAGTGAGCCTAAAGCTAGAGGCAGACTGCATTTCCACTTAAATTTTGAGTCAGAAAGGGCCTGTTGCTCTCATTTCTGTGATGATCCAAGCTTTCCCCAGGCAATTTAAAGAGAGTGTTTTGATGACTGGGTATTCTTCCTTTTTTTCTTTGGTTCCCATTCTGTCCATTGTGTCTGATCTCCCTCCTTCCCTTGTCATTCACTGTCTTTTTTCTCTCCTCCTATGGTCAAATTATTCCTTATGAGCATTCCAGAGGATACTAAGGCAGTCATTGGTTAAATAAATATCCACAAATCTAAAAAGGGAAGATCCTGCATGCTGCAGTGGGGAAGTTGGTCACAGAAACTTGCACTAATTGAGGGAGGTAATAATGACAGTATGCCATTAAAAGACAGTAACTGTGCATTTGAACTTGCTTTCAGCTAGCTGGGATTAAATACTAGAGATTCAAGAAGAACTTATACAATGAACAGGAGTTGTGACCAAAACCAGAAATGGCAGCTTCAGGCTGCTCCTGGAAAACATCAAAATGCTAGGAAAATTATTTCTCTGCAATAACCAATTTTCCTAACACATCAAATGTTGTCACAGAACTGACCAGGATTATTACCAGGGATGAACAGCACAAAAGAACAGCTCTAGCCTGTAGTGAATCCCAAGTGCATCCTGCATTGCACTCCAACTCTCCTCTCACGTCTTTCAAAAGTAGAAATCACACGTCAAAAGGAAAAGAAAATAGCTGTGCCATTATCACAACCACTTTTAATCATTTGGAAAAATATGGTAAAGGTGGAGAACTATCTCTAAGGGGGAGAAAATCGGGACCAAGAGGAAATCCACTTTGAGAAATGACACCAAGTTTGTACATGGCCCTAAGGAAGGAGTGTGGCCGCCGTCTTCTAGAAGTTCTTCAGAGCGTGCCAAATTTCAAAGTCTCTCTTTGATATGACTGCAGTGATTATCATAACCTGCATCCCATCCTAGGAGCTCCATATGTGACATTTCCTACTTTGCATAAATTCACGGGGAGGTTTCAGTTCATATGTTTCCTCACAAATGGCTCAGCGTGGATCTCAGAGACGCAGACTTACAGAAGCCGGGTTACATGCAATAACTTTCATATCTGTATTTCATTCACTTCAAATACTTTATTTCTTTGACATATCTCACAGATCAGGCTTTTGGGCTTGTCACTGAACTTTCATTAGATGCCTAAGGAAAAGCTCTGTAAATGGTGTTGCATTTAATTTTATGCTATCCTCGCTCACCACTACAACTGCACAGTAAAATAAATATGTTTTACAGCTCTACAACTGAAAAAGTTGCTCTGATTTTAAACACATGAGCAGGAAAAACAGTAATAAAATCTTTTAACTGCTACTGATGTGAATGAATTACTTCCTTAGTTTTATTTGCAGTATTTTCTCGATTTTATTCATGTATCTTAGGGAAAAAAGTATTAATTGGAATCCAAGGTACCCATGTTCATTAAAAGTAGTAATACCACGTATCTATATGAATATGTATGGATGCTGTAATCATATCTTGATGACAAATCTCCATCTGTGTGTGAAAGTTGTGTTCTTGCATGCTGGCTGCTCTGTGCCACGTCCCTGAGCTGACTGCCCCAGGCTGAGCACAGAGATTCCAAATTCTGCCAACTCTGGAGTGGCAACAAGTCCAATGGCACACTGGCAATATCCATATTGCTGAATTTCTCACTGGCAAGGGATAAACTGACAGTGCTAAGTCATCCCCAGAACTCACTGAAAATTATGTTTGAATTTACATGTTTAGAACTCTCTACTCAAAAAAAAAAACTCCCCCAAAACTTGTCTCCATTTAAATTCATGTCTCCACTTTTTTAGCGTCTCATTTTCCCAGTGAGAAAGTTGCAATTCCTCTTTGTCTGGGTATATAAAGGCACAGGTGATATCTGCAGCTTCGCCACAATTTGTGGTTCAAGAAAAGAATAAAAAATTCCCTGCCTCCAACCCGTCAGATGCACTGCACATTTCCCATTCCCTAAAACAGCCACAGATTTTAGAAAAGTCAGTGTGATGCCTTTTCCAAAAGAAATGTCACTTCAGAAAACACTCCTTTAAGATATGGTTATGCATACATTAAGAAAATTATAGACTATCAACTTCTTTTTTGATTAAGTGTTCTTTTAGAGGAAAGACTGTATGCAAACCTTCATACAATCAGATACAATATTTAACATCATTTCATCAAGAAAAGCAGCCCAAAAGTAATCTTCCTAAGATGATACCACACAAATTACACCAGACTTCCTTTAGAATTTGATTAGGTGAAAAGATAAATCATAATCAGTGCTTGTTATCTCTGTGGTCTATTTTTATTAACAATAACCTTCCCAACGTGAGCAGTAAGCAAGAAATCTGCATTTAAAGTCGGTTATTTTTCATCTAATGAAAATTCTGCCTTTTAAAGCACCGTGACTCAACTCAGCATCTTTCCTGTTTCTGTTGGGTTTAGACTGACTCATTCCTGCTCAGAGGAGAGATCCTTCAACAATGCTTCATTCTGCAAAGTGCTCGAGATGCTGATGATCATCTGCAAGATTTATTATTTCAACAAATAAAACCGACAGACTGCATTTGAAAATCCAGATGTTTAGTGTTACTCATAAGGCAAAAAGGCTTAAATCCCACTGAATTCCAGTTCAATGTAGTCATTTTGTTGCTTATTACATAATAAAACAAGCAACAAAGATTTGTTTTAGACCAATTTCCTCATTAAACACTAATAATGAGGGAATAATAATGAAAAACCCATTAAAAATTCCAACTCATTCAGCTGTTAAAATGAGCCAGATTTGAAATACTGGAGTCTGCTGAAAGTCTGTCCTTTCTACAAGCACAGAATTGATATCTACTTAAAAAAGAAAAATCATACTATTAAATTTATAAAGAATTACCTAGCTAATGTAAGTTTAATTAAGCATACACTCCTGGCAAAATATTTTAATATTCTACACTGTTAATTCCAGTATAGAGACACTTTGTTTTAAGAAATTGATAGAGATTTCTCTTGTCATGAGTTCTGCTAGTCCTTCATTGGAAATAATTTATTACATTTACCAGAAGTTTCAGGTAAAAAGGGGAAGGCCACCAAATTTCTCACTAATCATAATATTTAAGTAAATCCTGGAACACAGGGTGATGAGGTGGGCTTTTTGTTCGGTTCTTTTTTCAAGTACCATTTGTACATNACTGGTTTAAAAGTTGCAATGATAAAATGTTGGGATAAAGATTCTGCTGTATAACCAGCAGGTTTTTACAGAGTGATACATTAAAAAACAAACCCAGAAGCTCCTTTTTGCTCACCTTAAGGTGAAAGCAATTTGGGTCACACACACCAATAACTGACCTATTGCCCAGTGTTTCTGCTCCAGCCCGTTTTGTTGGTAGTTAGGATTTTCATTTATTTGATACCCTAACACACCAGTTTTGTTTCACATGGAAAATTCTATTGAATTCTAAAACTCACCAGTTGTACCAGCTTGTGCTGTTTTTACTTTTGGTAGCTTATTCAAATAAATAGAAGGGTTATTTCTAACTCCAAGGGAAGGAGTTCTAATAATGAGTGTCTATGTTCAGTTTATCCCATGAATGTGACTCCTCATGGCCCTGCCCAGCCCCAGGGAGGAACAGCAGGTTCTCATTTAGTTCTTTACCAAGGGGTCAACACCACCCAAAAGAGATTCACTGCACAAGGCACGACTTTAAATCTGCCCAATTCATAAACTTGGCTTATCACATGACTGTCTCTCAATTTTCAATAATGAAATGATCGGTTTGACAAATACTGCAGAGTGTAAGCTCAGCCTTGACATGGAGAACACCTGGAACTGAACATCAACTACAAAACAATTTTCTTCATTGTTCACACTCAACTTCAGGCCATAACAAGATCACTGAGCAAAGTCATGTGATTTGAAATTCGATCCCTGAGCAAAGCCATGTGATTTGAAACTCAAAAACACCCCCCCAGTCGGTGAGACCTATAGCTAACAGTCCTTGCATTGATTCACCTCCATGGCAATTATTTGAAATTCAGTAATTTTTCATTCAGCAGTTCTCCCTTTCATACATTTGCAGTGTTTTTTTTTTCTTCTTTATGAATGTAAACGCATGGACTCAATATCTTGGCAATGTTTTTAATGAAGTCTCCAGAAAAGCATTAATTGCTGTGATTTAATGGAGAAAATGATCTATGTTAAGCTCTTTTGATAATTGCTATGTCTGAATTAAAAGTTTCATTTTCTGTCTTGATTTTGAGAATTACTGGAGTGCTTTATATTGTATTGTTACACTTTTTCCCCCTGAAATTAGAAAAGCTGATTGGCTCATACCTTTGTTTCTTGTGTGTGTTTCATGATATTATGATTATAGTTAATTTTGAATCTAAATTTGAGGATATAATGTGTTTTTCTCTCAATAAATTTCCTTGAAGATTACAGCCCAAAGTTATGCATTTTAGGAGGAAATACTTGTCTTGCACACAGAGACTAAATCCAGCATACTGGGGTTAGATAAAAGAAAAAAACCCTGAAAACCAAGGTGTTATTGCAGTATGTTAAGTAAATTAACATAAAGCTGTTTAATGGACAGAGCAGTACCACTCAAACCTTCCTCTTCTGTGCATTTACTTGCTTTTCATTATTACATTTCTGTCTGGAGATGTAATAATGAAAAAGCAAATGTTAGCCAAAAACCTCTCTCTGTAGCTTTAATCACGAGTTTTGTTACAAATATGGTACATGTGGTAAGCCTGCTGCTTTTGTGAACACAAAAATAATAGAAATACACTATTTTAACTTTTAAAGATTTGTCTTGGAACATCTTTTATGAAAATTTAAAAGCATAACGAAGAGCAAAATAACAACCAAGTTTCCCAAATGAAGGATGTTTAAATTTATCAGAGGAGGCAACAAAGAACTGGCATCTTCTCCCAAACTTAAACCACAAAGTTAGAAATTTGGTTTATTTGCATATAAGTGTGAGAAACGTAAGAACTTAATCTTTGCTTTAAGGGAAAATATTCAAAAGACCACTACCTGTGGAGCTGCTGGGCCCTTTGTAGATTGGGTCAAGCTAACCTTGAAATACTGATTAGATAAAATTAATAATGCATTTGCTCCTGTAATCCTGGTTATCCATACTTTAATGTAGGAAAGGCCATGCTCAGTGTTTTTATAGACTCACCAAGAACACGTATTAGCACAGCAGTCTGTCTGGTTGCAGCAGAAATACAATTATGGAAATTAGATGTGTGCTCCCTGAAGACTGCTAATAGAATGATTGACCTATATACCGTTTAATTTGTTCTCATGCTTTCTCTTTATTGTCTTCCAGCTGCAGCAGATATTAAAACTTGTTAAACTGCATCGCTCCCCACTTATATACCAAAGGTGCTTGTGTCACTTCGTGTCAAAAGCAATTAATAGTTTGCATGCTCCTTATCACCAGCAAGACATTGAGGATTGGTTGGTTTTGTTTGTTTTTTTTTAAAAAAAAATCAGTGACTCTATAGACCCTGTGTCTTAAAAACTTGGAAAAAGATCTCAATTTATAGTTAATAGTAGTAATAATAATAATAAAAATGACAACCCTAATAAAATTGTTTTTAGAAATACACGAAGGAATGGGCAATAAGTTAAAAAGAGGAATCTTTCTTTAAAATAAAGTAGGGAAATTGCAATGATTGCACTGGAAACAGTTGCTGTTATTTTAGAGATATCTAAATGTTCTCTGTTAATGCATTGGGGTGCTTTATCTACTCAGCATACCAAAGTTCAAACAGGGCAAGAAAAAATTGCCAGTAATTGTCAGTGGGCCATTGGTGAAGCCATCACTATTTGCAAACAGGGCTTATTTTGCTTCATCTTAGCAATTTCTTAAACCCAAATTTCTACAGTTGATGCCAATAAATATTTGCAGACAGGTAAAATGTAAGTGCTAAATGAGATATTAAATGAAACACACATTCAACTCTAGTTGCTAGTCAGAAAAGGGATTTGCTAACCATTAAATAGAAAATTTTAGATAAAAACGACCAGAACTACTCAACTGTGCCAAGCTGATAAGTTATAAGATGGCAACGTAAGAACAAAATTATTATTTCTGACTTCATTTCTCATGTATATCAGCAATATTTAGGACCACATCCCTCTCGAGGGATCTCAAAACGTGTTCAGCCCCTTAGAATCCTAGAAAACACTTCAGAGGTTGTGTGAATTACACCTGTCTTGAGGCAGAACAGGTCAAGAAACTAAAGCAGCCAAGTGGGGGCAAAAGTCTCTGTATTTGGGGAGCTACAACAACCAATTAATTTTCAAATGGTGTTTGCATTTTGACATTTTAAATCTGCTGTCACTGACATTGGAGCCTGGGATCAATTGTCAGTTTCTGGCCCACACTTCCTGGGATTAGTTGTATTTTTTAACCAGCTTTATTTTGGTGTGCTTGTTTATAGCAAATTTGCTTTCCTTAAGCTGTAAATATTTGATGGGAAACAAAAGGAGAAGTGAAAAGGCCATGCAAACACTCACACTAAGCTGCAACTTTCAGGAAACGTCAGAGGGTGAAGAAGCACGGCACCGAGGTCTGACAGCAACAAAAATGGGTGCAGGGGTTGGGTTTGTCTGGGCTGGTTTTGGGGGGCTCCGGGGGTGGCTTCTGAGAGAAGTGCCAGAAGCCATCCCCGTGTCCAATAAGGCTCAGGTCAGCCAACCCCAAGAGCCCATGGAGACTCATTCTGGAGTGATTTGTGACGGATTTCAGCTCGTGGGAAGGAGGAATTTCACTTTGGAAATGTTTGTGGAGAAGGCTGTATCCCTGTCTAGAGGAAAGCAATCAACAGTTCTAACATAGCAGAGGGTTGATACAGAGCTGTATTTTCACTTTTCCTGAAATTAATGAACTGCAGCAGGTCTACAAAAAAGGATGAAAATGGGTAAAGGAGATTTAACTTCAGAGGTCAGTGACTGATATCCCCAGGACTACCTTAAACTCTGGACTTTAGGAAGTTCAGACAGGACCCAGTGTCCCAACCTTGCAGCCTGGTCACCAGGGAGATGAGCTCTCTGCAGGGCACTCACAGCAATTTATCCTCTAGAAGATTCTCAGCTGGAGCCTCCCACTGAGCTGTGACATTTAATACTCTCAATATATATTGAAAAACATTCTTGATACGTATTCCCAGCTCAGACTAAGTATTCAGATTGGGAGGGAAGAATTTCAGATATTGAAATCGTAAATGGAGATAACAGTTGAAAATGTCAGCTGTATCTGAAAGAAAAATCATTTGACAAGATAGATTCATTAACTCTTCATTCTTCTGCAACAAAATGATTTCCTGTTGTGTTTTTCAGACATTCACACCTTTCAAATAGCAGAACTCATTAAGGTTGGTTGTTTTTTTCCTCCCTCCCCAAGAAGACAGCACTGACAGCAAAGCAGCTGTTAACTCACGGGCAGCCTGAGACACCTGGCAAAAAAATGTGTTCACATTAACAGGTTCTGAAGAGGTCACTGACATGTTACCAACACGCTGAGAGAAGGAAACACTGGAGGCACTGCTGTGAATGGAATCTACATGGAGAGATGTGGCACAGAGATATCAGCTCTGCTGTGAGTGAAGCAAGAGCGGAAATTCAGATTTAAGCACCTGAAGAAAACAGAATTGGGAGCTACAGGAGCAGTTATGAAGGATCTTCTCCCAGGGCACCACTCAGAAATGACACTGGAGGTGTTTCCATGTCACTGTTACAGCGAGGGCGGAGGGTAATAACAACACAGAAACAGGAATAGAGACAATAGAATAGAATTATTTAATTAATAACAGACAGGGTTTTTATGTGTTTAGTTCCCTTAGTGTTTACCTGAATGGCAAGAGGCTATTGGACCTCTAGCTAACTGCTTATCAGAGTGATTGGTCAATTCTCACATCATCCATTTCCCTAGTTCATATCATAACAATCTTAAATATAGTTTGCAGGTGCAAGATATAGTTTGCAGGTGTGAGATAGCGAGGTTTGTTTAGAAAAACCCATATCATTGTTTTGAATAGTTTGCATGAGAAAGACAGAGCTCTCACGAAATGCTGCAGAGAGCTGAAAACTTCTCTGCTAAAGCTTTTTAGCATCCATATTTCCATGCTGTGGCCTCCATTCTGACACCAGCACCAGAACGGGAGGAGCAAGAGGATGTCAAAAACAGGCAAGCAGGGGACAGATGTACCACTGAAACCCCTGAGCCAGGGAAGAGCAGCCACTGGAGCAGCCTATTTTGGGATTGCTGGAAGGTGAAGGGCCTATCCCAACTGGATTCCAATGGGATATAAATGAGCTGCCCAGCTGTTGCCAGCAAAGAGGGAATGGACAGACCCAGACAGCACTTGTAGCTGGTGTCCCTTGTCCCCTGTGCTGTGAACAAGTTGTCCTTGCTAAACTCCTCCTGTGCATAAACCACCCTGGGACATGCAGAGCATGGAGCAGGTAAAATCAGCTCACCAAAGATTTTGTATAATAAGATCAATTTCCTTTTCATAGGATCTTGCATTCAATTTATTACATTAATTTCCCTGCAGAAAAGTTCAAAATATGTTTTATTTTTCCCCCTGTATTTTCTCACTTCCTAAGCTCACCATAGGAATTGAGAGTTATTAAGTGGCCATGCTTGTAAAAAGTGAAATTTAGGCCAAATAGTTAAATTTATTGACTGCAATGTCATAGTGTGTAGCTACACAATTATGGCAATTGTCAAAGTGTAATTCAGGCCATGCTGTTACAGCATGAGTCTTCTAAACCCCACATGATTTATGCAACTCATACTAAAAGTTTTGAATATTCATAACAATCCTCACAATCTGTAGGCAAAATATATCCATAATAATTCACAAATCTTTTAAAGTAATTAGTACGTTGGAGGATTTTCATTCTGTGATCAATAATTGAACAGTTAAAGGGGTAAAAATCTGCCAAATGAATTATTCATGGTGAATGTCTCACCCACTGCAGGCAGAAACTTCAAAGAACACGGCCCCATTCTGCTCCCTCAGAAAGGAGCAGTGGATTACCAGGGCTCAGGATCCCACGAGGAAGAGCTCAGGTTCAGCATTTTGTGGGAATCATTTGAGAACTAAAATATGGCTCAGCACAGGCCACGGAAACAGGGTTAAACAGACAACAGCAACTTTATCAATAAACCTGGATTTGATGGCTCGGTGCCAATATTCTGCATTTCCATGTATAGAGTCAAATCAGAGTCAGATTTAATGATCCCATTGGCAAACAACCACTCAACTCCAGCATTTTTGTGTCATTTGCTGAGCTATATCAAGTGTGAAGGCTCCAGACAACAGAACTAAAGCTATTTCCAGTAACAAATAACCCCTCTTTCTTTTTTCAATGGATCTTTGTGCTATAGAGATGTAACAGAGATTTTGAATCATTGTTTTTAAATCAATTAACTAGTTTATGGTTATTTTATTTTGTTTTCCTCTTCCAAGTGCTATTAATTGTCATTATCTACTGATTAGATAAAGAATACAGAAGTCTGGAATCCTGTGTTGGGAGTTCCAGATGTATTTTCTTTTTTAATTTGAAAGAAGTTGCAAATATCATTTATTAACATAAAATTACATTTCAAAATTATATTATCAATAGAAAAATAGCTTGCCAATGAAGATTAATAGAATACCATTAGAAGACATGGATTTTCTAGCTTTATTAAATCAGTCTCCTAGGAGCAAATTGTGTTAGGAGAAGATAATCTCACTGAATATTCCTATACTTGTGTAGAAGATTATTTTTTATTAGCTCAATATATTAAGACTACAGTAATGTGCAAGAATTAGTACCCTGATTTCTTATCACAACTGGCACAGAGCACTGAGGCAGTGCTCTGCAATGAGTGCTTTGCTAAGGAATGTCTTATTCATGGTTTAGAGAAGAAGAAAGATGATTACAATTTCTAAATCGCTAAATTCATTTTAGAAGAGAAAGAAGAACACAGTCAGGAAGCAGAAATGAAAAATATGTTAAGGCCTGTATGGTATAGCACAAGGTATAAATAAATCACTACAGCTCTGAAAGCTGAGAAGTTTCCCCTCACCTGACCTCCATCAAGTCACTCTGAGGAGGAGATAGAAGCAAATGATGGATTTTTCCCCATCCCTACTATTTTCTATTTCACAGTCTGGAACGAAAAGATGAAAATCTCATGTGATGAGATTTTAATGTCATGAAATATGAAAGACAGTTAAGACAGGAATCCTGATCTGAGTATGGTACCTGCAAAGTCTAAAGCACTATTCTCCAAATCTCACTGCAATAGAGGAGTTTGAAATGCTTGTATGTAATTTGTACCTCTATTTCTGTTTTGGAGGAAATAGAGCTTGCTCTTAGTTTAATAAATTCACTTACAGGCTAAAAGGAAGCACCAGGAACAGAAGGTTTAAAGGAGTATTGGGAATAGCTGCTTACAACAATACTGAGAGCTGCTGAAATGCAGACTCTTTGCTCAGGGCTTAACCAATACCTTGGAGTTGGCATCTGTGACAAATTGGTTCTGGATTATTAGTCAGACTTCAGGCAATTGTTGAGGCATCAATCTCTCATTCCGTGGCATCTGCTCATTCACTAACCTGTGCAGCTTTGTGTCAGAAAGTCAATTTTTGTCCACGGGTTTGATAGATGTTAATGTGATTGTTTCAGCCACCATCCTTTTGTTCTTGTGATGATGGCTCAAGCTTTGCTCTGCAGAATCTTTTAAGACTGAAGCTTGATTGGATAATAAGGCACAAGTTTTAAACTCATCTCCCCCTCGCTTCTGCCAAAGAACAGATTCTCTGCTTAAGATACAATTTAGCAACCAAAACCCAAAGAAACTGAGCATAACTTCTCCCTGTGCCAAGCTGGAACATTTTATTGTTGGCATTTGTTGCTTTGTGATGGAGTGTGGGGCTCATGGATCCCTCCTTGGTGTGTCTGTGACTCAGGACATTGCTGCTGACAATGCTTCTGGATCTAGATTTACTTTCTTTTATTCACTATTGCATTATCTTTACTTAGACTTTTTTAGTAAAGGGGATAATGCAAGTTTTGGAAATGTTTTACTTAAAATGGCATGGGTTTTACAAGCTTTCACTTGGGTTGCCCTAACCATAAGAATATGGTTTAAAAAAGAAAAAATGATGGTATGTTTCCCATTCTTTTCCATTATCACCCAGTGAATTTCTGGTTTTAGCTATAAATACCAGTTGAGAGAGATTTGATTAAATGACTAACCAAGCATTAATGAATTTTCATTACTGCTTTAGATAAATTATATATTAACATAAGATTCTTTATGATACCTGATCCCCCTTTGAAAAGTCTCTATCCCAATTATTTTTAAATCAGTACTGTAAATGATAACTAATTTTAATTCTCATATTCATCACTGCAAAATCAAAATCAAAAATATATAGTGGAAAAATAAACCTCACTTGAAAATTAGATTTGTAGTTAGACAAATTATGCATTTGGTGGAATTCTTTTCTAAAAGTGAAGAGTTCATCTTTGGATTTGTAAGGAGATGAGACCTATTTCATATAAAACGATGGTGGCTGTAAAGCTGTAACACACAGAATTATTTTAATTTTCGAAATGTCTCAAACAGGGTGAAGTGGCTCCTGTGGAATGTGTGGTGCAAACTGCACTTCCAGGATAAAATTGATATCTGTTGGGTGCTGTGGTGCCCCTAATTAGTATTGCTGCTGTTACATATCTGTCAAACACAGGATGGACCCACAAAACCTAATTAGCTGTTTAAACTCATTTCTGTGCCACGTTTAATCTTGAGCTTGTCACATTTAAATTTCTTTAAACCTTAATAATATTCAAGATCATGCACTTGTGTTAAAGGCAACATGTGTTTGAGCCATAATGAGTGGCTGATGGGGAAGTAGTCATTATGACTCAGACAACTTTTTTCTTTATTTATCCAGGTCAGTCATTTATCTTTCCTTTAAGATTTATGAGGTTGTTTTACTCAAACCAGTGGAAAACTAAAATCTGATAACTTGTTTTGCATTTCACATGTTGCTAATTCAGCCACATTCTTGATCACTAATACCATAATTTTAATATAAAACGTATCCACCTGAAAAGAACTGCTTAACTTAATACAAATGTTTAATTTGTATTTCACATTAAGCACATACATTTAGCTTAACTGCATTCAAAGACTCTAAAATATCTGGGAAAAAAATTACTGGAATTTTTAAATTTCTTTATAAATATTTTTCAAGGAAACTGTAGGAGATGTGAGGCTGCTTTATCTGTCAATATCAAGAGGTAAAAACTCTCTGCAATAAAGAGATATTAAGAATTGCCGTAATTTAGCATATGCATCTTTGATTTCACGTTCTGAAAAGCAGCTGCAGATGTTTGCTAGTCTGAGGTGTGCTCCCAGTCCATTTTAAGCATTGGTAATTTAATAAATATGTGTTATTAAGAAGCAATGGAAAGCCATAGCAGAAATAGAGCAGTGGTTATGATCTGTGTATTACACTTGCATTAAAGTTTTACACATAAAAAGGATGAAGGAATTCTTGTTGGAGGGAAATTAAGCAATTAATTTTTAAGGCTGCTTAATGCTTCTGTCAAACAAAGCTGGGTGCAGAAAACAGGCAAGAGAGGCCTTCACAGGGCTTTTTGTAGGAAACTAATGATAAACTACAACAGAGCTGCACCTCAGGATGTGACACAAGAATCAGGCTTGGACCAGATCCTGAGATTAATTTTTACAAGTAACATCACTGATGTTTCCAAATGGTTTTGAGGAGCTGAGCCTTAGGGCTCGAGTCACAAAGGACAACCTCAGGCACAGGGACAAAATGTGTGATGCCAAAAGAAATGCAGCCACACTCCTAAGACTTGTCCTGGTATGAAGAAATGCTAATATACTATAAAAAGGCTATTTCCTGTTTTCCCAGACAGCTCCTAAATAAATATACACCTGTAAAATTTTCAAGCTCCAAAGAGTGAATATCATTAATGCCTTGTGGGGTCTGTGCAAACAGAAAAAAATTCTGGGCAAATAATTTGTATATTCACCAACCCTCCACACCCTCTGTCATCTGACACATAAACCCATTAAAAGTCAGAAGGGGTTATCTAAAAGGGGATTTTTTTCTGCTTTTCTGATGAGGTAATAACATTGTACATCATTCTGGGTGAAGGTATCTACAGGATGGATGGATGCCCTGCACAGGGCAGGTATAAAAAATATTTGAAAAGGGATAGTAACAAAATAGTAGTGTTGCACTAATTTAAACCACTCATTAGATATTTTTGCCTTAATGAAATTAATTCAGGTATTCTACTTCAGGATCCTAAAGGGAAGAAAAATAATATGATATTCAAAGATAGGCAAGGAGTATCTACTCAGAGGAGAAATTCATGCAATAAGATCTCCTCCAATAAGCTCAGAATTCATACTCAAAATGAAAAATCAGAGAACATATCTATTTTGGCATGCTATAATTAATGACTCATCTGTATTGATAGCAAGATCAGGTTTTTTCATGTTTAATAAATCTTTTTAAATAAGAAAGATAAGGCAACAGTTAAAATACTTTTTTCTTCTTCAGTTCCCTGTGATCTGAATGGAAATTGGCCACAAAAAGCATCACCATTAATCCTCTAAATCTTAGACTACATTTTCCTGATACATCTAATATTGTGAATTTGAACAACAGAAATTGGCACTCAATGTTATTGACCTACATGTTGTGACAAAAGCCTAATTTTTGTTTTAGACACTACTAAACCAAACAGGAAGACACCTCCATGTGATGTTGAGTACTTAATTTTTTCCCTTCTATTTTTCATTATCTGCCCTGATTAAAGAGGTCGATTCCTATTCTAAAAATGATGTACAGAGAATAAATTAATAATTTGCTGTGTCAATGCAATTCTTTTTAAGTGCCAAGCTGCAAGTCCTTTCACACTGCTCTGCTGTCCAGATGATAGTACCCAATTTATTCAGGTTATCACATTTTCTAAGCTGTTACCCCTCTGGCAGCTATCACTCTCCATCAGAATCACAGCCCTCAACCAATACCTGATTATTTCTAGATCTTTAGGCAGCTGTCCTGTTGATGTGATATCAAATGAGATTTATTCCTTCTAACAGAAAACCCAGTGTTGATTCATTCAACTTTATGGTTCTGTAATCAGCAGGAAACAGCTATCAGGTAGTCTCCATTTTATTTAAACTGGATTGACTAGCTCAGCTCATGCTTTTCTTCACTAAATATAATGAAAATATGGAGTGAATAGTTTTCCTAGGTGATTGCCCCATTTAAGTGCTTAGGGGTTGGTAAGAAGAAGGCTTCAAGCAAAATTCTGAGTACAGTCTGTACTAAATATATGGAGACACTTCTCCTTTTTGGCTTTAAGTTTGTAATAGGGACAGTTTAAAAGTGTGATTAAAATAGAAAATAAAGTAATTGAAACATTTATTGTGTCCAATGCTGTCAAGTCTCCTCAATTTAGTTAGAAATACACCATGTAACAATCATAGCATTTTTGTTTTGTTTTTTGCACTGAAGTCCCTTCACACATCTTGTGCCAGTTACCACAGAAACATGGAATGGTTTGGGTTGGAAGGGACCTGAAACACCAGCTGGTTCCAGACCCCCTGTTAAACTATCCAACTCGAAAACTGAAAGCACAAAGCCATTATCTGCTATATTTAAGGCATAAAAAAGCCATAAAATAGTCTGTTTCCCCCAGGTGCAGTGAGCTCCCAGCACTGACGCTGAGCTGGGTGTCTGGCTGGTTTCATCAAGAGACACAGAACAAAGAAAGCACCACAGTGGTGTCACAAGATTTGTGTTTATAGTTCATTTGTGTTTATAGCTCATGAAGCTGCTCCGAGGAGAAGGCAGGAAGTCACAAATGAGAGAAAGCAGCAAACCAGGGTGTTATAATTGTGTATTATTTTTTTGGGCCCAGAATAACCCTTGTACTATGCGAGTTCCCCATTTTAAACCTGGCTTTTAGTGCACTCCCCCTCTAAACCAGCTCGGTAAATCATATATTCTTTCTCAAATATTACTTATAAATCAAGTAGCACAAACCCAACTGGAAGAGTTGTATCGATCACGTGTCATTTCCTCATCCCTCCCTTCCTGAGCAGGGGGCTGGAGACACTAAACCCCACCCAAACCATCCCACTGCAGCTTTGAAACTCGTGGGACTTTTGCATCTTCCATTCCTCTCACCTGCCCAGGCCAGTGGCACAAAGAACAAAGAGCCAGCACAGGAAATCTGCACTGCAACGTTCTAGGCTCACACTCAAGCTTCTAAAATTGTCACAAAAATAAAATAGCACGTGCATTAGAATATACCATGCTTCTTGGACAGTTTCATCATAATTTGTCATTCATTCTGAGATATTCATTTGTCTAAAAGCAATTAAAGCTTAATTGCTGCATAACCTGAATAATTTAGAAATGCAAATTAGGATAGCAGGCAAGCAAGTGTGTGTTCATTAATTTCTTTGTTATCACCATCTGTTTAATTAAAAAAATGAGTTTTACTGAATGACAGCTTGCTAACTATATAAACGTTTTCCTTAATTGAAAATGTCTTTTGCAATTGAGGTCAGCATCTGACAAAAATTGTTTGAGCTTTTTCAAAAAACATTTTCTCTAAACAAATTGTTGTATTTTTAAATTCACATTAAAAAACATTGCCAACATATGCAGCGTAATTCAAGAAATGACATCTTCACTTCTTAATGCAAAGCCATAATTTTAGAAAAAAAATCAGTGCTTTGGAAAAGTGATGGTTATGACATGAAAGGTATATGCGATTTATCATCTTTATTATAGATTATTTTTGTAAAATCCAGACTCAAAATATGAATACCTCTGGCAAAAAAAAGAAAATCATCTGAAGAAGGAAGGAATGTTTCAAAAGATGGATCATATAATGCAGCCTTTTTGCTCGGGAAATAAAAATAAAGTAGTTTTTCAAGTAGAATCTTTCTAAGAAGCTAGTTCTTTACACGAGTATACAACTCTTCATGACTGATCTTTATCAAACTCCTTTTATTCAACCTGGTTTTATTCCAAACACCTTCACTCCATCTGTAGCAGGGTGGGGAGGCCCTGGCACAGGGTGCCCAGAGAAGCTGAGGCTGCCCCTGGATCCCTGGACGTGTCCAAGGCCAGGCTGGATGGGGCTTGGAGCAGCCTGGGACAGTGGAAGGTGTCCCTGCCCACGGCAGGGCTGGCACTGGATGAGCTTTAAGCTCCCTTCCAACCCAAACCATTCAGTAATTCTCTGATTTATACATTCAGGAAAAAAGGAAAATCATTTATACCGTATTAATGCACGTTTTAATGTCAGGGGTGTACCGAATCCCACATTTCTCTTGAGTTGGCCTAAACAGACCAAACTGTGGGCCTGAAAGAGCCATAAATAAATAAATAATGCACATTCCTGCAAGCCCACTATGTGTTAAGCAAGATTTGAGCCAACAGCCCCATACTCTCCATGAGATCAATAAAGTCATTCATTATCTGGGGCTGGAACCTGGAGCAGTGCAGAAGGGCAATGTTGTACTCCTGTACTACAAACTCATCCATTATTCACCTCGTGTTGTTTACACAATTAATTACATTACTTTGCCGTGATTTAAGTTACACTTGGCTTCTACTGTCTCTTACAGCATTTAATGGAAACTTTATATTATGGCTCCTGTATCAGCACCAGCATATTTCCAGAGTGCAGCAAAAGGCCTTTCTGCATTGAAGGCAACAGTGGTGATAAAGATGACAGAGCTTCAGTGATTTGCACTGAAAAGATCCCCAAGAATGCACTTTCTCTCTTTGCTGTATCCTCTTTTGTAGTGAATTACTGCGGTAACTGGGAGATATATCTATTGCCTTTTAAATATTTTGTTACTAGACTAAAAAAAAAAAAAAAACCAACAAAATTATCATGCAAGGTCATGGTTGTTCCCCAAACAATTAAAAAAGTGACCTGCCCAGTCAGGCTGGGTACCAGCACACAAACACAAAGTCAGAGTGGCACTGCCAGGCTCAGCCACGTGATTTGGGAATTCCCTTGCATGAAGTGTCTCTGTCCTCAGTTAAATGGTCTTTAGATTTTCTAAGTGTTATAAAAAACGTCATCTGACATTCACAGGCTCTTCCCAAATGTGGAAACAAACATTATGATTATCACTGAAGGCTTTGCGTAACACACAAAGGTTTAGCAACTTTTTCATTACAGAAGAACCCAGCAGGAACTCGTGAGGAATCCCAAACCTGGATCTGTTAGGGAGACAAACTTTCAGTGGGACTCAAGTGTTCGTGGCTATTGTGGGCAGATCCACAGTTCTGTGAAACAGGAAAACTCCTTATGAACCAAAAAACCGCTGGTAAATCACTGCAAGACATTTTTAATTTCTTATGATTTGGAGCTGTTCTGAAGTGAGTATTGATATTAATGTGTTTTCATGGAATTGCAGTGAAACTGCATGGAGGATTTAGCAGGTAACACAACACAAACACTCACGTGGAAGTAGAGGGGGGTGAAAAATTGTGGAGAAAAGCAGCAAAGAATCCCACTGAATATACAAATACAAAACCCCAAGCAAACAAAATCAAACTACAGGTTATTTGCATTGGTCTGTCCAAGTTTCACAATCCCAATATTCTGAGGTGTTAGTTTCTCAGTACCATATTAACATTTTTATGCATCAAAAGATCATTTTGGCTGGATATTTTTCCTCCTTTCACTAGATGGCAATATTGTATTATATTCCAGTGTATCAGTAATGTTTAAATAAACAAGGCAAGAAGATAGCCAAGTAAACTGTATCAGTGCATTAAAGAAATTAAGGGATAATTAAATTTAAAATTTACTTCAATAGCTTGTATTTCCACAAACTCTCTCAGCAAGAATATCACTTAGGTTTTCTCTTTGATAAACCACGTGCCACTTCTTTGGTGGTAGAGATTCAGCACTTTTTTCCCCCCAAATGATATCAACCCTCCCTGTACAGTTCCCACTGGGAGGGATTGCCAATTCCTATTTCCGAGCACATGATAACTAAAGGGAAACCAAAGACTAAGTGCAAACACACTTAATCTTCTTATTCTAAATCATTAGCACAGTTTCTTCATTACTCCTGTATTTGTGGTGGCATTGTTTGGGATCCCTACTATGTGACCTTTCTCGTCCTTATAGCTTGCTGAATTTTTCCTTGCCTCAACAAGAAATCACATGGAATTAATTCTCTCGAGCCTCAGATTAAAGATGTGTTTGTCTCCACTCTTTTCCTGTATCTTTGCAGCAAGAACCAAGTGAAGCAGCAAACATTAGATGAAGCAGAAGACTGATTTATTGGGTAAAGGGAAGGAAAATGTATTACAGAAGAAGAATGAGAAAGCTGCAGTGACAGAACCTGCTTCTGAGGTGTGTTCTAAACATTAATTGGACCAGGAAACAGAACCTCAGTCAAGCCGGCATGCTCAGGTCATTAAGCAAAATATTTATTTGTAGTTTTTTTCAGATTCACTAGCTGTGTAACCTTGACAGGAATGATTGAAAGAGTTTGATTTCAGGTGACTGAACACCCATTTGCTTCGGGCATGTTTCTGGTTGGTAGGAAATAAGGTATTTAAGATTCAGCTTTTGAGAGCTGGCAAGAACTAGTGCCAGTGCACACAACCTGCAGAGTCTGGAGAAATTGTTTTAATGATGAAAGGTGATTAAGAACCAGTCCTGATGGCAGCAGCCTCATTTTTCTTCCACAAAGCTACTCTTTTCCCCTAGTAAACTTTTATATGGTGGCAAATCAAAGCAGTCTGAGAAACAGTTCCCTGCCTCCTGGTGCCCTTGCTACAAAAAAGGGCTTGGAAACTCTCTTTGACTTTGAAAAAGTCATCTGGCGTGATCTGGGCAGGTTTGACTCTGCTACTGCAGCATTTACTGCAGGAGATACCCAGTGCTTGTCAGGAAGGGGAGAACTTGAGAAAAGCACCACCAGACACCTCTCCTTTGGGCACACTCCATGGATATCCAGACAGAGAATTCCAGGAGACATCCAAGAATTTTCAGTCCAGCCCTGACTTACTAGCGACTACACGTGTAACAGCTGTAAAGCAAGGCAATAAACCTTATATCAGAGCTTATTATAAGCTATTCATTTCCTGACTCAATTAGGAGATCATTATATCATCTAAAAGAAATGAAAATTTCAGATATGAATCTCTAAGTAGTTCATCCTAGATACATATCACTGGAAACATTCTGTTGATGTAACAGGCAGCCATACAACAGTATCCATTTCAGATCTTTGATTGACCTTCCCTCCTATTTAAGTCTTTACTTAGATCATTGCTGCTTTCAAGACATTCACTCTAATTAATTTTAAAATTGCATTTTACAAGCTAAAATGCTTTTTCTTTTTGAATTTATGTCTGCATTTGGTTTTAGCATTTCTTCCCCCCTCCCTCCTTGTTACATCAGGTGTACTCAAAGAAATTAGCTCTGCCTAAAAACCTTGTCCTGCTAAAGACTCTTTGTACCAGCAAAACACCACTGATACCTTTCCCTGGAAAGTGATGCAGTGAAAATTCATGAAAACAGAATATACCTAATCTAGTTCCTTACTGTTATTGCCTTATGCAATAACATCATCCATTTGGCCACAGACTAACACAAAGGTAATTGGATTTTTGCTCTCGCTAATTCCAGTGGAAAGCTGTAGAACCTTACTACTAATCAATTAGAAACCTCTTTTGGCTTCTAGTGAGATTTTGTACATGGACAATCCACTTATTTTTCTCATTTGATCAGTAACGTTTATTCTGAGTTACTGCAGTATTCAGGACAAGCAGTCATATCTTCCATGGCTAAATAAATTGTTGTTTTCTAGGCTGTTTACATAAAATTTTGTGTGTGTATTCCAGTTTATGTGTGTTCCAGTTTGCTTCTATCCATATTGAGCATGGGACACCAGTTACAAACTGTGTTCAGGGTCGTCTCTGC
>VWZT01016180.1:287432-399640 GCA_013397055.1 Pachycephala philippinensis
CAAAATCTCTGATGCAAATTGTGTATAAACTTGCAGGGTGAAGCAATAAGTGAAAAAATGATTTGGGCTTTAAGCACTTTATGGCCTTTTATACCAAACTTGGACACACAGTTTATTACAACATCATCTTTACACTTAAAAGTGTTTTTAGTGAACCCTGGAAGTGTTTTCTGCATATCAAACATTCCCACATTGAATACAAATGGTGAATGGGCATTCTGGCTGGAATATACATCGAGAGAGCTCTGCAGAGCTGTGCCAGCAGCCTCATCATTTCACAGCCCTGACTTGTGCTACCAAAGGAGCTGGGAATGCACCCCGCAGCTCAGAGGGGTATCTCTGGGAATTTGGGCTTGGGAAGTTACAGTAACTCAAAGCAGGCTCCAAGCAGAGCCCTCAGACTTGTCTCGTTAGCAGTAAATGAATGGCAGGTAGCAGAGCAAGCAGCACAGCCCTTGGGGATGCAGAGCAGCACATTCCTGATCTCTGGAGAGCCTGGAGTGACCCCATGGCTCAGCCACCACCCCAGAGCAGCCCTCAGCAAGGGACAGCTGCCCCTCTGGACAGCACCAGTGACACCACAGGGAATGCTTTTATGGACTCTCCTACAGGCAAAAGAGATATCTGAAAACTTCACTTTTCAAAGAGCTACCACCTCAAGATGTAGATTTAACAATTGCCTGTCAGAAAATAGTTAAGAAGGACTACAGTTTTTATTAGATGTTGGATCTATGGTGAATTTGTTGGGAATTCTCTGTGATCCATGACAAGGGGCGGGAGGGGAAGTAAATCACATTGCAGTCAGCTGATCCCATGACATTTCTTTCATTTAAGGTCAAAACCTCATTATTTCAATATAATGAAATCTGGAAGTAGACATTGGTTTCGATTTGCCTCTAACCTAAAATTCCACTCAGAACATTATATGAAGTCACAACTTAATAGTGGTTCCTCGTACAAATGCCAGAAAACATGGATGACCAGGGAAGCAAATGCCATGCCTGATTTTTAAGATACTCAGATAATATTTATTAGATTCTGAACTGAGTTTGATGTATTCTACTGAGTTCAACACTGTTTCCTTATCAAAAATCAGTTCCTTTACTCCAGTGATAACTGCTATTCACAATCTGTATCTGCTGATCTTTTGAGGTCTTTATTGACAAAGAATATTTAAATAGTGGTTCAAGCAGCAGCTTTTTTTTATTCCAAGGCTGACTTCTCCAACCTATGCATTAAATTAATTTTCCAATGCTAAGACATGATTCAAGAAACCATCAGCTACTCTAAACAGCCCCCCAGAGCTCCCACTCCTCTGCCTTTGGCTTTATCCTCATAAAAAGGCTTCAGACAATCACTGTGTTCTTGAGCTCCTTGGGAAGGAATGGGACAGGAGAGCAAATGGAGCCAAAGAGGCAGAGTTCACAAATTAAATTACCAGGTATTTTAAGGCAGCAATGTAATTAGATATTATGGAACTTCAAAGCTCAATACTCATGTAATCTTCCCCATTCTCCTATAAAATATATTTAACATTAAAAAAAGTCAGGGAGGTCTCTTACTGAGGTCTGCTAGGCTTCAAATACCTATTGATGAGGATGACTGAGGCATTGAAGTGGCTGTGTGGTGCTCGAGGGGATCATATCAGCACCCTGGCCAGACACACACAGCTCCCCCCTGCTGTTACCCCTTCGTGTCTGGTCCAGCTTGGGCAACTTTCACCATTTTTGAGGGAAAATTCTGCACTCTCAAAGCTGCACTTCCTCTCTGCCCCTTCCATTCATCACATTTTTGTTACCTCTCTCACCCTCAACTCCTTCTCCATTAGAAGTTAACAGAAATACAAAACCCAGAGTTTTAACTACTAAAGAGTGAGGAGTTTGGGATGCAGGGTTTTATTTTTAGTATATCTAGCTGTAGCTGGGTTTTCCAGATGGAAAGATGACGCTACAAAGCGCAGCACATACTTGTCTTCATGAATTTCTGTTGTTATGTCTCTGGCTGAATATTCATTATGAATTGATCAGCATATTTTATTGGTATGTCTCACACAGATTGTTTCTGGCTCTTGCTGCCTATCAACATGTTGATTCACCAACTGGAAGGCCATTTAATTTATCAGCTGTTTTCAGGGCTAATATTTAGAGCGAAAACAAAGCACAAAAATAATTGGAAAAAAATACAGATAAATAAAATAAAGCCTTTATAAACTATTGTATTCTGGAGTGGCAAAGAAGTGCATCACTGTCCCAGCTCAGCCTAATCAGCACCATGCAGGGTTGGTAGTGCCACGTTACTGCACAGCTTCAGCTGACCCGAGCAAAAGGGGCTGAGGCAGCATCTCATATCTTCCTCCCCCAGACAGGCAGAGCAGGAACAATGCTGATTTGTTTATGACAAGTCTCTTAAGTTCATATCCAAAGTGTCCTGCACGAACTCAGAGCTGCTGCCATATGCCAGAGCATACGCTGGGCCAGTGCAATGACCTCAGATCGCCGAGGGTTCAGCGTTACTGATGGCACTCTCAAATATAAATATTTAGAAAAGTATGCCTCAAAGTCTGCTTTA
Source organism: Pachycephala philippinensis (assembly GCA_013397055.1). Taxonomy (NCBI): domain Eukaryota; kingdom Metazoa; phylum Chordata; class Aves; order Passeriformes; genus Pachycephala; species Pachycephala philippinensis. The sequence continues at coordinate 290,001 of VWZT01016180.1, forward strand.
GAATCATTTTAAAAGCCTGCCTTATTATTTTTACCCTGTTTTCTGCAAAGACAGCGTGATACTAACCCGTGTATCACCGTGTGTTACACCACTCTCCAGGCAGTCAGTGATCTGTGGCCCCTGACTATTTTCAGTGTCAAATTACAGATTATACACAGCCATCATAGCTCACTCGATGTTTTGTTACATATGTCTCCAATTCGTGCTAATTAACACTTCCAAACCGGTTCTCCCTGCAGTCAAACCTTTTGCCACCAGGGGCCCCCAAATGAACCTTGGAAGGAAACCTGTTATTTCCACAGATTTGGGCTGTGTCAGCCTGCCCAGGAGCACAGAGCAGATGCTCAGGGGTGAGTGTGGCAGAGCAGGTGCTCAGCTGAAGCTCTTACAAGTTTGGTCAGAGCTACAAAGATCCTTACAAGTCTTCACATTAATCTTTCCCAGATAAAAAAGAAGATGTTCAGGAAAAAAACCTGGAATTAGTTTAGCCCTGGGCCTAAGTGTTAGAATCTCACATTTTGACCGAAACTCCTAAGAAACTGTCTGGGGAGGTTTGGTCAAAGGTTGGACTCAATGACCTTGGAGGTCTTTTCCAACCTTGGTGGTTCCATAGTAAAGAAGGGCCATACAGAATCATTATTCACTCACATGGAGTACAGACAATTCTCATTTACACAGAATACAGTGAAAAACCACAGAGCTGAGAGCTGCTCTTACAGCACCAGCTAAATGCTATCAGCTAAAGCCTGTTGTACCTAGGGATTAATTAGTGAGGTATTTAACTCACACAGGAGAGCCTTTTCCAATTTGAAGGATGAGGGTAGAGGCCTCGCATAAATGAAAATGTGATGTGACTTGTCACTTAAAAACCTAAATTTTAAGGACCATTTTTTCTTTTTGGTGAGTCCCACTGATATTTCTGATCTCTTGCAATGTGGATACCCTTCCAGGAAAAGCACATAGAACTGTTAGGGGGAAGATAAAGGCCAGTGCCAAAAAAATGCCAGTCATCCACTGCTGCAGTTTGTACAGTAGGATGTATAAATAAAATCATGAAATTATGCAGAACGTGTCAATACACCTTCACAAAAATGCAGGGAAGTTTGAATGATAAATTAAAACAACTGGAAAGCCACTTCCATGAGAAAATGAGCAGCTCTTTATTTAAGCTTCACTAGATCCCTGTTCTCATGCACCACAGCCCATCAAGCACATCCTTTAAAGCTGGGTAATTGGCAATATTGAAAACAGTGTCACTGTTCCAGACCAAACCTCCCTCCCCTGCCCACCCCCAGCCCTCAGATGAGATTTCCAGACAAGCTACTTTAACGACTCTTTAAATACCATGTTTTCACTCCTGGTGGCAATCATTTGAAATTTTGTTTTATTTGTTTCAGCTTGGGTTCATGTCTCATGTGAGACCTCAGAAGCTTTGCTGAAACATTTGTATAGAATCAGCCTTATAGAACAATAACTGAAGATTTTTTTAAAATAAATGCTATGATTTGACATTTTATGAGTGAGCAGCACTTAAAAGTGAGAGCAGTAGAAGGTTATGCCCAAAGTCCTAAAATTGCTTGCATGTCCTGCATATAATTCAGGTTTAAGAATTGATTGCTAGAGCAAACCATGAAAATCCAATATTTAATTTACTCACAAAGAATAAGTCACAAAAGCTGGTACATTCTGCAAGGACATGTGTCTGTTGTTACACTCACAGACAAATCAACATTTTTGTATGGAAATAAGAAAAAGATTTCTCCATCACGATAGTCGATGAAATCCTCAAAATATCTGATGGTGTGGTTCTCTAAATATTTCACTGCTCCAAGCTCTTTTCATATAGAATTGTGTCCACAGAAAATTGGCAAGGGCAGTGGCAAGGGGATGGAATCTGATCCTTTGATCAACAGTGCTCAGTTGTATAAAAATATACAGAGAAACTTGAACATTAAAAGGAAATTCAGTGATTTTCCTCAGGTGAATCTTGCAAATACTTCTCGGCTGTACTTTTCTGCACTAAAATTTACATAATAATATTAAATAATAGTGATAATAAATGGCATCTCTGCAGCTAAAATGCAGGTACATGTGACATTTTGTACACACTCAATTTGCTCTGGAGGAGAACACAAAGAATCACTATCAAGAACTCTGACTTGTTACTTCATAAATCCTAAGCGGTGTGTTCACCAGAGAGCAAGAGATGAATACCTGGAGCTAACTCAATTAGACATATGACAAACATTTAACAGTGTTGTGGAAAACCAGTTTTGACTGCTTTATTAATATTTTGCATTGGCAGAAACATTCGAAATGCCAGCTGCAAAAGTTACATTTCACTAATACTTCCATTACGCACCTGAAAATAAAAGAAATTGTGCACGGCAACGTCTCAAAACTGAATTAACCAAATCACATTATTCTGGGAACGTAATTTCTGGAGAGCTGAGATGCTTCTCAACAGATAAGCAGACATAAAAATTTAATGCCTTCCAGCACTTGATTCTGCACAGGAAAGATTTCAGGATCTGCTGTAACTAAATAGGGGCTACATTTGTGATAATACAACAGCTACACCATCACTTTAAATGTCAGTATTGTTATTCAGCATGATTTCCTCTGTATGATGGCTCAAGTCAATTATAATGACAGATAGCATCCTACTGGCTTATCTGATTACCTCTGACCTTTTAACAGCTGCAGAAAGCCAAAACAGCCTGAAAGAAGAACTCATGCATATATGACACAAAACTGGAATTTCATATCTGAGCCATAGTCAAGAACTCATTGAATGTCAGCAGATTTCTGACAAAGCCTATAGCAAATAATTTCTTGGATGGTTTGGCACCACGAGAGCCTGTCATTTATTATGGCTGAGTACTGACGGGGGACATAAACTTGATTAATTTTATATCAATACATGATATGAAAGTCATTACAACATATAGTCCATTTTAAAAATTTGGAATCCACTACCCAAAGTAACCATTCATTTTGAGTATTATTTCTTTTATCAGAAGCTTGGTTAGATGATTTAAGGCCGGGCTTCACAGGGAAACAGAAATCAATATCAAGTGCAATTGTGTATATTCAAAAAATGGGCTTTATTTTTGAACAACAGATTACCAGCCAACTACTCAGAGAAGTCTCTCACTGCTCATGTCCTTTCTCATTCCTCAGACATGATTAGTCAAATGTGACTCTGATAACTTAATCAAAAGCTTATCTTTGTGTTGCTAAAAAGCTCAGAAACACCCAACCCACTCCTCATGCTATTCTGAAAAAGCCATCCAAAGTGGAGCTGCACCTGCTTTAGACAATAAGCTGACATTAATCTAAATTGTCTTTAAAATCTTCAATTAATTTTCATGGAATTTTTCAAACTGACAATATTGGTTTAAAACTGTTTTAAATTCTCTGTACAAAAACTCTCTTCTCACCCACCAGTACCGAATAATAGAACAGAAATTTGACATCTCCCCAACTGAGATGAAATCCCAGCTGTCCTTCAGAAAACACCTGAATCACCATTATCTGTTCCTGGAGCACAGTCTCACCCTAAGAAATCAGTGGTACCATGAATTGCCTCTATTGGGAGTCAGCTGAGAGAATGAACAGTACAAAGCAGCTCAATGATTGCATTTACTGACAAACGAAATTTAAAGATGAAAACCAAAAATACCAGAATCATTTCACTTCTAAAACTTATTAGCAACTATATTTGTAGCATCTGGCTAACTGAGAACAAAAGAGAGAAAAGTAAAATACCTACAGAGTTTTTTGTCCTGCCTATTGACTTCTAAAAACTAATTATGCCAGTTCATGCTTCAGAAGGAAAACTGGTTTTTCGTGGTTGCTTGCTTTAATTTACAGACTTTTCTTTGGGAGCTCGTTTTAAAAAAAGGGTCTGCCCAGGTGCCCCTAAAGGTCCCATCACACCCACACCTCATCACCTCCCCCTCCTTTGCACCAGCTGCACATTTCTTGGGGCTCTGGCAACCCAAGAGCATCATCAATCCCTCACCCTGAGGACTCTGCCCTGGTCTGAGATGTTTCCACAGCAAAGATAAGGACACCTGACTCAATGGAATGGGGACCTTCACTCCAATGAGTTTCAGAAAAATAAATATTTAAGAGATGAAAAAATGCAATTAGGATAGTAATACATCTCAAACAATGTTAATAACCTTTAGAAGCAGAGAGAATACCCGGTTTATTCAGCTATCATAAAACAAATATTAAACTTACTCTGGGAAAAAAAGAAAAGATACGTAATTTCTGCTCAGAAAAGTAATTAAAAAGTGAACAGAATGGCTTGGCAGCTGCACAGTAATCCCCTCCAGTATCTCAAACAGCCCATACTGGTGAAAGATGCTCCACCCAGCACCACCAGATAAGAATATTGCTGCAATCAATGGAATGCCTCCAATTTACTTAAGGTCTTTCAACTACAGAGCAGAAATAATACAAGTTCCAAGAAAAAATTTGAAATATTCACATATTACACCTAAAAAGAGTAACTGAGGGATTGTTCCAGAATGTGTTATTGTGTTTCTTCAAGAAGGAAAACAAGAATTTACTGATTGTGAGACCCAATGCAGTCATTACATCTGCAAGAGTTGAGCAGTCTCTCCTCTGAAATATGCTCCAGGAAGGGGCTGCTGTTTGTAAGGCTCTGTGGAGATGCCATAACATCTATTACAAGAGAAAAGTCAATTAACGTGCAATCCAGCCCTTACTTTGGAGTTTATCTGCACGCAGAATCAAGTCAGTAGCAGTAAGAGTATGCTATTTCCTCCAACAGTGGAGAAAATGAGGATGGTTTAATCAATATTATGACAATTTAAGTTTTGCTACCCTACTAGTCAACTCAGTAAACATTTATTGTGCAGGAAGGGGATGTATTGGAAACGGGGTAGTCAGAGGAGAAAAGACCAGTTAGTGGCTTCCGAGGAAGCCAATCCTATTGCATATTCCAAGAGATGCTCTACAAAAGAAACGCTCCTTGAAAGCTGGCTGTCAGATATCCTAAACAGCAGAGCCTTTAGGTTTATATTTACCTCAGAGTTTTTCTTTAAACCCCTAAAGCTTTCAGGGTGAAAGCCTGTCCACCTTCACTCTGTACATGCTAAATTTCTGGGTGTTTTACCAGTGTTTTATAAAATTGAAGATGGAGACAGGAAAGGTCACAGTGGCACCAGGGTGCAGCTCAGTGCTTCTTTGCTTTGTGCAGGTGAAACCAGCTGAGGTACCCTCAAAACAAACACCACAGAGAGAAATGTTTGTTCTGCTGTGCTCCTGCACTGCCCACCCCTGCACTTCCACTTCAATTTAGAAACCAAGTTTGTGTCTCAGGTAACAGCTATGAAAAATGTGAGAACCAGTTGGTTTTTGAGGACAGCTGGAACAAGGAGCTGAGCATGTAAGGGTTGAACTGCAATGCTAAGGCCTGCCAGCTTCATTTTCACTCCTCGTGCTGAGGTGTGCAAAACGGGGAAAAACATAAAACTACGGCTAAAGCAGAGAATGGAAAATGGGTCCCAAAGTGCTTAAACTAACCTCATCCTCCTTTTAATAATCTCCCTAAGCTTCCACAGAAAATACCTTCCTTTGTTTTTAAACCAGAAACCACAAGCCAATTAATGCTTTGTGAAAAAAAATAGTTGTTAAGGTTGTTTTTCAAACTCAAATGGCGATACTTTACAGTAAATGGACTTTATTTAATGCTCAATTAAATTTTAATTGCTTGGTGACACTATTCATAATCATCAAACTAGCTAATGTTTATTAATAGCCATTTCTGATAGGGTATAGCACCTCAGATTTCCATGTGAATTTGAGAAGACAAAAATAAATTTGATACAGTTGCCAGCAGAACAATCACATTAAACACACCTCCCTTGCTTTAATGCTCAGGTGGCTTTAAGATATTTGAAACTTTAAAACAAATCAAGTACAGGCAATAAATACTGCAGAGATTAGGCCAAAAAACATCTCACAGACCTTGAAATCACAGAGACAACATCAGAAAATATATTGGGAGTCACTTCACTGCAAACACCATAAATCATTAAGGAATTACTACCTCATAACAACTTCTAAATATCAGACATTTTAAACACCCCCATCCTAATTTAACAAAGTTATTCTCTGACAGCCACACATTTTAGCACTCACCTCACTATCAGCAGATTTTCCTCATACATTCCTCCCATGGCAAACTCAAATCCTCCTAAGGAACTTCTTCCCTTTCTGCCCTTTGGGCTTTGGGCTTTCCCAGAAGCTGCTTCTAATTGGTAGTTTGATGCTAATGGGGGGAAGTAATTAAGCCCTTCATCATTCCCTGCTGACCTGCTGCCTTGCAGGTCATGCATTTCCCACTATGAAGATCAGGTGTTAGTAGAAAAGCAGAATAAAGTGAATAAGCATTTGAAAGATGGATTTATTGTGTGGATATAATCAACATGGAAAATTCAAGTTACTGTGGTTTTTAACTGTAGGCAGCATGCGTGGGCTGGTTTTTTTTTTCAGTTTTTCATTGTGGTTGGGGGGACTGAGGTGATGACCATCCTGTCCTCTACTGTGAGAACTGCACAGAAAGCTAATTGTGCCTTTGAGCAACTCATTTCCTCCAGGAGTGCACATATCTGTCATGGATAGGGACGAGAGGAGGTCATGAATTGCTCTGGAGAGAAGGGAAAGTCTTTTTCTGTCATCAGTTTTCCAGGTTTACACAAACTTCATCTGCTCTAGCCATTCCAATGCACGGCTTTGTTGGGAGAACCATTTTTATTTGTTTTTTTCCACAGAGGAGTAACAAGTTTAATACTCAGCTACCACGAAGTTTGCTCTTTGTGCTCTCTTCTGAATCTGCTACACTTCATGGGAACCCTGCAGAGATCACTGTGTGCAGTTTAGTGAGCAGTGCACTCACTCTGGTTTTTGGGTGTCCCAAAGGGTGAGCACTGCTGGAATCATCTGCAGTCTGATGCCTGAAGAGGCCAACCCAGAAACAGACACCAGACAGGAGGAAGGGAATAAAGGTGGATATTTATTTGAAAGGCCTTCAGAGGCACACCCTGGGCAGGCCAAAGGCTGCACCCAAGATGGACCCCGAGTCACGAGTTCTTCACACTTTTATAGCTTTGGGCCATTTGCATCTCAACCCACTTTCACCAATTAAACTTTAGCTGGTGATGGAATTTCCCCTCAGCTTGCCCCCCTTCTCAAGATGCTGGTTACACATTTTGGGCCTAGGCCGGGCTGGGTGTCCTTGGAGAGCAGCCTGGAGAGGCTTTGTTCTGTCTGTCTCAGCATGAGAGAGCAGCAGCTCCCAGGCTACAGGACACTGCAGAGTTACACACTGGGAATGCAGAATTTGAAAAATATAAAAGCTAAAACCTAAGGTATCAAGTCAACTCACAAAGAGGGGGTTTCCAGCTGCACATCAGCAGGCCTAGAACAACACAGAAGAAGGTAGGAGTGAGGTGATTTAAAGGAATTTATTTGGCAGTTGAAAGAGAAAATTTCCCTCCTCTTCCCACAGCACGAACGTGCTTTAAGGCATAAACCATTTCCACGATGGTATTTTCAAGTCTGTGGTGGTACTCTAGCAGCCAATAGCAACATAATGGGAATGGTCCATTTCCTGTTGGAATGCTTTGATGTGTCCTCTTCTGAGCCACGTTTCCTCTGGTCCTTCCAATAATTAAAATAATCTACCAAGAGCAACCTTTCTTGATGTTAATTACTGGCTTCAAATCGCCTCCAAAAGGCAAAATTAAATTCTATGCAATATTTTATGTAATAAATCCATTATTTGATGAAATTCACATCTAACTCAGGAAGTAATCTTCAAACTTCTCCAGAATTAATTTGGCAAAGTTTACTTTAGAAATCATATTCTCATCTCTTTATTACACATATTGTGAACACTTAATTTTGCACACTTGAGCAGTCTCACCTCTACCAAGTATACTTCTAAGGCCTTCTTTATATTGCCAGGTAAATAACTCTCAACACGAAATTATCATCTAAATGCTCAGTTGCAAATGTTATAACTTTATTTTTTAACATGTGTCAACTCTCTTAAAATTGCTTCTTTAACAATTAAAGGTGTTTAAAACCCCCTCTTATTATTTTGCAATTCTTGACACAACATTTAAAGATATCAAAACTTTTTTGTTAGACTCAGCACGTTGGGTCAGGAGTTAGAGAGGCAGCAGATGAGCTTTGGAAGGTGCCCTGGACAGAGGTGCTGGGGCTGAATAACCTGCTGTGCTCTCTGCATCTATCTTAAGGAGTTGTTGCATTAACTTGATTAAAACACGCAAGTTGCAAAGGGAATGGAAATGCCTGAGTCCTCATTTCCAGTGAGTTCACTGGGAGTTGCCTCCCTGCCCCTGGAGTGCATTAATGCCTCAGATCCTCTGATAGCTGAGACAGTGCCACACGAACCCAGCACGTAACACGTCCCCAGCTGTATTTAATTAGGATAGCAAGTGTATATATATTTTTTCATTCTGTTAATACGTTATGATTGAATACTTGTCAACCCAGAGCACATTTCCAAAAGTGGCTGAAGGTTATTGTTGTAACAGAGCAGCGAGTTATATGATAGTCTTCTGCAGAGCTTGTTAACATTATCAGAATTACTGGTGAACAGGAAAAGTTATCCCTCGGGTGCAGGATAAAGGAGTGTAAAATGCTATTACCTTCCTTTTAGTAGCTCTTTCAATAAAGGTCTTTTTAAATAAAGTCAAGAAAATGACATAGCTCTTTTCAGTTTTCCTGTGAAGTAATTACAGCTGTAGATCCTTGACTTTTGTGTAATTTTGAATGAAAATTAACCAGTGTTAAATATCGATTGCTTTTCTCTATCATTAGGCTTAATGAACTAAGCATTAATACTGTCAAAACGGCATCTGGTTCCTTAAAAAGATGCTGTAAGTGTGTGTCATCAGTTATTCCAAGGGCTATTTTATACACAAGTTATGAAAAATATAAATACCGGATTATTTTCAAGCCCAGCAGTTTTCTGTAACGTCTCAGAATGAAACAACAGCTTGCTCCTTTCCAAATGAGCAGCTGAGTCTGGAGGTGGCACTGTTTCCCTTCAGGAGAAAAGCCAATCCCACAACGAGATCGAGTCCAACGCACCCTGGTGCAACTGGTGAATTTCTGCAAGGGGCACAGCTCTTAAGGAACGTAATTAAACTGAACATATGCCTGATATACACTCTAAATCCTCTGATATAGTCCCTCTGTATAGCACAGGACGTGCCATCCCCTTTCTGTTTGGACTGCGAGTAATTTAAGAATTTGAAGATCAAGACTCTTCAGCAGATTTACTTAGATTAAAATTTAATGAATTAATGAATTTAATAACCTTAATTGGCAAAAATTAGTTTAAAAGACACAAGAGAGTGTAGGATTCTGCAAACAGGACTTGCTAAACCCCTCCAAAGGGTTCCTGCAGGTAGCTTCATTTAAGGTATGCCTTATAATTATAATTTCTTATAATTTCTGTTGTCTTGGCATGTTATTCCAGGCTGCATCCATCCTTACCTCAGGAATAGTGACATAATCACCTTTTTGAAAATAAGTAAGGCAATTTCTCCACCATCAGGCACTGGACAAGCTAAATCCTAGGAAATTCCATCTTCAATCCTACTCTCTGGCAAAACCCTGAAGACATAAACAACCATTTCTCTGTATAACTATTTCTTATTTCGAGTTTTCTTCTTGTATATTCTTAAATTCCTTTCTCAAGGTGTTTATAGGTGTCTTGCGTGAAAGAAAACAGGTTTCTGTCTGTCAAGATAGGGATTGACTATGGATTTTTGTACTTACGCAGCTCAAATTCCAGGTGGAAACTTAAAAAATGTGTTTTCAAGGTATCCAGAAAGGAAGCCATGTTCTTGATGTCACAAGAGCATCACTCAGAAAATGCAAAATTAGATAAATAGAGCCAGCAATGGCAGAAGAAAATGAGTGTCAGCCTCAGGGGAAATTAAGGGAGACGTGCCATTCTCTGGCTGCACAGATCCTCATTAAAGGCGCTGAGAAATGTGTTTAAGGACATGTCGCAGGCTGCTGCTTTTTCAGTGTCTGTCTCTTGCCTGCTGTTGTTTTTCTAGAGGCCCCAATGAAAAGTATCCTACAGTTCACAGTTCTTTGGGGCCATCCCCTCCTTGGTTCCACTCCTGGGCGAGAGATTCTGTCTCAAGAGCTGCTGTGAAGATGATTCCACCCTCCACATTCCATTTCTCTGGTTGTGTGAGAAGGCATCAAAGGAGAGGAGAGCAGATTAACAAAGGTGGGACATCAGGAACCTTCACTCTCCTTGTTGAAGGACACAGAGAGTGGCTGGAGGGGCAGGGAAGGAGACAGAGACAAGTCCCAGGACCTGCTGTTAGATCATTTATATTTTGTTACAGTATCTGAGATTTTTTTTGCAATTAGAAAACCTGCCAAGGACCTTTCCCCAAATCTGGCATGCCAGGCTGAGAAATCGTGGTGTGGTCCTCGTGGGCTTGAGCAGTAGGGCAGCGATCCCTCTGTTCTCACTGGGCAATCTGCTGAACCCACACCTGTAGGGTGAAGTAAAACTAGAGATTATTTTCTCTACACAAACACAACAGGTGAATATTTTCTGTAGCTAGAATTAAGTCCATGCAAATAAATCAGTTTCAAATTTAAAAAAAAAAAAGGAAGGTAAAAGCATTTCAATGCTTGCTTCCATCAAGTAGGAAAGGACTCCAACTTTCTTTACAGGTGTTTTAGTTGTGTTTCTTGATGCAGTTTATTGAGCGAATGCATTCTGAGAGCTTTAAATTGAGATTTATTTGTCCTTTTGCTAATCATGAATCAACCTTCTTTTAGATCAATTAACTAAATCACTCTGGAGGCAGCTCAATGCATTCTTTATGGATGAAAACCTTTGTTCTCTATTGCCCATAATATCTCTCCACCCCAATAAATACAATTAATAACCTACTTGCTCACTTGTGTTTGGAACTTCCAATGTTTCACAGCAATTCATTTCTTATGACTTGCTAACAAAAATAGATTTGAGTAAAACATCAATATTAATACATGCTTACGTTCTCCCTTTTGTTCTTTCAAAAGTACTTAGTTTTCACAAAGAAGTTTATAATGGTATTACTCATGCCACTATAAAACCTCAATGATTTTTTAAAAAACTTACAAGTAAAAATATGTGACTACTGCAATGCATACTACTGTTCTTTTTTTTTTCCACCTAGCATACATAAACCCAAAATAAATTTAAAGTTTCCACTCTGAAATTCCCAACTAGAAAACTCTATTTAATTACAGTATTTATTAGCACAGGAAAGTACCTGGTCCTAATTTCTTCCGCAGTTTCAGCAAGACAGGGCCCTTGATGTATTACATTTCCTGGAATAGTACTTATATTCTTCCTTTTGTTAAAAATCATCCTGAGATGATAATTATTCTAGCCGAGGGCCAGGGATTCAATAACAGCTGAGACAAACCATGGCCTGCCAAGAGCTGGGCTGCTTTGCTCAGAGAGCCTTTGAGTCAATTTACATTTAATGGAAGAGGCCAAAGGCTCTCTGGCCATCTCGGAATGGGATCCAGCAGCCCCATGGTTGGTGCTGCCACGTTGGTCTGGAGTTGTGTCAGGGGAGGTTTAGGGCAGATTTTAGAAAAAGGTTCACCCCCAGAGGGTGTCGGGCACTGACCAGGCTCCCCAGGGAATGGGCACAGCCCCGAGGCTGCCAGAGCTCCAGGAGAGTTTGGACACTGCTCTCAGGGACAGGGTGGGATTGTTGGGGATGGATGGACATCCAGCTGGACTGGATCATCCTCGTGGGTCCCTTCCAGCTCAGCATATTTTGCGATTCTGTGATTCTTTGCCCTTTTTTGAGGCTTGGTTTGTGGCACATCAGATGCGAAGCCACCGCTGGCTGAAGGTCCAGGGCAGTTCCTCAGGGAGAGCCCCCTAGGAACCCCCCTGACCCTCTGGCACCTCCAGCAGAACTTGGGCAGGAGGTGCCAACACTACCAGGAACATGGACAGGGTCTGATGCCAGTGGAAGATGGTTTTGGGTTTGGGGGTCTGGTTTTGGCAGAATGGGGTCTGCAAGCTCCCCTGAGGAGAGGCCAGGGGCTGCCCAGTGCTGGGCACAGCTCCAGACGGTTCTGTCCTTCTCTATTGTCACTGTTGCAGTGTGACATATAAATAAATTTATCCGTGACGGAGAAATAAAGACGCAGAGTCCAAGCTCAGGGATGAATGGGAGCTTTTTCTAGTGTATCGAAAAGTCTCTTATATGTTTGGTTCACCGAGAATGTATTAAATGGCATAAGGTAATTGGTCCTTTGGCCATCCACCCCTTGAGGCGATTGGCCAAATTCTAAGACACCCATTCCTAAATATTTTTCTAGTTAGAACCACAACAATACTGTAAAAACCACCTGCAGGTGCAAGGGTTTACAAAACTGTAGCATTGTTTTTAAGAGATTGTGTGGGAAAGACAGGGCTTTCACAGAATACTGCAGAAAGCTGGAAAATCTCTCTGCTGATGCTTTTTCAGTGTCCATACTCTATAATGGCCCCTCCACACTCAGGGCACAGCTGCAGCAGGGAAAACTCTGGGAAAACAGCTCTGAGGGAGGATGAAACAGTGTCTGACAGAGAGGTGTGAGGGGAAGAGTGTGTGTGAAACAGCTCTGGGGCCAGCAGAGATGGGGGATGAGGAGGAGAAGGTGGTGCTCCATGCCTGGAGCAGAGAGATTCCCTGCAGTCCAGGGAGGGAGTGTGAAGGAGCAGACACTTCCCTGCACCCACAACAGGGACTTTGTGGTGGTTGTTACTGGTAAGTGATCTCCTTGTGTTTTTCTTGACTACAAAGCTACTCTGTGGCATTTCCTTCGGTGCTGTTGAGGAGAGGGAGTGTGGGAGCAGCTGGCCTGTCACTGGCCAAGGGCAACCCAGCAGCAAGGAGAACCTACATGCTGCTGCTGTACAGAGGATGGGGAGAAATCACGACACAAAGTCCAAGTCCAGGAAGAAAATGGAAGTTCTTTAATAACATTTGGATGGGTTTTTATGTGTTGGTTCGCTAGAAGTTTTTTGAATGGCATAAGGTAATTGGTCCTTTGGCCACCCACCTCTCAGGATGATTGGCTGGGCCCTACAACCTGCATTTCAAAATATTTCTCTAGTCAGTATCATAACAATACTAGATAACAACTTGCAGGTGAAAGACAGTTTACAAAACCGTAGCACTGTTTTTAATAGTTTGCATGAGAAAAGCAGGGCTCTCACAGATTGCTGCAGAAAGCTGGAAAATTTCTCTGCTAAAGCTTTTTAGCATCCATACCTACAGATTCATTTTTTCCATCATGGAGGACCAGGAGGGTAAGCAAATACATGGACTGCATGACACAAAATCCTCTCTGCTGTGGGGTGACCGAGGCTGGCTGGCTGGTGTGGCATCCCCCAAAAGGGGATGGTGGAACATCTCTCCCCATCCTCTATGGATATGAAAAAAGGCATCAAGCAGGAAAATTCCTTAGCCTTTGCAGCACTTTGTGAAAGTTCTCTTTCCCAGGTAAAGAATTTAAAACAATGTTATAGTTTTGAAAATTTCTGCACCTGCAGTTGCTTCTCAAGGACTGTTTTGGTTTTAACCAGAAAAACATCCAGAAACGGATGTCTCAGAACTGGAGCAATCACCCCAAGGGGTGGGTGTCCGAGGGACCAATTACTTATGCCATTCAACACGATTTTGCATATTAACATATAAGAGTTGTTCAGTCTTTCATTAAACTCTTTTCGGATCATTTCGTAGTAGTGTGGACTTTATTGTTTTACCAATTCGAAGAGGTACAGCGACAGTCCTCCCACGTGTGCACCAGTGCAGGAGCCTCCCCGATGTCCTTCCCTCTCCCCATCACCAAGGGACAGCACACACGTGCAGGAACCCCTCTGTGGCCAAGGACAGCCTCCTCCTGTCTGGAGCTGTCCTATAAATCCATTGCAGAGGGGTGGGCTGGCTGAGGCAGGCTCAGTGACAGCCAGCAAGTCCAATTTGTGTCATTCCTGCTGAAATGCTGTGCCAGTGTGGCTGGGCCTGTCAGCTGCTGCAGGTAAAGGATGAGAAAAAGAATGTACAGCCAGGGCAGGATGAGACACAAAACTCCCTTCAAATATTGCTGATGTTATTTTGCCAGGCTAAGTGGTCGTGTACATGACTCCACATCCTCATCGCTGCCCAAATTCTTTCCTCATCTGAAGTTAATTGCTTGCATTATGATCCTTACTAAGATTGCACTGAAAACTGAAGTGAATGGGGATGGTTGTTTTATTGCCTTTTTTATTTTTTAGAAATAAAATTAATAACCACACTGAGGGCTCAACAATAATTTTTGAAAAAAAGTCTTCCAGGTTGGAAAAAGTTATGATTCTAATTCTCCCTTCTACTGTAAAAGGAGGATAGAAGGTAATATGTTTGTTTCTCAAAATTTTATGGGATTTCTAAGATTCCCACAACATTTGAAAACAAATTTGTTCAGAAAATAGATATACAACACATTGTATTTCTTATGACAAAACAAAGGGCTAAAAATATCAGCACACATTGAGCTGTAAAACGCAGACATTAATAAGGTTCAATGGAAAATTCCTACATATTTCTGGGAAGACGAGAATACAAAACTCTACTCAAACTGCATGTTAAAATGTGAATGGACAAGTGAGAGATTTCTATAATAATAACAACAACAATAATTGATAATAATAATATTAATAATAATAATAAAAAAAGTGTTAGAAAACCAGCCGAGCCATGGACCTCTCCGTGGCTGCAATGAGACATCTGTATGAATAAGGAGTTTTACTGTTTTTGAGATATTCTTTGAGATCTCCCTTTCCAAAAGCTATCGGGCTCTGGAGATTATTAACTTTTCCAGTTAATTAACCTAATTCATCATGCTATTTTAATGTCAAATGTTACACTATTCTTAACTCCCGTTTCAAAGACTCATCCAGGAATATATTAATTTTCTCATTTAACTTGTGTATTTTATGGTTTTACTATTTCTAGGTATTCTTAGGATTATTTTTTCATATGTCTAAAACATGAACACCAGAGATCAATTTACAGATTCCCATAGGGACAAAGGCATTTATATATATTTATGCACTGGTCAATGCCTCAAGTTGTATTTAATGTTGGTCTTTATTGTCTTGTATATAAAATTCTACCCAACATCAATTAAATATTTTATTCAGCTCCTTTTTTTTTTAAATCAGTAATGACAAAATCGGTCAATTTAAGGTGAATATCCTAATTTTATGTAAATTCTTAATCAAACACTAAAATCAACATAAATAGGATTAAATTTTCAATTTGAATTTCTCCATTTACATCAATGGCTTTGCTTGAAAACACGTCATACCTATTTATTTAAATAATTTCCAGAACCTTCTCTGCTTGAGACCGATTTTTTGGTGTTTTTGTTGTCATTAAGGGTATAATCTCAACCTGACTGCTCTGTGCACTGCTTAGCTGAATAATAATGAAAGAACTAGTGGAAAACAAAACATGCATCTCCTGCTTCATCGCTCTGTACAAACACTACAGAGAGAAATATCAAAGGTAACACGAGCTGGGTTTCAAACTGATCAGGCGAGCGGAAAGTTCACTTGTGTTCTGTAAACTTTCAAGTTGGCTCTGGGGCACCACTGCAGCACCAAGATAAAAGAGCAGAGATGATTATCTGTTCTTCTCAAAGCACGCTCTACCTGGGAGATGTCGGGAGGGTTCTGACCACGATCAGTGCTTTGCAGATTAGATGTCAATCTCTGGTAGATAAAATATTTTTGTTTAAATGAAGCTTACTCCTTTTGTTTCTCATGTGGAGTTTCGTTTTAAGGCTCTTGGTATTTACACCCTTGATACAATTTGTGATGTATTTGAGTTCAGTTAATTTGTTTTTCTGAAAAACTCCATGAACTCGTCAATTATTCACTTCTCTTATCAAAAGCACTCATGTTCTAAATATTAATTTTTTTTTCCTACATCTGTATTTTCCCTTCTTAAATAATATCTATAAACTACAAAACAAGGGATCTCTGGGCAGATATTTCACTGAATAGGTTGGACAGTAGTCAAAAACATGAATCTTTTGTGATTAAGAACAATATTTGGGTTCCTGTGGTGATGTAATGCTATCAAACACTGTGCCAGCACACGCCCAGTCCTACGAGAGCTTTCCAGGCTCTAAACTCCAGCATGATAAAAGGACAGTGTTCTCAGACTCGAGGAGGAATTTTCTTCCTCTCTGAAGACTTACCTCCTGGTTAGGCAGGCTTGTGATACTCGCCTGTGGAAAATTTTGCTTTTTATCTACTTCTAATTGGCTGCTTCCCATGGAACAGGAGCAGCAGGGAGCTCCCACAGGGAGCCCAGGTGGGCAGTGCTGGCTGCCTGGCTGCTGATGGATCCAGCAGAGAGCCTACACCACCTTTCCTGGGATTTTTAATGCTGAGAGGAGATGGTTCTGTTTGCAGGAAAATAATTCTGGAGAGAGAGAAGCAGAGTTTAATCATCCTTTTATCTGCAAATCTCGTAATTGTTTACAGTAAGTTTGCTTCTGTCTGTGACAAACCCCTCAAGTTTGGCACTGTCACTTAAATTGTACTGAAAGCTGCACACAAAGCTGTTTACAGGGATTTTTTTAATTCAAATCATTATGACCTAATGATCAAGCCATTACAGCAAAGTGCTAAAAGCAGAGACATACCAGCAGTAAATATAGCTTGTGTCTATGCCAGATTTGGTTATCTCCTGCACTCTATGTTATTGCTACAGTGAGCAATAATGTGAATCATCTGATTAGAGTCACTAACAAAATTCTCTGCATCAAAACTGATGAAGTCAGTGAAAGCTCTGCCAGGATTTTACCTACTGTATTCAGCACATCGTATTTGCATTTTTATGCAATGCAGGATGCAATAGCCGCTTTTCAACCATATGCTTTTAAAAATCAAGCAGGCCCATTTTTAGCAAAATGCATTTGGATTTACAGATGTTCCAGACTGAGCCTCTGCTCTGCTCAGGAAATGCTCTTCCTGTTATTATTGCATAAAGCAATATAAAAGTTTGAACAACAGTTGTATACCTTGAGCTACAGTGACTGCATTCCGTGTGTTTATAGGCTAAAGCTCCATTAGGGAGCCAAGCACAGAAAAATTAGAAGGAGCTTTTTATTTTTATTTGTACTTACGTTTTTATTTCTGTATTTTACAATTAAATTCCTTGTTCAACCACATCCACAATATTACAAAACATCAGGTATCTGTGGTTTTATTGTCAGTCGCCCACTGTTTTCCTGCTTGTGGAAGTCTCTTGGCTCTGACACTGGTAAATACCACAGAATAAACTGTTTCTATATTTAAATCTATAAGCACTACATGGTTAGCAATAACTGTTACAAGTATTGATTTTATCTTTCTCAGCTCAGGACAGTAATTCCATTTTCTGATTGCAACTTTGCTCAAACATTAAATTAGAAGATGTAGAAAAGCAACCCATTGTTGAAAAGCAATTTGGTATGGTTTGGGGCTTTTCTTTTTTTGCCATTTGAAAACTTGCTTAGTGCTTGTAAATCAGCAACCACACTGAAAAGCAGCACACACCTGTGATGGGAGCAAAACCAAGTGATTAAAAATAAACTCCTCTAATGTCAGCCCACTAAATGAACTGAAATTGGAAAATATGTAGCGAAAGTTAAAGAGAAAAACAAATATCCAAAGGTTCCATTTGTTGCACAGCCCATGTGACAGCATTAGTGAATCCTAGGCTGCAATTTTCAGGAGCACTTGTGTTTGCACATCCTTTTCTTAGTGCCCTCTCTGTCTTAGCCTCAGTCCCAGCAACTGCTTCACTGTTGGATATTAAAGATAAAGGAAAATTTCTCTGTGCCCTGGGTGACCCAAGTGTCATCGTGACCTCATCCTTGAGCTGCAATAAGGAGAGCCAAGCCCACATTTATCAATGAGCCTATTCTGGGAGGAAACAGAAGCCTTTAAAGCCCAGCTCTGCTCTGAGATGTCACTGAATTTTGCTTTCAGCTGCTTTTACACCCTTTGTAAATAACTTACAATGCATTTCTTCGCCTGGAAATCCTAAACTGGAACCATAGAATTGAGCTGGACTGTCTTCTAGTAAAGACTGGCAAATTTATGTATTTACAGTGATGCAATTTGATTTTAAGCATTGTTTCAAACATACCCTGAGTCAATTTTGTTGATAAAATTGAAGGAATAGATTATTCATCTGTTTTACCATAGTAGAATTAGTAAGATTTTTAATATTTTTTGTATATCAATCACCTGTATGTGAAATTTGGTCAAGTCCAAAAGTACCGACAGAACTTCAAAACTGATTTTTATGTGGTGCAATGATCAGTTCTTCCATCAGACACCTCCCATAACTGGATGAAACAGTGCAATTACACCAAGCTCCTTCAGGAACAAAATTGGTATCTAAATAAATCTGCAGCAGAATTAGCAGCTCTTAAAAGTGAAGGAAGAGAAACCAAAATTCCCATCTCTCTCACGAACACAGTCTGTGACTATAAGCTTCTAAAATTTATTTACCATAATTATACGGCAGAAGAAAATTGAGTAAAAGATGCTTTAAAAGTGCAGCTCTTGGAACCAAAAAAGAGAAGAGCTGTGCAGTGGATACCTAACAAGAGATAACCAGATATCTTCAGCTAATGGTGAAGTATTGTAGATTTGGAAATATTTATAGTAATCAGAAAGCATTTTTCTAATCCTAACATGAAGATAATATTTCCAGTTTAAGTACCATAGGCCACAATTATATGTGCCCTTAAATGACAATAAGCAATCGAGAAGCTTATTACCCTACAGCAGTGGTGTCTTTAATTTTAATAAAAATAGAACTGTGACATGCCTGACCTTATAAATAACATTGATGTAATAATTTTAAATATTATTTGAATGTCATGGTGATAATAGCAGCCTAACTGGACCCATAATTAATACAAACTCTGAAATTCTGCTATTCTACTCCGTGTCTGGAAGAACACCAGCAGAAAGAGTCAGTTAAATGTCCTCTTTGACCCTATCTCTACGCCAGACTATGACAAATTAAAGACATAAAATGTTTAAATGACATATAGGGTACACACAGTCTTTCTCCAAAAATAACAGGAGAAAAATTAACTTTTCTGCATTGTGGATCCAGAACAATTGGCTGTGGAATGTTAAGGGATTGACATGTGCTCCCATTGACTTTAGCACTACAGGATCTGTATTTCAGCCAAGTAATTTATAACTCTTTTTATTAATAATGACAACTGACAGTATATCAGCTCCACTGCAATAAGAATCACTGGTTGCTCACAGAAACTCAGTGCTTATAAAACCTCTGACAGAAATCCACTTATTCTGCTCACTACTACCTTGTGCCTGCTCCTTTCTCTCATTAACCATTCTCCTTTCTCTGCTTCACACATGATTTCTTCTTTCAGGGCCTTTTCTTTTTTGAATACAAAAATAAGATATATATAAAAAAGCCCCGAAATATCCACTCCATCAAAATCTCTAAATGCAAATCTCAGATGTAGAGGGGTTTAGTAAGGTGAAAAAAAGAGGTTTTCTTAGTTTGTGTTCACTGTTCATTAATGAAGTCCCAGAACATCCCCATTTGTAATAACCACACATTCTGCAAACAAAAGAAGCCACAAGCTGGCTGAAAGTGTTCATGGAACTCCACGCTGGCTTTTATATTCACTGTAAAATCCAGATTACAACAGAATGAAAATAGAAGCAAATATAACATTTATGAGAAATAAAAAGGTAAAGGCACTCTGCATTATCAAACATAAAAGAATGAAAGAGCTGTAGCCTGTCGGATCCATGGCATTTTAAAGGGAATGGGAGAGCAGCAGCAATGAGAGGTAATAAATTGGGGAAGATGTATTTTCATTAGTGTTGGATACACACTTGTTTGACAATGCAGCAGGCTGTGAGGCTCTATGGGAAAGGTTTCAGCGAATTCAGGGGACTGCACTCAAGAATGCTGAGAAGAATTGCTGTCTCACACTCTTTGTCCCAGCCTTAAGGACAGGATCTGCTGTGCTGCACTCACAGCTCTGGTTTGCAGCACAGCTCTGTCCTTCCTTTTGCTTGCTCTGGCTGGGATTATCTAATAATAAAAGCAGGGGCTCGTGTACTGACTGTGACAGTGCAAAGGAGACACTTGGATGTCTCCAGACATCCTCAGTGTTCCTGATCCAGAATCCTGGCCTGTAACCCATCAGGTAAGCTTGGCTTGGGTTTATAAATCCAGCCTCTGAGCTTTGAACACCCAGTTATGTTATTTCTATACCCCAAGGCGTTTTGGCTGTGCTCTGTGGCTTCACACGGAATTGTTCCTCTGTACCTTCAATAATTCAGAGTTCTGAAGAGCTGCTGTAGGTAGGGCCCAGCAGAGGGTGAGTGAGGACACCGTGGCTTTGTCTCTGATGCTAATGAGACACAAACACGTTTTTCCCCCAGTGATTTAACTAATACCTAACAGCATGTCACTGTCAGGTCCTGGGGAAGGCATCAGGGTTTTTTCCCTCTGTACAGAGTCAAAGTCAGCACTGCCCTTGTTTGAGTTACCTCATGTTTAAGCTATTGTTTCTCCTTAATATTTACTTGTGTACTTTATATTTAAAGAACAGTTTTCTACAAACAGTCACAGCAGAGCTCACCAGAAACAACAAAGCTCAATTCAGCAGAGATAGCAACTTATTTCACTCGAATAATTTTTAATATGAAAACATTTTCAACACTGTTGATGTTCTCAAGCAATGTTTTTGAGAACTGCATACAAAAGTGCCAAAGGTTCTTTACGTACTCAGGCTTAAAATTTGAGTTTTCAATTAGCATGACAATGGTGTCAGTGTTAATAACCACTAACCAGAATTAAAGAGGACATCCTGAGGCTCTGGGAAAACAAAATGTCTTGATGCATAAAAATTTCAAGCACAGTACACACACATCTAAAAAGATTTAAAGAAATAAACAAAAAAGTGGAAAAATGCCTAAAATATATGGGCTTTTCTAAACTCTTTTCTTTAGCTTTTTATATTGATTATCTGCGTTTATTTTTCTTTTTTTTAAACCATCCTAGAACTTCCTTTTGTTACCTATTGTGTCTCTTTTGCCACTGACTTGGTGGCCTAAGTCCCTTTTCATTTCACTCACCATCCCTTGGTGTTTTGTTTTCCTTTTGAGACTGTCCAAACACAAGATATTCTCCACCCTTCCTAAATATTTAATTAGATTGTCATTAGTAACCGACTTAATTGCTGTCTTCTGCATGGGCTTCTTTGCTGTGTCCAAAATTTTCAAAAATAAACACCTCTTTCTTCTCTTTCATCAACAAAGGCTCTGGTCTCAGCTATTTTATTGCTTTTGTTTATCTTGGGTTTTACATTCAGTGTGTTAATTCAGTTGTTCTTGGAGTGCCAGTGTGCAGACAATACAATAGACTCGGGAATAAGGAAGTACTTCTTGGTGTATTTTTTTCATATTTTTATCTTATCTCTCTAAGAAAACAAGATAAGTGCTTTTATCAGATCTACCCTCAAAATAATTCTGAAATTATTCACCAATATCAAGCACAACAGAAGCTGGAAAAGAAGACATCTTAAAGACAAAAGGTCCTGGGAGCTTTACAGAAATCAGAGGCTGCAGAAAGTAGGAGATATAAATTAGTCTTTGCAGTGAGAGAAGACAAGTGGATCTTAAGCCATCAACTCTCCAGTCCACCCAAAAGTACTGGCCAGCCACTGCCTCCATCCTCCATCCCCATCATTTCCCAGTGGGATCACTGGGGAGATGGAAAAACAGATATTTGATGGGCAGGAAGGGCAAGGTGAGACTTTTCTGCCCAGGTCAGCTGTTCAGTTTTGTGCAGAGGGCTGTTTGTACACGAGCACAGATAAATCTGGCTGTCCACCTGTCAAACAGGTAAAATATTATTCCAGAGTAAAATATTATCTGAGCAAAACAAATGAAATTAATTTTAAGAAGGAAACACACAAAAGACTGTGTGCAAAACTTATAAAGAAACCCTGACTTAAGCCAAACAATTCCCAGCTGATAGCTTCATTGATTTTAGGAGATGAAAGGCTTTTAATAAGGTGGAAAGAAAGAAAAAACCCATTTCACACAAAAGCTATAGGGAGAGAGTAATAAATAGACATTTTTCCCACAGCCATGACTGATTTAACTTGAACTGGGTCCAGGTATCTGAACTCATAGAGTGATAAGCAAATTACTGAGAACTCGTCCAATTAATTCCCTCGTTGCTTTAGGGGCAAAGCTTGTTTTTGCTGTTCTGGAACTATCATGAAATTAGGTATTTTTTAACTGACTCCATATAATTACTGTACTAATGTTCCTCTTTGGGTTAAAATTCTTGTATGGATTTTCACACAGAACTCCTCTGCAAAACATCACCTGTACAAAAATGCTTCTCTCTGGGGGCCGTGTGCCCTATTTTGACAAAACACCTTTGTGCAAACACTGAAGCCGGGTTATAATCACCTATCAGCAATTACTAAAGATTGGAGAGAGTCAAGACGTTTACTTCTGCCTCCAAAAGTGTAATCCCAGTTCTCTCCATTCCAAAATTCAGAGCAGAGCTATGAGAACTTTTGGCTGCCCCATTCCCACTGCTCATCACAGACATTGAGCAGTGCACATTCCAACCCCTTTTCAGCAACCTTTCCATTTCCTTGTGAAAGCACTTCATTGCACCTCATGGAAAGGGACATCTTATAATGGAAGAAATTGATGCTGGTTCTCCTTGCAACTCTCCCATATTTTCTCTAGGGTCAGCAATGACCCTTGTGAAACACTCTGCAAGGCCTTGGTCCTGTCTGTGTCTGCAAGAACTGTTCCCTACCCAAATATCTGCTCTTTTTTCTCTAAAATTTCCACCGAAACATTCCCTCACTTAGATAATTCTGTATACAATTATTCAACCACTACCAGGAGCTGATATCACCCCTCATCCTGATACCCTACCTGAAATGATTTGTATTTATCCAGTACAAAGTGCATTGGCTCTGGAAGAGAGCCAGGACTGACAAATACATCACTTTTGTTACAAAGGTGGTTTTTCAAGCACCAGGTCTGTTTGCTAGGTACCAGATCACTGAAACATTTAAGACCTATTTGGAACCCAGAACTTCTGGAAGGAAAAGAAATTGTCAGTCTGGTGGGGTCTGTGTTCTAACCCAGGTACCAAATCCAGCCTGGTGACACTGCATAGCTGAAATGCTTTGCCTGAAAGCTGATATTTTGTTTGTGCCACTGTGGCAGGAGCACCCTCACTCCTCCCCACCACCATGGGGTTATTTGTTAGTTTTGGCCATTGGTTTTGGTAGTGAATTAAAGTTTGTCCGAGTTTGTTCTCTGTGTGATGTCGTTTTCCTGTAGCTCTGTGACTCAAGCTGGGAAGAAATGGAGATTCCTGCTGGAAGGAGATGCTGAAAGGTCAAACCTCAGTATGAGAGAGCTGTGAGGAGGGAAGACCTGGTGTGGAAGAGATGGTGAAACACTGCAACTGAACAAAGGAACATAAAACGGCCTTAAGGAAGGATGTGAGATTTGATGAGCACAAGACAAATCAAATACAGGCTTTGCAGAGCTGCTTGCTATGTGTGTCCCTGGGATCTAAAACATTTGCATTCTACTCTAGTCCAGCTCACTGAGATCCCACACATCCATAATGGAGCCTTTTCTTTATTTTCCATTTCCCAAGTTGGGGACCAAGGAGTTTAGAAAGGGATATTTTCATTTTTGTGTAACAGACACACAAGAGAAGAGACAGCCCCAGTAAGACCTGGGCAGCACACCTGCTCTGCAATTTCTTTTCATTTTCAGGCTTGTCACTTGACTTCTTTGCAATATACTCAATATGTGTCATGTTGATTTTAGATCATTTGAGTGTCTTGAAATTTCGTGTGGAACAAAGCCAACGCATACCACACAGAATATTTGCATTGCAGCATTAAAGCTGTTGTCATTATCAATGGAAACTTTATCTAAAAACTCAAAAAGTTGAAAATCTCAGGGGGGAGCAGTTCAAGTCTCATGATTTTGGGCTTGTAAATACTCAAATATTAAACAGAATATGACAATTCAGAAGCTCAAAGAAAAAGTTAACTTTTCCTATGCCTAATATGACTTATATTGCTAGAACAGGAATTCAAATTAAATTATGTGGAATCTAAACCAGGAAAAAGAAATGCCATTGTATGAATAAGAGACCTTTTAATTTTTGTGCAGTGTATTTTTCTTTCCATAGTATGGATATATCAGAAATTTTCACGAGGTATTGAGTCCTGGAAATACAAGACAGGTTTATTTTTATGGTTTTGGATCTTCTGTCTTTCTGTTTGCAGAAATGAAGTTAATAGTCATTAAAGAAGCTAAGCAAAAGAGATCTTCAGATAAATTAAAAAAATATTAGCTAAATCTAGCTGTCAGTATCAGATGATTTATTAAAAAAGCCCATATTTGTAAGCTACTTATTGGACTTAAATTGTACTTAATATTGACTTTCCCTTCTATCTTAAAATATTTGGACAGGACATAAACTTTAATTCCATGATCAATAGCTTCAGTTTAGTCAGAAATGTCACTATGTCTTAAGGGAGTAGGAGTTTATTTAAGCAAACATGAAGGTAAACACTGAAACAGGAAATCTACTTTATCTCTCATAAATATTTTACTTTGTTTCATCAGCTGTGCTGAAGAGATTAATTGTTAGCACTGTTAATTCTTCTCCTCACTTCTCACAGCACAACAATTACACTGTGATTAGCAGTGGTCAGCCAAAGGCAGCTTACACCAGAATGTTCCATCTAATTTCATAATTGTTTATAGAGCTCTAATCAGGAGGGAAAACCTTATGAAGATTATTGTGTATGCTTTACTCTTTGTCTCCAAGATCACCAGGGAGACAGAAATAACAGTAAGAACACTCAGAAGAGTCTCCCTATGAGCTGCCTGGGCACTAAATTTTCGATTTTTGGCTTTTAAAGTGAATGTGATCGAGAACAAATGATTGCTTAAATGTATGGTTTTAATATCATTCTTTAGCTGAAATATTCCAGAGAATATACGTGGGATTAGGTCCCAGAATTTGCATCAGGATACTAAATCCCCTTCATTTTCTGGAGCAAAAAGACCTTTTTTTGTTTGAGATTTACGGCTCAGTGGCAAATGACTGATTTTATCTTGCTACTCCCCCTTTTATCTTGCTACTCCCCCATAGGGAAAAAGTTGAAAAATATGTAAAAATCTATGTTTAAAACTTTTATAAAGCTTGATTTGAAAACCTGCTGTTTCAAATACCCGAAGTTTTCCACATTTTTGACGTAAAAATAAATTATGATCAAAATTAACAGAAAAATGTGTATTGAGTTATCTAATCATGAACTGAAATGTAATGCCAGTTGCTGGACAACCTTATCTCCTGTGATTGCTGTCGAATATGAATTCTGCTTTAACCAGGTCAAACAGAAGAAAAATATGTCTGAGAGATGGTTATAGGATTTTCACTGTTCATTTGAAATACGTATATAATAGTCTATAAATCCACTTTTTTAAATTTTCTTTAAAACTTACTGGGGTTTCACCACTGACTTGCTAAAAGAGTAGCACTTAATGCCATTAAAATGCTGCTTTCCTCCTAGAAGGACCTCAAATCTCAGTCTATTGTGTGCTCTTGTCTCAAGAGAAAGGCAGAAAACCAGAGGAGGTTTCAGAAATACTTATTTCCAAATAAACACTGCTGTTCTCAGGCCTTCCCCCTTACAGCATGTTAAAACATGACACTGAATTACCTCTTTTTAAATGTTCTTAAAAGGAGAAAGGTTAGTGATGCTGTAAGGCAAGGAAAAAAAAAATGTATTTTAGGTAAAAAGCATGGCTGTAAGGTAAGAAAAAAAAATGTATTTTAGGTAAAAAGCATGAATATTAAACATTAAGTTCATTTAAACAGCCAACAGAGCCACTGCAGCCTGAGCTGAGGCAGCCTCCAGAGCCCTGTAGCACACACAGAAATATCACCCTTAATTTGCCCATCTGTCCAACAGCTGTAATGTGCCATCTCCCCCTCTCTCTCTCCCTAACCTGCAGATAATACATGACAGAATAAAAAGGTACCTGATCAAATGGGTTTTACATACTTTATGTAGTACTTGGAGCCGACACTCAGCATTATCTCTCTCGTGACCTTCTCCAAGGCTGCAGATCTGGGTCCCTCTTGGAGCCTTTGCTGGGATGTCAAATTCATTACAGGCACTTCAGAATGGTATTGTATTTTTTTTTTTTTTGCTAATAGTCCTGTCAAGGAGACAATAAGCAAGAAACAGCACCTCAAATCTAAGCTAGGGAGATTTCAGCTGAATGGAATTTTATCAGAAAATGTTTTATTCCGAAAGCAGAGTTTTCAGAAGGCAATTTCTGCTGAATTCCTGATCCTATACCTAATATTCATACCTAATATTCATTCAATATAGATATTACTATATCTAATAATTCAACATTCAGATGCAACCACTCAGATTGTTTTCTAGCATAGGGAAAACATTCATATATTAAAAGTAATCCTAACATCTAGATCGTGACGTGACAGTTTAGAAAGAGAATGAAAAAAGCAGTGGAGGCCATATTTTGTACATAACATTTTCTCCACACTCATTCTTGTGTTCCCAGAGTATCACAGAAGCTAATGAGGTATGAAACACTATCAGTCTTGGGTTATATTTTCAAGGCAGGCATGAATAATTTTCCCCACGAACTATTGTTTCAGGAAGAGGCTGAGATTTGTATCCACCATCATTCAGTGTTTCCTGTTAGTTATACCATACAGCTCCCAAAATAAACTCCTGTGAGTACTTTTAGACCTTTTAGCTAAAGGCAATTTGTATTTTCCAGACACTTCAAGAACTTTATTTTACTAGATTCATAATTCTGCTTCTATCTATAACTCAGATGTAGGTAAGACAATGCCTTATTGCCTCACACTATTTTTACTCTCAGGAAGGAAGCTGGATTGAATACTGCACCATAATAAGCACAAAATTACTTAACTGATGTTAAACACAATTAAAAAGAATATGTAGGGCAATAGGGGAGCTAGGAAAACACACTAAAATAGTTTTTATGGGTCTTCATTACTGAAAGCTTTGCTTTGCTACACACCAAGATGAAGGAGATGAGCGCTCCCAGCCCTAATGCAGATAATTCTGTCAAGGTCATTAGGTGTTCAATAGTGTTTAGTAAAACTGCAAAAGGATTGCACCTGGCTGCCTCTGCAATGGTTTGTGTATCAGGAAATGGGAAACGTCGTGCAGATTGGTTACAGATTATTCTGGGGATTAGTTACACTGCCTGCAGATGCATTTGCTAGGGGTAAAACTGGGCAGACAACAGGTTCAGAATCATCTGCTATAAATTCTAATTTTGTACCAGGCACAGGCCTATCAATTTGTGTCTAATTATATTCTTCCATGTGAGATATAAAATACCTCAGGGTTTCTATAATAAAGGCTCATTAATGTGGACGAGAAATAATTCTGAAACTCTTTCTACCAGGGCTAATGTTAATACAGATTTTAATTGCTCTTACAGGATATTAAAACACTGATTTTTTTATATCAGTTTTAACCTAATCATTAAATGGACCCATTTTTGTAACCCTGTATTTTCAAGCATTGCATCTTACACCGGTAATTGCGTCATTACCAGTCATGTTGAACCAGAAAATAAAAGATGAATGCAGAAAAGATAAAAGGTAATATTATCAAAGATGTGTGAGAGTCAATAGCCTTCAATTCATTGTGGTTCCCTGTTCTATCTTTTAAATATCCTTTTCTGGCTTAGATCAGTGAATATCCTAAAATACACTTGTAAAAATAAAGCAATAATATTGTGACTAAAAGAGAATTAGTATTACATTATTTAAAGGAATTTAAGTTTTTTCTCCAAGGCAAAAACCAAAAGCAAAACCTCTCCAATGAAGACTTATACTTTTAGAATTAAAATTGTTAACCTTTGATTTCAAGAGTATACTTCTTCTGAAGCTACTCGGGGCCCCAGAGGGTGCAAACCAAGCAGAATAACCTCCCAGACCAACTTTATCTGACTTCAGGAACAGGTAACCAACATCTCTGCTCCTTGGTGCCCCATGTTTTATGGATGCTGAAGAGAAAAATATTATTTTGCCCACAATAAAAAGCAAATTCTCTGTTGTCAAATTCCTCAAATACCGCTGTATTTCAAAAGCCTTTTGGAAATAGCATTCAAGTATATATTCTGTGCTGAAAAAAGGATAATATTCATGGACTGGGCGGTGATGGAAGAGACACTTTTATGCACACCTTGTCAAACTGCAAAGTACCACCAGCCTCAGGACTGCTATCATTTGAATGGATGACAGGGGCATTTGTCACAGGATGCAGCCTGGACTGCACAGCCACCTGGATAAATACAATGTACAACGGCAAAAGGGCCTTCGTGTTCTCACTTTTGTCAGGAGAAGGGGGGAAAGACAAAAAAACTGAAAGGTTCACACTTGGCTGTCTAAAAAACTCGCAGATAGAAAAATAAAGCTGATTTGAAGAAGCAGTTTGTGTGGTGGAACTGACAGTTCCTTTGTAAAAGGGAGCTGAGCTAACAATAAACTGATAAATAGATTCATAAAAGCAGGGTGTGTGTTCAGGGAAGTGAGAAAGGGACTTACAAATGTGCTGAAGTTTTGGTACCACGGAGGAGAAACAGCAGCAGAGAAATGTAAGTATTTTCTGTAATATTGTTCTTAGCAACATGAGGGATATATTAAGGTATCTTAAAGAATTCAAGTTAAAATCTTATCAAATATCTTACCTAGAATTTCTTCCTCCTTCGACAATTGCGTGAAAATATCCTGAGAATGATATTTCTAAAAACATTTCTAGTGAATAACTCTAGTAGGAGTCTCAGAGGAATTTGCTGTATCTCCTTGCAGGCTGTGATAGAACACAAATCCACAGCAGATCTGAGTGATGTCTGTGCAGCACTCAATGGAACAGGTAGGACAGACAACAAATAAAATTGTGAGAGAAAGAAATCAGCCAGCTATTTCACACACCACAATTAATGCTCAGCAGCCTTTCTGCCCAGGGGATTTCTGCTTTCAGCTTCAACAGCTGAGTTTTGTAGAAGATCCTTTCAGTGATGCCATAAACTGGTTCCACTTAAGAACTGTAAAATATATATTTGTCCTAGAAAGTGAACTAGAGAGAAAGGCTGGTGAGTTTTTTCTCCTCCAGGTTTCAGAGCCCTTCTAAAAACCTAGTTGCACTCACAAATGTCAGTGCCTTAATTACCAGGTGAATTCATTTCACCATTAACACACCATTTAGAGGTATGCACCATTAGCTTTCCAGGCTTCAGTTTAGAAATGGAACGTGAATGAAAATGAGATGACCTAAATATCCTCCACAGAAAGAGAAATGGATGGTACTGGGAGGTGACAGCCCAAAAATAAGAACCGAAATTCAGGTTCTGCAGTGAAATGCTCCCAGAAACGTCTCAGGGCAGACTCAGCACTGCAAGAGTGTGGCAGAACCCGAGGGACAGATTTCTTTCCCCAGACTCCAGAGGCCTTCCCTAAGCACCTAAATACATAAATACATCACATTTCTATCTCTCAGCCTCAGATTTACCTTTAATAATCTTTGGAGATCAAGAGAGAGGGGGAGAAAAAGGAGGTTTTATGGCAATATACACATGAAAGCAATGCATTTTAAAAAATTATTTCGATAATTTACAAGCTTGATTTTTAGCATTAATACTACCAGGGGATGCAGTCTTTCCTTCTTCCTTCTTTTTAAACGTTGTTACTAAAACCAACCAAACAAAAATAGTAAAGCAAAAGTATTTTTGGGTAATGACCGCTTCTGTTTCCTTAAATATCTTGGGTTTTCATTGTTGTTTGGTATTTGTATTTTAAAATGATTTGTCATCTTCTTTCTGTGTGTCATTCTAAATATTTGCAAGATTCTCAAAAGCAAATTAAGAATGATTTTCTAACAAACTAACAACATAAATGTATTAAAAGTCATTCTATAAGCTGTAATCAGTTCCAAACTCGCCAATTTTTGTTCAATGTGAACAGATATATGTATCAAATCAATAACAAACATCCTTTAAGAGCAATAAAATTATTAAACAAGGAATAATTTCTAATAAACACCTCAGTCCTGGGAAGAGCTATGACACTGATCTTTATATTTGACTCAAGAGGCTCCACAAATCCTGTGTGGGTGTAATACTTGCATCCCCTCATCACTTCACAGAACAGGTTTGGCACAGGGGTGTGAAAAGCTGAAAATATATAAAAAGTACTGGATTCATTTTCCCTGTTAACCTGAGATTTTCATGTTCTTCTTCTGCCCAAGAGCTCTGCTCTTCCCATCACGTCCTGGCCAGGGCAAGGTGGTTTTTCAGCCAGGAACTAAACACTCAGAGCCTGAAAAACAAGCAAGCAAAAAGCAGGTGTGGCTAAATCAGGAGGCCTAAAAATTCCTGTGCTTGGAACGTCCTGCCTGAACCTGAGATCAAATTGCCAGTCTTCAATAAATTCTTCTTCAAAATGTGTTTTTCAGGATATTTTGGCTGCTTAATCCCCTCCCCACTTTGGACAGTTCCTGGTAGAGGTTTGCATGCCTGGTGTGCTACAGCTGATGCCACCCTTTAGTTAATTGCAAAAAACCCCTCCATTTCAGAGTAAAAAATGTTTTTCTTTGACATTTATAATAATTTATAATAATATAATGATATTTATAGTCGTCCCTACCTGTGAGGAGAATACAGGCACATTTCATTTCCACCCACTAGTACAGCACACACAGGCAAATCAATTCGAGTAGCACACGTTTCTGCTTTGGATTGGTTTTTGTGGGTT
Organism: Pachycephala philippinensis; assembly: GCA_013397055.1. Taxonomy (NCBI): domain Eukaryota; kingdom Metazoa; phylum Chordata; class Aves; order Passeriformes; genus Pachycephala; species Pachycephala philippinensis. The sequence continues at coordinate 321,056 of VWZT01016180.1, forward strand.
TGGTTTGCTTGTTTCTTTTTCTGTGAGCATTGTTATATTTGTATTACATGTTCTTTCTTACAGTCTCTTTAACCTTTGCAAGTACATTATGAAATAAACAGAAAATCAGAAACTTGTGCAGTCGTAAAATACTGAAACCCATTTTTCCAAGGTGAATTTTTACAGGATTGAAGAACAGTTCACTGTTAATCAACACATTTAAACTGGAACAAAAAAAATCCCAGTGAATGTGGGATTTTTGCCATTCACCACATGCCCATATTAATTACAAAAAGGCTGAAACAAGTAGTAGGGTTTTCTTTTCTGTCTTAAAACCTGACAATGCATGAAGTAGCAGATGCCAGCCACGAGTCAGAGAGATTTGTAAACCTTCAGGGTAAAATATTTAATAGGATAGATATGGTAATACAAAGTTTTATACTTGATGAAATTAAACTGAATTATAGGGACTGTAACAGATTTTGTGCAACATGAAAGGTAAATAATGAGGCAAAGAGTCATTGCTTATGGCCTTTACTGATGTATTTATGTAATTGTCAGCTGCTTTATCACCCACATGGGAAAGATTTGAATTTTTAATAGATTTTAAGTTCTTGAACAGCTGTCCTACAATCTAGTGGTACTTAAAGGAGTTTATACCTTTTCCTAGCTGCTTGATAGGAAGATGCTTGGCTAGAGTTGAAGCACTGAGCTCCACTCTGAAACATGTTCTGTAGGAAATGAAAGGTACTTTTTATTTAGACAGAATTTCCTTCCTAAAGTTTTTTAGTTTTGATTTAAGAAACAAATAGTCAAAGAGAAGTGGTTTGGATTTTTGCACAGTCCTAACCCTGTGCATTTTAGCTTCTGCTCCTTTTTTTGGGGGTGACTGCTAAGTGCATAAAGATGAGGATGGCTCAGACCCTAGGCTGTTTTAAAATTAAATAGCTGTGGTGAGCTTCAAGATAATTTTTCAGTCTCTTATGATCAGAAAATATGTTGAATTAACACATAGATTTTTACTAGATTTCAACAAATAGAGAAAATCAGTGGACCATGTTTAAATAAACAAGAATTGAAGGTATGCTGAATCAAAAGTACTTCTGATCACGCAGAAGGATCCAGGTAAGGATCCAGGTAAGGATCTAAATTTAACAAATAACCAAAAGCAACATTTCAAAACAAAGATTACATTTGGCCATACTTCATTCTGAAGCTATTCAGTTTTTTTATTTCTCTTTTGGAAGACTTTTACTAAAGAAATAGTACATGTGGTAGGTATGTGTAATTTCTACTTCTCTGAACATATCAAATCATAAGGACATGCCTGTAAATAATAGAAATTTTTTTTTTTAGAAACATGAAGGACATAAGTGAATAATTTATAGTTTCTTAATTCTCTGTGATGGATTCAGGTCATGTTTTCTGTTATACCAAATCTGATTGCCAAATTGTCAGCTCTAATGCAAATCTCAGTTTTAATCTCCCCTGCAGCCCAATTACAAAATTACTTTTTGATCAAGTTCCTAGATTTTAGAATTATCTTTTCAGGATAAATTGGAAAACTGATGTTAAAACTTGCTTTCTGTTGTATAAAAAATAATAAAAACTACCTTGTGGAGCACTGATAAAAATTGCAAGAAATTCTTAGAGGTGAACTAAAACCTTCCCATGCCCAAAATCTGAAGACCACAAAGTTACCCAGTGCATGTAAGGAAAGGAAGAAATAAAAACTTCAGTGTTCCTCTAGAAATTGATCTTACAGAAGCAAGGAATTGACAACAAATAGTGTTACAACTTTGTAGATATTCTCTGGACCTAACTTATCATTTTTTGACAGGAATTAAGCTGCATCTGGCCAACCACCTTGCCAGAGGGGTGTAAGAAAGGGACACAAAAATGTAGGGGGAAAACGTTGATAATAAAGGGGACATTCCTTTTAAAAAGCAAAATATTGACGTTTGGCCATTTGAGAATCAGAAGACGTAGGAATGTCAACTTGCATGAGAATAATGTTATTCTTATTCTTCTTATTATTATTGTAGTAGTAGTAGTAGTAGTAACAATAATAAGAATAATGTTTATCTCATGCAAGTTGACATTCCTACGTCGTCTGATTCTCCAATGGTCAAAATGTAATATCTAAATATCTATAATTCTTATTATTCTTATTCTTCTTATTATTATTATATCCATTGACAACGTGCTCCTCTCAGCCCTAGCACAGCCTAGCTTCCATACAACTGCCAACACCACATTTATTTTATGTCACTGTCAAAAATTGGTTGATGGTAGGATGGGGCAGATTTACCTGTGTGCTTTGCAAACCTTACCCTTGGCACAGATACCCACTGGATTTACGTGGTTTATGTGATATAATCAATGGCCACAGGAATCTTTGACATACAGAGCATTCACACTGTATTATGAAAGAATAAATAACCCACCCTAAATTGGCAGATAGCTTTAAAATTATACTCCTATTAAATGCTTTGGATTTTTTGGCTTCAGATCCGTTTCAGAAATGAGTTATCTGATGAACAAAGAAATTGATGTATGCTTCCCAAACTTCAGAACAGAAGAAAGAAATTAATCACATTTTTGCCTCTCAGTTGTTATAACAATGATGAATGATGTACTCCTGGAGAAATGTTGCTGAATCATCCAGTAAATTGTTTGCTCTACAGTAGGTCTCATCCACAGATCTGCTGACCTTCAGCGTGTTCCTGACAGGCTCAGTTATCAAAATCTGTTTTTCTGGCACAAATTCTGCTCTTCCAAAGCCGTAACTTGTTCATTTGTAAAAAAAAGGCTGCCAGTAATTGAGCCTGTTTATAACCCCTCTGTCAGGATTTTTTCTTTGTGTAACTCCAAACAGAAGAACGTTGCACAGATTCATAATGATGCATTTAGTGAAGTAACCCATTATCAGTGTCATAAACACATTGGGAACTTAATTTAGAACAAGGGCAAAATGCAACTATTCCACATAATAAAAGCTGGTAATTCAGGAGAGTTAAGCTCTTCATCACTTACATAACTGGCTAAAAAGGAACTAAAAATAAAAATTAATACCTACTGTTTACCATATGATGCACAATTCTTCTCTGAAGAGCTTTTCTGTCTCTCACCAGCACCAGCAACACCTTTGGGAAGGATGAGAGTGCCCCTGGGCCAGGACTCCTCGGAAATGGCCACACAAGTGACCATCCAAATTCCATCTGTGGCACAGCCCTGCAGCTACAGAGGAGTGATTCCTTCTGAGGTGAACTTTCAAATACTCATTTCATTTTCAAGCTTATCAACAGCTCTACTGGATGCAGAAAAATCATTTATGCTCTTTGCTGTCTTCACTTCTACAGTCCCTGGATCCTTGTGGAGAAATGTTGATTGCAGGCAGCATTTGGGTGCATTTTTACCTGCAGGATGAGCAACCTCAAATTCCTTTGGTGCCACTAACTGGGTGAGCCAGTAATGGCTATTCCAGTATCATTTCTCTCAAGGGAATGAATAAGAGTTGATTATGGAATAATATCCTATAGCCAGAAAGAAGTTAGACATTTTAATTTTACCTGGGATAGCGTTCCTGACATAATGTAATTGCTATACAAGAAAAATATATATTGCTATAGAAGAAAAATACCTTTTGAATGGCTCTGAAATTTTTAAAAAAAATCTGTGATATTTTAGCTGCTTTTAAAAAATGCCTACCTTTCTTATAAAGAGAATATTTGACTGAAAGTACCTTTTTTTTAAATTTTACTTCTAATTTTGACTCAAACAAACTCAACAGGCTTACAAGGCAAGAGAGACAAAGCTTCCAGGAAAGACTCAGTTGACATATGGCATTCTAATTCTCTTCAGCTCCTGGAGGAAGAGTTTCTCCTACTCAGGTGGGAAAACCACACGCTGTGGAGAAGTTGTATCATAAGAGTGGCTCTGAGCAGCAGAAGAGAATGAACATCAGATAGATACACCAGTGAGAAGCTTCACTGCTTTTCTGCAGCAGCACAACCAAACAGCACCGTGGCTCGAGGGCTAAGTGAAATCCATGAAAAAACCCCAAGAAAATAAGGAAATTGCACTGAAATTATGTGAAATCCTGATTCAGCAAATATAAGATCAACAGCTCAAAGCAACCTCAGAATTTGTCACTGCAGGAAATGCCTTGGAACACTTTACCTTAACGACCCCAAGAGATGGTTTAATTGCATGGCTGTGGTGGGAAGCATTTTCAGCACATGTGAAAATATCTGTTATATGTACAGCTCTAAAGGATGTGTTTTGCTACTTTATATACTTAAAATGTAAATTACACCAAGTGCTTATCGTTTATCATTGCTTATCATCAGAACCACATTATCATTTGCAGACAATACTTTTTTTATACTTTTTTACAACCACCTTTAATGGTACAACAAACTGACAAGTTTTTCAGAGCATTAACTCTGTAATTGCCTCCTTTTCTTCATGTAGGAACAGATGGGCGTTTATCTCTTGGGAGAAGAGAATCAGGAATCCTTCGTTTGCAAAGCAATTTTCTCTCTCATTGTAATCAATACCTTTTATTATGTATGTATCAAAATCCAGTTACATAGCAAACCTAAATTCATCTATGCACATCAAGATAGAAAATAAACTAAACAGGTGAAATGGTCAGTTGAAATTTTTAATGCAAGGTGGTGAAATTGTTATGCAAAGGACAGAACTCTTATTAAAATCTCATATTTCATTATCTATTTTGATGAAGAGGTGAGGTCACAGGAGAGGCTGCAAGAGTCCCAATGTAGTAGGGAAAAAAAATCATTAATTTCCAATATTTACTCTCATGATCATGGTTCAACAATTTTTCTACAATTCTTGCTGAGTTTTTGGGAGATACAAATTTTTGTGCTTCGCTGCTGATGCACACACATTTGAACAGGAACAAGCTCATCTTTGTCTTTTCCAGTCCAAAATTTTATACCTTGATAAACTTCCTGGATTATATTTTGAACAATTTTTAACAAATCTGAATTACCATGACATTTTACTTCATCGAGAAAGAAAAAAAAAATGTTTTTTTTTTATGATGGTAACAGTGATTATTCTGTAGTGTTGAGTAAGCAAGTAGCATAAATTGTTGGAGGGAACTAAAGACTGAGGAAATGAGAAACTTTAAGTATTTTCTCCCTTTTCTTTGTTAAAAACACTCTAAATCCACCTGTCATGTCCTGAGTTGTGGTGGGTTACTGTTCTTTTGGAGTACAAGCTGCATTTTCCACTGGGGTTTGACCATTTCACCTCTAAGTGAACCAAGTATTCAGATTAAATTTTAAGCAAACATTCTTCTCCAAGCAAAAATTATCCCCTCAGTTAAAGAATTCCTACTTCATATTTAATAATACTCCTTATTTACTTTTATATCTAAAAGAAATAAAATGCTTCCTTTCTAATGAAAATAGGTTAAAAAGTCACCCTTTTGAGTTTTAAATGGATAATCTTCAATGATCTAGGGTTCTTTTTCCTTAGTAAATGTCGCTTTTCCATCCTCATATTTTAGGGAAAACAAAGACTTGTAAACTTATTATTTGGCATTTTAATTATTATCTTTAATAAAGACCATAAAAAGATCATCAATTCACTCAGTAAAGACAACACTGGTGTAAAGACTTCCTGTTAATATTCCGTGGATATTTCTGCAGGTGCCTAAAGATGAAATGCAGAAAATTACTTACAGTCAGGTCCATTTTTGTCTTTGCAGTCTCAGAGGAGTTGCCTATGGACAAAAGCAGATCTATTTGAAAGACAGTCAGCAATGATAATCACAGGTAAGATCATTTTACTGAAAAAAATAAATTATTTCCTATTCAGCAGCTGGTCCACTGCAATGATATCCCATTCCTGATATTGCTCTATTTGGGTCATTGGTAGCTGAAAGCAAAAATAACCTTTAGTAATGGCAAAAGAAGACTAAATCAGCACAATCATCTACAAGACAAAGATTTTGGCTAAAGTTATAGCTGCAAAGTTAATTTTTTAGAAGTCTATCTTAGCTGATCACAGACACTTTTCAGCACTATGAATTTTACAGTGAATAACAAATAGCCTGGATGCTTTATTTAAGAGGTCATATTGATTTTGGAACCAGTTGTAGTTAAGGGGATACATTAAGAATGCATCGCATCTTAATTCTAATCAACTCAAAGGTGCAATACTTTTTATTGACATTAAACAAATCGATCAGCATAAATTAAAAATGACAGAGGCTCAGAACAAGAGATGCTGTGTCTGACACTTTGAGTCTATAACTGGATAATATAACAATATATTAATACAATAATATTAATGAAAATAAACTCCTGGAATACATTAACTGGAAGTTACATATTATATTGCTAAAATAACCCCATGAAATACAACCACTTGTATTGCTAGGATGAATTTCCCCCCTTTTTTTTGTCTTTGTTAGAATGCACTTTGACAAGTTAACTTAATGTATTTTTCCTAATTCAATTCAAGCTATCCCAATGCTGCGTGATCTGACCAGGGCAGAAATAATTAATGTNGGAATCAATAAAGACATAATGTGATCATATCTTAATAGAAGAAAAATATATGCTTTGAATAGCTCTGAAATTTAAAAAAAAAAACCTATGACATTTTAGCCTCTTCTATTTTGTTAAGTGCCTGCCTTTCTTATAAAGAGAATATTTGACTAAAACCACCTTTTTATTTTTTTAATTTGAAATGACAGGTCGTATGTCCGTGATTAAGATTTCTTAATAACAGCCAATGTTTGGAAGAGAACTTTAATTAAGAACATTTCTTGTTCTGTCCCATTTTAATATTTCCTGCCACAATGTTGTGTTCTGTGACTTGGTCAATTTTGCTTTCATTCCAGCAGCAATATTGGTCACATAAAACGAGCTTTTAATGATTTGACCAAGTCTTCATGAAAAGAATTCATATTATTTTATTAACATTCTCATCCAACCATTTTTCTTGATGCAACAGCTTCTTTAATATTTGCAGTGCCTTAACTCCAAAGGTTAGTGGAAGGAGCAGTTATTACATCTGACCTAAAATCAGAATAATTTTCAACTTCTCTGTTATCCTGGTAGAATATAAACTACACTGGATAAAACATATTTGGAAGGGCTCTCTTTGCAACAAGTGCATTTTTGGTGCCCTAAATGCCACGGCAGTGGTGAGCACCTGCACAGACGGCTGCCAGCTGTGCTTACAGAACTCTAAATAAGGTTCATACAGCTCGAATTATTTCCATGGCTAGTTCTGAAATCTTGTAGCATCAGAAGGCCTTAAAGCAGATATTCTGGGAAAAAATAAGGCATGCTGAGTGTCCAAAGAAATTGTGCCTCTTCAATCAGCTAATTACCTGCGTGATTAATTCTGTTCCTCGTGACATCGGCCTTAGAGATGTAAGACAGAAATATTTGTGCCTTTGTCAGGTTTTGCTCAAAGCCAGACAGAATATAACAGTCAAAAAAAGAAAAATAAAAGAAATCTTTGAATAAACAGGTACCATGAGATAGAAATTTTTTAAAAAGAACACAAAAAACCTGAATGATGTCAGCAGGGCAGGACCTGGTGGGGCTGAGCTGGGCTCAGGACCGTGGGTGGGGAGGATGCTCTGGGCCACCGAGGCCCTGAAACACTCTCAGGGCTCTGACACCTTCTGTACTCACAGCATATCCATGGTTAGTGTTATCAGAACTTGACCATACAAGTAACCTGTCAAATTAATAATTAATCTAATTAGGGGAGCACTCAGCTCGATGGTTACACTGCGATGCAGAGCCCAGGTCGAGGAGGATGTGCAGCTCTGCTCATCCTCTCTGTGCTGCTCGAGGGTGCTCGTATATATATTTGTATAACAAATACAACAAAAGAAAACTGTTACAAATCTGCTTCTATTTCTTGCTATGTTTTCGGTGCATTGAAATTAAACACTGAATTTGTTCCAGCGTTGCGTTCTTTGACAGCTATATACAAAATTCTTTTGGAGCAGCTCCACTCTTAGAGCATTTAACAATAATTTTGATTCCAGAAAAGCTTTGGGAGAATGAGGACATGGGAATATTTTGTGGAAATAGCAGGAAAAATTGAAACAAGAGGTTGTCAGCATTAAGAAAGATAAAATGGGAAAGGTGAAGGAAACAAGCAGTTAGGCAAAAATGTTCAATACTTCGACTCAATTATTGCATCTATGACAAGAGTATTAAGGGCTAATCAATACAAGAGTGATAATTTGTAGCAATACATTAACAGTTGGGTTACTGCTGCAATTATTTTCTAGCAGAGACAAAAAGCTCAGCCCTCACTTTGTAAGAACAAATTATTATCCTTAATTTCAGAAGAAACACAAAACAAGTTTTATGCTTAGGAAAAGTGAAGTCCAAGATTTCCTCATGCCAGTGCTGGGAAATGGGCTCACTGAAGCATCCTGCAGACTCTGGTGAGCCCTCAGGAATAACCACTTAAACCCATTTATGATTAACAATAAATTCATAAAAACAACTGTTGCAAAGGAAATTAGGAAATGGCATGAACGGCTCAGATTATGCCAGTCAGCAGCACTTTTTAAATGTGTTTCAGTCAATTAAATCATATCAGTGACTTTTTATTGGTGCTGATTAGAACCTATGGACTGGTCTTTTATCAGGAGCAAGTTTAAGCACACTGTACTTTAAGCAGAGCCCCTGTTAACATAAATTTTAATATTTCTGTGCCTTAGAAGAAGATTAAGTGGTTGAGCAGCTGACAAAATAGAACAATTTGATGGATTACGTTTAAATCAGCCAAATATATTTTAATAAAAAAGCCATTTTAGACGTGCTTGCATTCAAAATACTCCACACATTTTGAAACCTCCTCTGTAGGCAGAGAAGTATCTGTAAATATAAATATAGCCAGAATGAGCAGCTGGATAAGGTCACTGCCTGGGGAGTGACATCACTTAGCTGAAGTTTTAAGCATCTCCAAATGGTGTGTGTTTTTTTTTTTAAGACAATCTAATTTAAAGTGAATTAATGAAAATTACAGTATAAGGAAGAATGTGATGCTTGGGGTTATGGTGCTACAAAGGTTTAGGGCGTATTTTTACTCACATTTTTATGAGCACCCCGAGTAAATCTCAGACTTCAGCCATTGTTTTTGGACATGAAAGAGTTCGAAAATCCTATTAACATCTTTGTGGAAGTGCTCTGGCAGTACTGCTGCCACAGAATAATGTATTTTGCATTATCACTTATTACAGCAAAATCCTAACTTGTGAATCCAAGGGAGTTCCTGAAATCACTTCTGCAAAATTATTCTCCTTTCCTTGCAATATTTTCGATCTCATGTATTACCTTATTGTGAAAATATAATGGAGTGCATGACACCAGTCTCTCTCCTTTTCTTAAAATAACACAGTTTTGTGCAACGAAGACAATGTCAAATTTACTCTTTGTGTAGTTGTTCTGCAATCTTTCTAAATCACACTTTTTTTTTTTCTCCCTGGAGTTATTTAACATCTCCACTTTAAATGAAATTTGGCCTTTGCGAAACTTTTCGTTTCAGTCTCAATTACCAAAAGACTTTACTACAGAAAGGGATGGATTTAGAGAAGAGTTTCAACAGTTTTTCTGTGTATCCTGTGATTTTTTTCCACTGTAGCTGTTTAACAAAGTAAATGCCAACTCTGTGCATACCTAGCAATGTACAGAAGAGAGGATGTTTCTAATTTTCAGATCTAAATCCTGCTAAGTGACATTCCTACTCATTTTGAGGTCGATCTAGTTATAATTTGGCTACATTGAAGACTAAACCACTCATAATCCTAACCAGAGTAACTCAAAGGTTTTATTAAAAAATTAAGTAGAAAGAGAGTTTTTTGGAAAACAGAAAATTCAAAGAGACAAGGAGAACATAGAAGAAGAAAGGAGACCGACAATGTTCTCACTTTCTTTCGTGTCCTTGCAGGTGATTCTTCTTTTGGGTTTGACTGCAGTCAGCTCAGTGGCTTTGTGGGATGCAGTAAACTCTGCACAGTCCCCAGGAAATTCTCGTTGTTTCTGTGGCCTGGCTGCCTCTGCCCAGCTCCTGCTTCACTCCCAGGCTCAGCAGGGGCTGGGAGCAGATTCCCAGCTCTCTGCTGGCACCATTGGCTTGCTCACACCTGGAGTCTCTGAGTCTCTGTCTCGAGTTTGTTCCCTCACTCCTACAGACACAAGAGCAAACTTCCCCCTCCCCTAGAGATTTCTGCCGAACCAGACTTCTTCAAAGAGCACAATAATGGAGAAAAAGGAGGGAGAAGCACCAACACACAGGTATATGATCACATTTAAACATCGTGCTGTGTTTATGCACAATTGTTGTTTCTCCATAGTTGAATGAGTTCTATGTTCTCTTCTCTTCAGACCAAACTTCCTTTCTGGAAGTCCCTGAACTTCGCAGGTGTCTAAAATTCAAGTGGAAATGTTCCTTTCAGAATAATTTACCACTCCTGGGAGAAGAGTCTCTTGCCCCCTGCACCTTAAAGTGAGTGTGGTATTTCCAGCACAATTTCTCTGTGGCAGCACAATTGCTCTGCGTTGGGAGAGGCAGAATGAATCAAATTACTGAAACTTTGCAAATCAGCAGGATTTTCCCGGATGATGGAATGAGCCATATAATCCATTTGATAATATCTTCTGTTACACCTTGAAACACCTCACAGAGAAAAGCTTCATGGTTCCACTCAAGGCGTAGCAACATGGAGCATCCAAGTTATCCAAGCTTCAGGAAGCAGAGCAGGAGCTTTGGTTTCCATGGAGCTCTGGCGATAACCTCACTTTAACTGAGATCTCACAACTGCATCCCCAAATTTGGAAAGAACTCCCCAAACACTTACCATGAAAAGTAGCAAGGCAGGCCAGCCCGAGGGCTCACCACATCAATGAGGTTTCAGTAAGGATTGCAAGGCTGGGCTGCTGTGCTTAGAGATGTACGTAGTTTGTATAAATCAAAATACAGTCATCAAATATCATTCTTGAGTGCCTTCTTTCGTGTTTAAAAATATTATAATAACTCAATCTGCATACAGAGAGAAAAGACATAAAAAACCATGGAAAAGTGCATAATGGTTTGGAGATATTAACAGTTCCTGTGCTCTGTACACAGGTAAGAGCAACCTCTGTTTATGCAAATGTAAGCAGCGATGGATGTGAATTAACTTCCACAAATTAAATCCATCATATGACTTTATTTTCATCTTGTGCTTTTGTTTTTTCTCCCAGATAAGCAATTAACTTTTACATCTCAGTGCCAGCAAGAATCAATCTAAAATTTGCAAACTGTAGAAAATGATGAAGGAATTTGAATGTTAAAAGCAGATTAGAACAGAAAAGATTTAATATCAGGCTGGAAGACTAAAACACAGCTGGAGAATAAGTTCTTTTAAAAAGAATCTACAAACTCATGTAAAAGCTGAACATAATTAAGATGATGGTACTTTATAATGTTGTTGGTTCTATTCCAGCTCTGAAATCAGCTGATAAATCCTTTGTGGGCTTTGGTGGCTTCCACTTCTTCCAAAAGCTTTCATAGAGGGTAAAGGGAGATGAAGAAAAGGGGGCAAAAATACTGGAAATACTTCAGCAGCCAAAGTGGTACTTGAAATGTCTGGGCTAAGCATGAGAAAAATAGTAAAAAATTTAAAATAATGTCAAGCTTAATTTACAAACTTTAATCAAGAGTAAAGAGTAAGATCCCTCTTATAGACATCTTTTATCAAATTTTTTTTTTTTTTGATTACTAGTTTATTAGATGTCAGCTCTAATTTTTTTTAATGTAGGAAGGAAAAGCCACCTTGGATATTGAAGAATTGTGCTGTGGCTGATGTAGAAATAACACAATGAAAGCAAGAATTTAATTGCTATTTTAATAGCTATGAAATCACCTGCAAATATGTGCTCTGTTAATTTCCAGTGATGGAATGTCAAAAATCTTTCCTGTCAAGGCCACAGTCCCAGAGAGCACAGCTGAGCCACTGACACACTTGTTGGAGGAGAAGAGGAAAAGTTTAACCAAAATAATGTTACTACACAGTGGAACTTTCTTTATGAATTGAGAGAGGCAAACAGTTTCCAGCCTGTAGGAGTGGATGTTGTGGTTCATTTGTTCTGTTTTATCCTATATTCCAAATGAACACAAACAGCAGCGTTTTCATCATCAACCATTTCATCCATTATTTATCATCAATTTATCCATCAATTTTATTTTAGAAGAAACTACCTGTCACTTTGGGACTGAAAGCCAACGCTAAGCAGCAGGTAGATGCTGCCATTGCTAATACAAATTGATTCTGCTGTGATCAATAATTCCTATTGTGGCCTAACTACGAAGCTCTGAGAACCAGGAGAAGCTACACACACACACAGAGGGTTTTTAAACAATCTGCAGTAGATTGAGGCAATCTAGATTTAGCTATTCATTGATCTCTGGTGTTGCCACATTGGACCATCTGGTCCTGTTCTGTTTCTGCCTCATGAGCTAGGAAAATGAGTATTCCTTTTCCAAATCACGAGTCACAAGACTTAAATATTCTGTGATGAATTACTACAGAAAAAATTAATTAATAGAACATCTGCCTGCCAAGAAGATAGAGTGCAAGGAACTAATCTGTTACAGTTCCTGGCCCGGATCCCCCCATTATCCTGGCAGCTAACAAAGACCAGAAGGCAGATGGGTCAATCTGGCCAACAATTTTTTCATGATGGTGTAAACTGTCACCTGGCAAAGGGAGCTCAAGCAACAACCTCTCTCTGTCTGTGCCTGCAGCAAGCTGGGTGCTCTTCCAAATCCCCCTCAGCATCCATCACTGTCTTTGGGAAATTCTGTGACTTTCAAAGTCTGGTCCTAAATTACCAAAGTACACAAGTCCCTTTATGTTATAAAGGGTTTAGAACTATGAGGCCACCACTGAAAACACTTCTCACATCCCATAAATTGGTACTGCTGATGTCAAGCAAAAAGGACTATTTCTACACTGTGGTATGGTGACTTCAGTGCAATAATCTGTAAAAGTGAATGTCACTCCTAAGAATAATTAGCTTCAAATTACTTTTTTTTTTTTTAAATTGAACATTTGGAATTCTTTAATTCAAATTGAATAAGCAATGCTTTTATTCCACTCTGTCTTTACGTTTGCTTTGAGATGTCAAGTGTCATTTTTACTTTGGCAAGAGGTCTTTTGATTAGCATGATAAAAGAAAATGTTTGTTCTGAATAAATTCTTATTTTTTATGTTACAAATGAAGTGAATGGAAAACTTCTACTAATGATACACTTCTCATTAGCAAACGGATCCCTATGCTGTGGTAATCAAATAAACTTTTTCTTCCAGTCAGTCATCACCCATTTTTATAATTACCATCACTGTCCCCTTTTTTTTTTTGCTCTTCTGAAGCATAATTTGAAATATATCTCTGTGAAATCTTTCTAGTGGGTTTGCCATGAGGAAGTTGATGGACAGAGTTCCTGGCGGGGTAATGGAACTTCTCCAACCACAGAACTAAACCCACAACCAGACATAAAATCATGCAAAGAGAAAGCCACTGCCTGAGGGGAAGAAAAAGAACTGAAACTCCTGATTGTGAGTGGTCAGCATTAAATACAGAACTCCAGCTGGGGCTGCAGAACTTGTGCTTTGTGCTATATTAAAGTAATTCACGACTGACATTGTGCAAGCATCGCTCCGTCACTCTAAATGAATTCTCTTGAGGGCGCAGCCTCCAGACAGCTCGATGGCAAAAGTATGTACGGGATCATAAATTGACCTATTATGTATGAAATGAAAAGAAACAGCACAAATAGGGGAGCCTGCAGTGAAAGAGAAATATTTTGCAAGCTGGAATGGCACCGGAAATCAATATGGCACAATGAATATGGAATCTCAGAGTGCTGCTCCTACACGATTGTAAAGAGGAACTATTGAGGAGCAACATTTTCTGCTCTGCTCTCCAACCTTTTAAAAAATGCCTTGTTTAGCTATACTTGAGAGATGAGGCTTTTAAAATATTGGATTTTTAAACACAAAAGCTGCAGCATCTCAGCTCAGATCTGAGGTCAAGTCTCTTTCTGGAATTATTCAGGACAGATTCTCACTGTGAAATGAAAGAAATTAGGGCATTAAATATCTAATGTGACATTTGCAATGAAATTGAGAGGTCAGGTTATGACAAAGTCAGTATTTATCTCATTGACTTCTGATATAATGTGGGCCTGAAGAATTCCCAGCTGTAAATTTCTCCAAACTCAGGGGTGAAAGCAGTAATTCCCATCCCTCCCAAACTCCAAAGCTGAAATTTAACAGGATTTTCTGTCCCAGCTGGTCTGGTCAGAACTTAAACGCTTGACATAACCTGGCCACTTGCAAAACAAATGTGCTGAGAGATGCCAAAACCACCTGCTGGTAAAGTATTGTGGGCAAAATCAGGGGATAAGAATGTCTGAAACTCTGTGACCACATCAATTAAACAGGCAAAAACACCGACTTTGGTAAGTTGGGTAAAAAGAGAGAGAAAAAACACTGCTTAAAGAAGAGTGAAAGGTTTTTGAACTTCAGAATAGATTGGAAGAGACCTACAATGATCATCTTGTCCAAGAGCCTGACTTCAGCACTGACCAAAACCCCCAAACAAACAAAAAACCCCCTCACAACCTTTATCGGTGAGGAAGCAACACTTCCTCGCCATTTGGGTCAACTCTTGCCCGCCTCTCAAGATAATTTTTTGTGCCTGTCATCAAGAAACAACAGCAAAATATCTGAAAATGTCAAATCATTTCAGTTCATCCTTTCAAAACCCAAAAATGTTTAAGAATTCCCCTTTGGCTTGTTTATAGCAACGATGGAATAGAAAACCGTGTTTTGTCCTCTGTGTTTCTTCACAGGAACCCTTAAAACTTCAAGTTCAGGAGGCTGAACACATTGTGCTCAGTGACCTTTTGCTGCACCATGTCATTTGTGTCTCCTGTGCAGAGAATTTCTGTTCTTTCTCTGGGAAGTCTGGGGACAAGGTTTCGCAGTGGGAGCTGGCGATTCCGCTCAAGCTAGAATAAGTTAGTGGAAAAAGTCACTGCAATGTTCCTTTCACTCTATTTAAAATACTGTCCCTCTTGAGCCAAATAAAGGAAATTTCCATGTGAAGATCTCCTGCAATATGAAAAGTTAATTTGTGATAGTTATGAAAATAATTATTTCCATATGTTGAGCGAATCACTTTGTCAAACAGTGATTAGTTTGCTGTTTTCACTTGAGTTATTCCTGTAAGAATTCGTAGTGCAGAAATTTAGAAAACTCTTCAGATCTGTGGTTTGTGCCAATTGTTTAGGATTCTCCTTCTCATACGATTATACCTCGATTATCATATTCAACCAACACAATCACACAAACAGCCTGATAACAGGAAGAAATGCAGATTATATTGTGCCCAAACGTAAGCACCTTATACCCTGTCAGAGTGCTTATAAATCCAGCCTTGTTCCTGGAGCTAAAGCCCTGGAATCAGCAGATAAAACTCCTGTTCTTTTCTTTGCCATACACTCTGCAGTAATTGCATTACATCTTCATGTCTTCCTTTATTCACAAGTACATCACGATAATTTCCAGCTCACTGACATGGACAACCTAAAGTATTTTACAGACATTGGGGAATTTGAGAATCTAGGGAGAACTGTGATGGAGATGTAAATTGCTGTTATACCATGCATATATTCTCATTTTTTACAGCATTATCTGATGCATTTGGTGTTTTGAGCTAACTTCCATGTTCCAGGTTGATTTTAAACACCACGCTTTTCCATTATGCAGGCAGAGATAAAAAAATTATTTTCAAAAGAAATAATTTTTTTTGTTCTTTTCCAGCCATCTCATTTATATTTATAAGCAAATGATATTTTGGGATGCAGAGCTATTTTCTCCCTCTTTATAGGATCTCCTCATTCACAATGCCTGGGTTGTATTACAGCTTAATCCAAAGACTACTGAAGCCTCAGGATGAGAAAGTGGGGTCTATGTCCCATGTTTGTCACTGCCTTGTCACCTCAAATAAATAATTACAGGAAAAACTGGAAATCTAACATATAACTCTCAAATTCAGAAGGTTCTGATAACTGGATGCAGATGTACCAGCAAATCTTAAATAAGAGAGTCTCAACATTTAGCTCTGCCAGGTGGCCTCCCCTCTCCACATCCTCGTGGGGCTGACATTTACCAATGTTACATCAAACTCTACAAAAAAAAGCTGATGTTGGAAAGATTGACTTCATTAAATGGCATCTGCATTCAACACAGACTACAAAGCATCCCACGGAGGCGTCTGTGCTCACTGCTGGTGCTTCACTGACACCTGAAGAGACTTCTGAGGGGTGTAACCCGGCAGCTTTTGCAGCAGCAGAGTTTGTTTCTCTGAGTTAAAGCACAGCAACTCTAAACATTTCTCTGCTTAGAAGGGGAAGTGTGTGAAACAGGGAAAAATCGCTCTGGGCAACTTCTTTCTCCAACACCCCCCTTCCAGGAATGCCATAAAAATATTATTATTTAGAAAAGCTTGTCTAAGCATATTTTGTCAGCAAAAGTGATTGATTCTTGCCCTTTGTGAGCCTAAGACACTTTTTTTCCCAGCAGACAGCAACATTCTGTTAAGCAGCAATAGCAGGAGGCTGCATCCCTCACAGTCCAGAACCTGATCTTGTACATTCTCCCATCGTGGCTGAAATAATTCAACAACTCAACAATTCAGCTGCAGCCAATCTCTTCCCAAAGTTCCTGGATGTTCTCATCCTCCAGATTTCAACTCTCTCCAAAGTCTCACTACTTTCAGCGGTGCAAATGGGAGATTTTTTCTCAGATGCAGAGCACATAGCTGAAAGAAAAAGATTGCTACAACTTGTGCACACACAGGTCACAGAAAATGAGAAATTCAGTCAAAGCACTGTCAAAAGAATAACTTTTGAGTGATCTAAAAAATACCAGGTCTTCTGATATTTCTGACAAGACTGTTCTGTGAAAATACAGTCTTTTGTTTTTCCAAAATGTAAAGTACAGAAGATGACAGGTAACACACCCAGAACAAGCTGCTAAACTCTACCCCCAGAAAGGATACCTTCCTTCAAAATACCTTAAAAAATTCAATTGTTCAGTGGAACTAACAAACAGAAAGGTTTCTAGAAATTGACAGTAAAGCCACTTTCTCACATCACACTCTTTTTCAGAATATTAAAGTTTTTTTTACCAGACATTTTAATTAAGTGCAGACTCCCTTCACGGTCCTCTTGGATGGACAAGGGTTACTCATACTTTGAAACTAAAGAATCCAATTTCACTGCAAGCAGGTGTCTGTATGTACCTAAAGATTAGAAGAGAAATAAAAAAACCCCTTAGGAACATACAACGCTACCAATATCAAATTGTCACTGTGGTTCTGTGACAGAAGAAAACATCCTAATGAGCTCACAAAAAATCTGAAAATCCCAGGAAGAGACACGTGGGTGCTGAATGAGCGTGATGAACCAAATGAGAGACTGGATTCTTTTAAATTGTTCTGTCAAAAAATCCTGAGCTGATAAATTTGCCAGATGGAAAAAATCCTGAGTGACTGCTGAGGAGCTTGTGCACCTTTGAAAGGGTGACCTGAGGATGAAAAGAATCAGAGACATTTTCTGAGCGTTGTCTGCTTATTCCTGGTGATGCAGAGTTGGAGTTAGGAATGCAGCAATGTCCTGGATAACTCCTGGTGCTACTGAGGAGAGAAAGAAATCCTCACCAACATCAGGGACCTCAGCAGGGCTCACTTCAGGGTGTGAAGATCAGAATAAATATGATGAAAATATTATGGTAGTAATTTTCCAAGGATTTTCTCTTTAATTATTGGTTATAAACCCCCCATATTTCTAAATACTTAAAAGTCATTTTAGTATTTCAACAGATCCTTTTGCCCTGTAATCAAAGCCCCTATTTTTGTATAGAAACAAATCAGACTTCTGTAATTTTAAGGGGTACCATATCCATTGTTGTAATAGATACAAATGAAATTGTTTGTACGACTATCAATAAAATTTTATATGCTTAAATCCAAATTGTGGAACACTGAGGGTAATAAATAATATGAACTACTCTCAGTGTAACAATTGAAATTTGGTTCTGATAAACAGGAACCTTAACCAAAGGTAGGTGCAGTGGTTTTTCTGGTGAGGAATTCTGGGAAGAAGACAAGAAATGACTGTTTCTGCCTTGCTTTTCTTATTCTGACAGCATTTTGTTTCATCAGGAGCAGTGTATGGACCCAGAGGCTGTTTGTAGGTGAGAAATGAGTAATACATTTTTTCTTTCTCTGCTCACAATTCTATGAAAAAAAACCAACCAAGAATATTCAACTGCAGCTGTTATCTTTGTTGTGCAAGTAGTTTTTACAAAAATGTAAGCTTCTTGTGTTTAAATAAATAATTTAAAAGAGGACATGTTAATGGGCTATCGTAGTTTGTTTTCTAACATCAGGGATTCTCCATGGGTATGAAGAAAACATAATCACACATATGGTGGAACTAAAATGTACTATTTTTCTTGAATGGAATTCTCTTGTTAACTCAGCAGGCACTGCATGAGATCACATATCATTTTTCAACCATCTGCACATCTCACAGTATTATGGACAGAAAATTTCTATTATTCAGCCACTAAGACTTTATGCTGGGTGACTTTTAAGTGTGGATTCACTGTAGCAGCTTTCATCATTGGAGGCAAATTTGGCATCTATGCAGATGCCACTTGCATTTTTACAGCTTTCTATCCCAAGAATGAACTTCAAGTCTGTCCTCTGCCACTCTTGTTTCTAACACCTGACGGATCCGACTCTCCAGGTGATTTGGACACATGACCTTTTATATCACAGGCAAGTTAGGAAAATTCCTGCCTCCGATTTCAAAGTGAAAGACACTTTAAGAAACATCAAGAGCCCTTGATTGTGATTAGCTGTTTGATAAAAGAGAAACATAACAAACCAAATAAAAAACAACCCCCCCACCCTTCACATCAACAGCCTTGCTGTCAAAAGATCAGAAGCCAACATGTTAATGAGCTCTTTTTTATGAAGTGAAATCACTGCTGTTAGTGTTCAGTGACTTCTGATTAATTCAGAGATAGTTTATCACAATACAGGCTTAGTGAATCACCAAATTTAAGGACTGTACCAGGAATTTCAGACCTTGCCTCTCCTTTGGTGTTGTTGGCTGTCAAGGGGACTCCAATCTGCAGGCACTCTGTTCCTCTGCCTTTTATGACAGCTTCTATTTTCAAATTAGAGGTCTCAATATATACACTAACGACAGGGCTTTTTCAGGAAGCTCTGACACGATATTCTTGTTTATATAAAAATATTGTGGAGATTAACTTCATTTTAATTTCCTGAGTCTGTACAGGTCTGCTTTCTTACTGGAGATATTGCATCTAATCTTTGAATATCCTGAAATTCATTAAGAATGTGATGAGTTTTACATGAAAGGGGTTTTCAGCCTGTTCCTAGGCTTTCATTATTTTAACCTGTTCCTCAGTATTCACAGCTGACCCATTTGGTCATTACACATTATGGAAATTCTGTTTTTAAAAGAATATGCCTATCTAGCTGTAGCTAAGTAGTTGAACAAATAAAAATCAGGAATGGAGGGAGACACACCAGACTTTTTTTATCATAACTTAGCTCATGGGTTTTCCAGCTAGCCCTGCAGAATTCCCTTTGTACTTTCACTGTGTGCACATGCAGCATTTAATGCAGAGTGGACAGCAGTGGACTTCAAGCAGACCCAGTGTAACATCAAAACAAGGAGGAAGGAAAAATATGTTACCTCAGCTCCACAACAATTGAGAGCAACCCAATTCTCTTGTTTCCATCAGAAAAGCACATTGATGAAGCAATCAGTGCTTTTTGGGGTCCTGTCATAGAACTATATTAAATGCAAGGAGTTAAACATTAGGTGCACCAGCAGAAGCTGCTGGATTTGGGTAAAGACCATAGTTTGAGAAAAGCTGATATTACTGGTTTTTTTTACCACTCAACTCCTCAATATTACATACCAAGTAATGGGGCCAGGGGCAATGCTTTTGTAAAATTAACTTAATTTGAAACCAAGCAAACTGTTCAGAGGGATCCTGCAGCCCATCAGCTGAGGAAGTGCCCACAGTTAAAATCCTCCTTTCTTTCCCTTGCTCTCACTTTCTCTAAGCTGGGTACTTCTCATTAGATTTCATGTAAACCATACTCTGCTTTCTTCTTTCCTATCTAATTATTGTGTTTTACCCTGCATACTGTGGTCAAGGAAGGCATTAACAGAGCCTTGGTTTGCCTGTGGCCTGCTTGGTGATACTCAAATACAGTGATTTTCCTAAGAGGTTTTCACTCGTGTGGGTGGAGGTGTGACACTCCCTCTGTTCTGTACATGACATTTGTCCTTTATTTCCTGTACTCATTTTTCTCTCACTTTCATCTGGTCGGATCAGCAGGGTTTTTTCCAAGTTTCCCTACAGACTTTGGCCTCACCTGCTCGTGTGAGACACTGTCAGGTGCTGCTCTGCAGTGCCTTCAGCCCTGCTCCAGCGCTGTCCTGGCTGTGTCCCTGTTCCCTACACGATGCCATCTGCACCCTGGAAAGGTGCCCCTGCCCCTCCTTCTCTGCCCCTTTCCCAGCTCCACACACACCCAGGGATGGATGCAGAGCAGCCACAGCCCTTTGTGGTCACAGGCTGTTGTTCTGATGAGCTTTAAACTGAACCTTGCCATCACTGAGCTTTCTACAAAACACAGCGTGGGTTACACAAGCCAGTGACGCCTTTGCTGTGGATTATCATTAATTACTACATCACTTGTAATTATCACATGAAACTGTAATGGCTGATTATTTGGAAACCTAGTTTAGCGACCTAATGCTGTCAGGAACCATATTTTTTATTATTTTTCATTAGCAGCTGGTTGTTTTAACTGCAGGCTGCACCTGCAGAGGAATAGGTGTTCTCTGCAGATTCACATCCTGCTGCTGAACCTCTGGACTTTTTGCGGCACGCTGGGATCCATTCCTGGACTATTGTGCATGAAGAAAACCTGGAAAACTCTGCCCTTGATTTCCAAATTTATCTTCTGCTTGGCTCTTTTCCAGCTATGTTCCCCCTATAATTATGGCTATTTTTTTTTAAAGGGTGGCAATGCATGATTTCATAAATCATGATAGGTTGGTTCAAGAGTTCTTGCATGATAGTTAAAGGTTTTTTGCATTAAAATCACTTTTGACTTTATATAATTTCTATGTGGGTTTTCTTTCCCTTCAACTAGATCCAACCCCTGGTTGACATCAGCTTTTCCCTTTACCAGTCCTGTTCAACATCTAATTATTACCCATTTCGCTGTGCAATACAGAAGTTCTGTGGAGGATCTTCTATTCTGGCTAACACTGAAACATTAAAATTTCGGGGCTAGAGACATCCCAAAGAGATGGAAACCAGGAGCCTTTGTGCAGCTAATTACAGCTTTAGAATATATTCCATGGTTAATGCTATCTTTTGAACACAACAGCAGTTACATAATGTAGGATTATAGAGGCAATGTCAGACAATAGTATTTTGTCTAAATACCGCTACTTAAAAATGCAATACCACCTTTGAAGAAAAATAATTCTTTAAAATAACGTATGTATTATGTGTTAAACTAATTAAGAATTTTATTAGCGTATGTTTTAACTTCCACAGCATTGAATTTTTGACTCTATAAAATGCTATGAAACATCTTTTTTAAAAACACTCCTGTCTAAAAGGTTGTGCTGAGGGCCCCTGACCTGATTAAAGGTGAAAACCAGCATGGCTACACTGTTTATTGACATTTCCTTTTGTTGCTGTTGCTAAAACCATTATCTTTTATTGTGTTCTCCATTTCCCTGCATGACATTTTTAGCATTGCCAGATACTGTTGTTTAATTGTTTCCAAGGGGTAACGAAAATATAAAATGGGGAGTCATTATCTGTGTGGGAGAACAGCACTGGGAGCTTTTACTCGTGAATTCATCACAAAGAAATGGGAGTCAATGGTGTGACAAGCAGAGTAAAGGGAAAATTTTGTGGGATATTCCATCCCAGAATGATGCTGAATTTAGGACACAAGAGGTAAATTACTCTGGTAAACACAACCCTAGTGACAGATCCAGAATACCCTGCCCAGGCTTGAAAAACGGGTCTTAAAAAAGATATTGGCTACTGGGAAGAAACTGGAGGACAGAAGAAAGGGGAATAAGAATTTGTAAAAAAGCAGGTGAGAAAAATATGAAGTTGATTTTCCTTCTGTGTAAAGATAAAGACGCAAAGGATCAGAGGAAAGACAGAATCCCTCTTGCATAAGCAAAAGCTGTGGAGCTTTTCAGTGTTTCTGGACTCTAGGCCAGAAATAACTGAAGAATTTGCAGAGTCAACTTGAGCAATTTTTTGCTTTATAAAAACATGTACAACTTGCTGCAGTTCACGTATTTAATTAAGCTCATTTGGGGATAAAGTTATGTATCAGAAATTAGAATAAAGCTGAAACTAAATACGACTTTGAACTGCACTAATGTCTGAAATTATAATACACTCTGCTGGCAAAGTTGCATTCCTATAAATGTCTGTGTTATTGTCATGGTACAGAAACATTCAGGCACCTGAAGAAGGTGCTTTAAACTCACGTTTATAGTAATTTGCCAAGCCTCTGGTGTTTAATAATGCAACAACCCTTGCTTAGCATTAGCAAAATAATTTAAGTGAGTGTTTTGCAATGTTCCATGAAGAGCATTAATGCAATAATACATTCTAAGTGCTTAAAAAAAGGAAACTAACAATACAGCGACACAGCTAAAAGCTGTATTAAATGAATGTAGAAGTAGCAGACTTCATAGATGACTTGAATTAATGTTTTTAAATTAAAGCTCCAAGAGCTGATGGGTTTGAAAACTATCCTTCTCCTGAAAACAAGGGATCGTGACTGAAACCAGTGAAAACACAAAACTGCAAATGCTTCATCATGAGAATTCTAGGATTCTCTTTTTTTAAATATGGACCTGAGGTGACAGAGCAGGTTATATACAGATTAAACCACTGTTTAGTAACAAATACCGAGAACTGTGACCTTTCACAAGGCAGGATTTGGAGATACAATGACAATGTGACTCATCACCAAAAGATAGAACTTCACATAGGAACAATATTCCCTTGAGGTTATCTCACCAAATTGGTATTTTCCTTTTGGGCAGTAGTAACTAGTCCTAAAAATAAGTTTATTTTCTGAAGTAGGACGAAATGGATGTTTTCATTTTAGCAACATTCATTATGCAAAGAGGGGAATCTTGAGGCTGCTATCACAGCAATTCATTCTTGTGCACATTCTTGTCAAATATTAACCTCATCTGCAATGCAAACAGCACCAAAGCCAATGGAAAGTGTGCTCGTTGTAGGATGCTGATGCACAAGCTTCCCAAATTTGTCGTCCAATCCCACAGGTACAGAGGATTAGGAATCATCTGGTCCTGAGGATTCGACCAAGGAATTATGTAGCAAAGGCTTTGTTCTCTACTTTTGCCTCAGCCTGGTGCATTCCCCAATGTGTGCATTTCACCCCAGTAATTCTGATCAGTTCTCCCAAACTGCTGTTAAAAGGCATCTCGCAGGATTTTCTTGAGAAGAACAAGATTCTACTTCAAATTATGCTGCTCCACATCTGACATTCTGCTTGTACAGGCATCGGATCACAGACAGACAAAACGTGCCATTTTTCTGATGAGCAACCAAGAAATAATAATTCAGGCATTTTTTAAAATTACTGCTGTCAGAGTGTTGATGAGAATATTCCTACGAAACAGCTGCTGTTATATGACTATGAAGTAGGCTATTGATCTAGGAAAATAGAGGATAAACTCTCTCTTTGAGCTGTTTTTAGTGTTAGCTAAGCTTGATGCATATGTTATTTGTATCGTATTTTAATAATGGAATAACCAGATATAACTCCTATTTCTTGTATCCTGTTTTTCTCCCTAATGATAATCATCTTGTAGTTAATTACAGAAAGAGTGCTAATGACATCATCTTGCATTATATCGGATAAAAATAAATTCTGCTTTGTGTTTCAGAGTGATGGTTAATCAAGGGATGGAGAGTTGGTTAAATGCTCCCTCTCAAGCAATCTCAGTTCCCCAACTCCTTCCCATTATTTATTTGGGTAAACCATAGATTTACTCTTTCCTATCAAAGTGTTATTTTAGTTACTCAATAATTATGATGATTTTATTCATATTACTAAAAACCTACAGGAACATAAAGAAAAAAAAAGAGAAAAATAGCAGGTCTTTGTTTCACCAATTCCACTGAATCCCTCTCCACAGCACTCACATGATGCCCCACTAAATAAACAAAAAGCACCCCCAGAAATGCTGTTTTAATTGTCAGAATCACTAAATAGATGGAAGAAAACTCATTTAGGAACCACAGGCCAGGACTGAAATGGACTCGTGGCTGTTCAGTCAGAGGCAAATAACAAGCATCCATCTGAGTCTGCATTCCTAATAATACTAATTACTATTTTTTAAATTATATGATATTACTAGACAGCTTATTACCAATATTTATGAAGAATATTTATTCTATGAAACATTGTGTGAATATTAGGTTACTGCTGAAACATAAATTTTTATGGAAAACGCAGCTCTCAGATTTAACCGCTTAAGTCACCTGGGCTCAAGAGAAAAATTTAATTTTATGTTTTTTAGCTTGAGGGTTCCTTATGATAGAGAACTCTCAATGCCAGCACCTGCATTAAAATCCAAAGCTCTTTGCAAGCTCAAACTGAGTGAACATGGTCTAAGTTTGTAATGAAGAAACAAAATCAAAATACTAATCTAAAAACCAGAAGAAGCAGGAACATTTTTCTACCCTTCCACCTACCAAAACAAGCTTTACAATGCTGACAAAAATACTCTGCTATGTCATTTTAGTTATTTAGAATCACTTATTTGAATTATCTTGAGGCTGTTTAAGAACATTTTCTGGAGTAAGCAGTAGTCACATGAATTCTAAAGGAAGATCACACAGACTGTGAGGAAATTGAAGGAGGAACCTCCAAATCACTCCAGTACCTCCAATAAAGTGAGACAGACAGTAACCTCCAACAAAATAACTAAAAGAATACAAATTCCATTGTAGTTAAAAGAATCAGAAAGGGATAAATTAGAGTATCCTTCAAAAGGGATAAATTAGAATATCCTTCAAAAAACTGAATTCATCCCTAAGTGAAGAACATGGAAAAGAAAAACTCTGACCTGGTAAATGGAAATAGGGAACAAAATGAAGATCCATCATAAACTCAAATCCTGCTAGAAGAGGTTGTAAAGCAAATTCAGTGGAATTTTGAAGAGTAATCTCCAAGTCTGGACAGTATTTTACACAGGAGTTCTAAAAGAATTCAAGCATGAAACAGTTGAATTATTCACTGCAATTCAACTCAAAACTGTCTCAATAACAGACAAAGATATTTCAGTGCCAGGGGCAAATATGACACCAATTTTGCTCAAAGACAACTGTGGCAGAGATATGAAAAATTACAGCAAATAAGCTCAGCTTCCTTATCACCCAAACTGGCAGAATTTGTAATAAACCTCCATTTATTAACAGACACCTGAATAAATAAGATATCTTTAATGAGTCAACACAGCTTTTGTTAAGAAAAAGCATACTTTGAAAATAAGTAGATAAAAAAATTGACTGATATCTCACATTCCAAAAGACCTTGTCCAGGAATGTCTCTAATACTTGGAAATATTGATAGCTGTCAGCAGTTATTGGAAAATATGCCTTGGGGGAAAGTAGGTCTTTTGAGTGGAGAAAAAGTTAATGTTTTATGAAAAATAACATTCGAAAATTAAAAGACAACCTGTCAATATATCATACATAGAGGCAGTTGCATTCTTAGCACAATAGAGTTTTCATGCAGTAAACAGCAAAAATAATTTGAGTGCATTGTCCCAAAACACCAAAGAATGGCAACATATAAAAAATGAATAAGATTGAGTAGCTGGTCATTTTCTTGAGCACAGAATAATTGCATTTTGCAAGTTTAATGTTGGTTCACCTGTGCTCTTCAGGAAAACAAGAGATATCTCATATATATGTGCATGTATAAATATATGTGTATTTAATATACATGCACCTCATTGCTTTTGCATACAATCACAGGAGGTAAATTAGATTTAACAATTTCTATATAAATTGCAGCCTCACACTGATTTCTTCATAAATCATAACTTCAACCTCAGTCAGCTAAAGAGTGCTTCTAAAAAAAACCAAGATGCTCTTATTCTATAAAACAATACTTGAAGGAGACTGAAAATATCTTGCAGTCGTTCAAAAACAAAAAAGAAAATTGAAGTATGGTGTGTGGTGAAGTCTCAGAACTTAGACACAGACATCTTGAACAATGATTATTTTAGCAAAACAGTTTCTGACAGCTGGGTTCAGATCCTTCATTCTTCACTTACCACGTGCCTGGAGCCAGGTTTAGCTCCTTTCCTTGATCCTGTGGGTTTTGGAAGCTTCATTTTCCAGACAAACCACCTGCCATCAGCTCTGGATCCTGCTCTCCACGTGTCAGAGTGTTCTCAACACCATTTGAAAGAAACACTCACCCATGGTGAGGTGCTCTGGATTCACACTGGGTGTGCCCAGCCCTTCTCCAGTGCTCTCAGGGCTTTGCTGCCAAGTTTGCAGTCACTGTGTTTAACCTCTTTTACTCTTCAGGAACTGGTATTTACTGGCAGGCTCGGGGGAATCTCAGTGGCCTGGAGACTGGGACCAACTGGGAAACAAGAAACAATCACAAGAAAACAAAATGAAACTGGGCATCGTCTAAAACAGAGCAAAACCAAACAATAATTAAGAATATGGGGGATAATATTCACCGTCCTTTCGAGATCCCATCTGTTCCCATCCCAGTGCTGACCTGGAAATACACTTGGATTTTCCTCAAATGAAAAGAATTGTGTGTCTATCCATTACCCATTACATACCTACACTCCTTCCCCTCCCCATTCCAGGAATGACATTTTCCTTTCCCCCCAGGCTCTTGTCCTATGCCAATAACGCATTCAGGGAATAAAGGACTGAATCAGGAGGCAACAGGAATTGTAAAATAGAAATGATAGATCATTTTCAGATTTTCCTAACAATAAAAGGAATTGAATATTTCATTATTTTCTTTCTGATTTTAAAGCTTTGCAAACTGTTACAACATGTTTATGTTTGCATTTAAATCTATTTCAGATAAATATATGGTTGTGTATAAAAGGCAATTTAAATACATATAATGATAAAATTAAGTTCCATTACTGCAATATTCTTTATTTTCTACAATAACAATTCACCAAGATTGTTATCCCTTTCATCTTAATTGGGTAATGCATTTTCCTCAGTGCAACTGTTTGGGAAACAAACGCTAGGTTTCTTTGAGGCAATTTGCAGACATTGTTAATCTCTGTAGCAGTTATGATGCATATTTTCCTCCACCACTTCCATGGTATTTTATTATTGAGCCACAAACCCCTCATTTTACATGTGAAATACACCACTGCAGTTGCGTTTGTTTCAGCAATATTTGGGTTTTTTTTCCCTTAGATCTCGTAAACCAGCAGACATTCAGGAAACAGAGGGAAGACTGAAGTGTGCCAGCTCTTGGGAACGTCCCGTATCTGCTCCCCTTCCTGACAGCTGATGCCTGCTGAAGTCTGAGGAGCTCCAGCAGGATTTCTGATGGAACTGGGAAAGGAACCCTCCAAAAACACAGCAATTATCTGTATATGATCTATTTCATGCAATCACATGGGTCCAGGGGCAGCTTAGAAAATCCAAGTTAGAAATAAGGATTGTAGAAGCACCTTGGAAATCACATGTCTCTGTGGCCTGTTGTGCTTCTTTGCTGATAATTTTATGCACGTTGCCCTCGCAACAGGGTTACTCGGACTTTTATTTTGTGCTGGGTTTGCTTTTTTTACTCTTTTCTGAAATTGCATTGTGGTACTTCCACACCAGTGAAGCTTTAAATTGGGGGATGCACACTGAAAGTGAGGGTGAGGATGGGTGCACCACTGTCACCCCTGGGTGTCTGCTGCTCCCCTCCTCACCTGACCGTAATTACTTTCCAGGGGCTGTGGTTTCTCCAAGGACCAGCTCCCAACATTTCCCATGCCAAGGCAGGCCAGGCTTTAGCACCTCTGTGGAGGAGTTAAAGTTAAAAAAGGACTTAAAAGTCAAAGAACAGGACATTTCAGTTCCTATCCAAGTCCTTTGTTAAACTGCCTTCTGATTTTTTTTGCCTTTAGATAAAGAAAGGTCTTGGCAGCAGCTTTCCACGGTTGAGGCTAATTACTGAAGAGCAGAAGGACTATAATTTATTTCCTCTATTTCCCAAGTAGTGATAAGGTATCACCTCTATGATCTCTTGAAGCTCCTGGTTGGCTGCATAGATGATGCATTGTCCTCCTGAAGGATTTTGTTATGAAAATTAGGACTTGGATGTAATGAAATCTAATTTAAACAATCCAAACAGAGAGTTAAGAGAGAGCCACACTGGGTATTTAGAAGAATCTTATGCCTAGAAAAGCTCTTTATAAACCTAAGTTTAGTGTATTTTCATAGAACATTTAAGATATCTCTGATATTTCAGTGGAAGAAACAAATTTCATTTATCTATTTGGAAGCAATACTTTTTATTTTTACAAAAACTACTCCTAGGTAATTAGGATTAAGATCAAGTTTGAATCAAAAGAATATAGAATGCTTTGTATAAATGGCATAAGCCTGGAGTAAAAGTTGGATAGGAACAGATGATTTATACAGCTTTGGTTCAGTGACCTGGGTTCAAAGTCAGCCAAGGATAAAATCAAAGTAGGTTTTTCACTCTGAATAATATAAATGTTATGTGGAAAGATTTATATTCTGAATGCTATCTAAGCAATTAATCCAAAGGGAATTATTTATAATTGCTAATTAGTTAGACAACTACAAACGATATAGAATGGAATTATATATCAGTTCTCTTCGAAAATCTTGTGGGCTAATGTAATTGTGTTCCATTAGTATAAATCCCTTTACAATGGAGATTAAAATAAATGGGACTGAAACTTCCCTGGCTTCTGTCTCCAGCCCTGCTGAAATGTATGGTTTGAGCCCAAATCCTCTCATAGGATGCTGCTGCCCAGCCTGGGGACTGTCAGAGGCCACGGGCTCTTATCAAAGTCTCTGCTCTTCTCAACAGTGGTTATCTACTTCTATTTCTTCTAACATTTGCTTCCCCTATTTCTTTGTTACTTACAAAAAGTAAGAAGCAATCTTCTACTTTGTTTGGTCTCTCCCATTCCATCATGCACAACCCTAAATACGATAAATAACTTTCGCTTTTCTGCAGGTGTAAAAGTGTCATTTCAATTTTTGTATTTCCTGCAGATAGAACTTTTCACCGCCATCACTACAAATGTTTATATCAATTATTTGAAGTTATTTTGCTTTTTGCTTCACCGGGACATCAAAAAAATTGTCAGAAAGGAATATGGGCAGATTTTAGGGTTTTGTGGGGAAACTCACTTCCGTTAAATTCCCTCTCTCCTTTATCAAAGGACACTTCCAGAATGGATAATTCACACAGCAAGCAACAGGGGAATGGTTACACTGAACACCAGATCCAAACACACTTTCCTTGTCCACAAAAGCACAACAATGATATTGGAAGGGTCTTGTGTTTTTTTCCATAAACTGAGACATCCCAGACTCCAGGAGCTGGAGGGTTGCTACAGGGATTCGTCCCACAGTTACCGTAGCAGGGCAATGGAATATTCATGGAATATTTTCGCAGAGATTCCAATTAACAGCAACAAAAATTTAATACATTATTTTTGCAGCTCTTGGAAAGTCTTGCAAGAAAGGAGAAATAAAAGTAAGGGGAAAAATGCTAAAATACAAATACTACTTTAATAGTCTGAAGATGAAATATTTAATATATTTCACTGTTTTTCCAAGTGTGTTTCAGCACTTGGAGGAAAGTTTGTTGAACTAGAAATAATTTATCCTGGTGGGTTGAGGTCTCCTCCTGAGACAAGGCTTTGGAATTTTCTGCAGTTCAAAGTCTTTGTGCTTCGTAAAATGAAATGACCCTATTAATCTACATTGAGAGAATTTACAGTCAGTTTATGCAGAATAACTTTAGCATTTCAAGAGCAGCAAGAACCTGATTTACAAGCTGCTACTCATAAAGAAAGAGGTTAACATTTTCTCTTTTAAACAAATTTTCAAGTTTTTCTGGCACAAAATCCTGCCTTGCCCCACTGCTGAGTGTCCCATTGCCCCTTAGGAGCAAAGCAGGTTTTTGTGCCAGAAAAACTTGAAAATATAAACTGCCTCGGGTGGCTCTGGACATGTGACAGGTTACTGAGAGACCTCTTCAAATCTAAACAAATTAACTTAAAATCTAAACAAATTAATGATCTTGAACTGTGTTCTCTTCAGGATTCTCCGAAACGATGAGGAAAGGAAATGGAATCAGGTTAAAGTATTTTTAATCTATTGGAAAATTCCGTGTGCATACAAAAATTGATCACTTGCATTGAGCTGTAGCTTCGCACTGCCTGCTGTGCTGAAAAAATAGGTAGATACTGTGAAAATGCCACGAAGAAGAAATAACACTACTCCTAAAAAAACAGACTCAGAAATTTCCTTTTGGGAAACTGGCTGAGAAGTGCACCAGAAATACAAACTAAGCTAAAGTACTGCTGTATTAATTAGTAATTTAGTATGCAGAGTAATTCTGAGGGAGAGACAACTAAGGAAGTCAAATAAAAAACTCAATAACCACTATTAGGAACACATTGATTTGTTTGTCCAATTAATTTTAGACCTAACAAATTACTGTCTGCCACGTGACTGATCTCTGACAAATTCACAATACTGAGTGGATGAAAGTATTTGCACAGATTGGATACCAATAAAGCGGGACGTGAAAGTATGTGGGTTTAGATCTGTTTAATTGCAATTTCAACGAAATTAAATTGAAAAATAAGGTCAAAGTAAACTGGTTCTGGTTATTGATATAAATTTCATGTAGCTACAGGAAGATATTGAAGCAATTTATTTCAATCTAAAGTTTTGATTCATAGTTAGATATGTAATTAAATTTATTTTGTAGAAGCTTTACAAATACTTAAAGCTTCACAGTGAAATATTGCCCCTGTAACAGAAAAGTTTAAACAAAACAAGTCATATAGTTATTTTTGGATTTGCTTTTCTTCCTTTGGGAATCCTATTTTACTATTTTTATACATCAGAGGTATTTCTAAAAACTAGACAATTAAGACTTAGTTCCCATCCTTCCTTAGATGGGAGCTGAATTAATGTCAAAGATGAAAACCTCCATCCCTCATTAGGTGCAGACCTAGAGACAGCCCTGAGCTCAGTGGTGCTGCTGAACCCCGTGCCACAGGTGAGGGATTTCCCCAAATTCGCTGTAACCCCAAATTTCCACCTGAAATGTCCCATTTACATATTCATGTTACTGCCCCAGATGCCTGCACAAAGAATATTTAGTGATACACTGATGATCTGTTCCATGTGGGAAAAGAGAATCCTCGTGATAACAAAGCTGTTTTAGGGAATGTTTGGAGGTAAGTCACCAAAAATAAAGGGGGGAGTTTTATTCCCATGGAGGCAAATCAAGATGAGGTTGAGATTAATTAAGCAGGAAAGTACAGCACACGACACCCAGTCTAATAAAGACATTTGCATATTTAAAGGAAGTGAAACAATATCTGTTTTAATTAAGTAGGCTGCTCCTTCAGGTTAATGCATTCAGGGGAAAAATTAAATCTGTCTCGAATCCCTGGAAGAAACGGAGAGTGGCTGTAGGAAATTGGCCTCCTGAAATGTGATTAATGGACTTTGCTGATGAGGACTGACTCCTGCTAGAGCATCAGGGCTCGCTGTGAGCCAGGTGCTGACACCTGGAGCAGGGGGGCTGCAGGCACAAAGCAGTGGGGTCCCTGAGCCCCCCTGCACCCACGGATCCCTTCTCAGGTGTCACCCCCGTGCCGAGGCTTTTCCCCAGCTGTCGAGAGGTGTTGGTGTCAAAAGATTTGACATCTAATTTGCTCCAGCAGCCTGAGCCTCACATTTCCTCCCCTCTCTCTTGTAGATCAGAGGGAAATGCTGGTGCAGCACCTCACGGGGCACCCAAAGGTGAGTGTTTATCACTGCTGGGTGGGTGAGGGCTGCCTTCTGCCCTGCTTGCTGGACAGGCAGACTGCTGCTGGACAGACTTCCTCTGTCACTCAGGGCCAGTGATCAGCAGAAGCAATTAAAATTATGTTCTGCATTTCCATAGCTGCTGATTAAAGGTGTCATTTTCTAATTGTAATTTAATTTGTAATTTGTAATTTGTAATTCTAATTTCTCTTGTAAATGCTTTATAGCCNCATTCTGCGTTTCCAAAGCTACTGATTAAAGGTGTCAGTTCTCTTGTAAATGCTTTATAGCCTTTGATTTAATCTTGTGAGTCCAAGAGTAGTGAGAAGAAACCTCTTGAAGTGATCAAAATTCCGTTCTCAGGTGAGGATCCAAAGATTCTTTATGCTCTAGCAGAAAACAGTGCAAAGCAAGATCAGAAATCTGCTTTTCTACTACCAGCTGTCCTCATGTGGAGCCCCACAATGCCTTCAGAAAGGGTGCCAGGCAGAAGGAACAGGAGGTTTTAAGCTGAGATTTCCAGAGGAAAATAGTGAAGGTAGAGGGATGCTCCTGTAAGATCAAAGGGGAATTAAATACCTATGCTATGGACACAAATTTATGCATTTCCTGTGGTTTCAAAGAGAGATTTGATGTGATTTCACTTTATGTCTAGCATGTTATGCAAATATTTTCTGCAGAAATCTGGCATTTCCATGGTATGCCTTGTGTATAATCTGGCCAAGGAATACAGCTCAAGCTCCTCTCACCAAAAAACACCACAAACATCACTGCCAGGCACGGGGATTTCTCTAATGAAGAGTTCTGGATGTTAAAGCTTTGTAAACTGAACCCATGAAGATCAACAGCTCTGCAAAATTCTCCTTGAGCCTTCAAAGAATCAGGAAGCAAAGTGTAAAAAAGCCTAACTCATTAGTATTTAATAACTCATTAATATCCAGTAACTTATTACTACCTAGAAACTTATTAGTATCCAATGAAAGTTACCATAAAAGATAAATATAAGGGCTGGACAAATCCATCTTAAATTCAAGGTTATTAAGTGAGTCATGCTTGATAAAAGCACATCTTCCTATTTTTTATTGCCTAGCACTGCTCAGGATGCATCTAGCAATTAAAAACATAACTGTTGCACAATAAAAATTGCCAAAGCTATTAAGCAGCCATATAAATGAAAACTTTGACTCCTAGCATTTTCCATCAGGGTAATACAGGGTCCAGTCAACATACTTCACATTTCCAGGAATTTGCAACCATTACATCTTTTGTTTTTGTAAGTCAATCCATTTAGTTAAAAAAAAAAGATAAAAATCTTTAGATCCAGCCCGCCACATTTTGTCTACATATTTTTGATTTTTATGTAATGAGAAAAATTTAAGGGACAACTTCTTCATTTATTAAATCAACGTTATTTTAATTAGCTGGAGGATATTTTGATGTTTAAAAAAGTGTTAGGGAGAGGATGTCCAAAGGTTAAAGCATCAGAGTGATAAACTGCACTTTAAGTTGGGGCATAAATATGGCCCCAGTAATGGTTGGAATTAGCAAGACAAGGTTAAAATTTAATTTTTCTAATAGTGGGATGTTAAAAGTTACATCCTGCAGTATCAGACACAAATGGCCTGTGTTCCATTGACTTTCATGGCAGAGCTGAGGTCACTGGGCCCAGCTCCAGGAATGTACTTAAGCACATGTTTAAGTGCACAATAATTATGCACACACTTAAAATTTGTCCTGCCTCATTTTCTCAAGCTCTTACAGCTACAAATCCAGTGGTAAAAATCAAGAAATGAGCTGGTTCTCTGGGTGGGTACTGGTCACAGAACCAGCTGGGTCACAAGCATACAACAGATTTGCAGTTTTAAATATTTTTTCTTTCCTTAATCTTTGTGCAATCTGATTCAAATTATTCTGGTTTTGGGGTACATGATGCAATAAAAATGATCATCAACCAACTATGCCCTCATGATTTTTTTTTTTTTTAGTACACTCAGGAAAATGTTGCTAAAATCAGAATTTTCATAAAATGCTGGCTAGAGAACATTAGGAGAGTTGTCATTTAATTATAATTTCCAAATGGCCTGTGAGGCAGAATTGTAGAACCTTTAAATATGCATATTTAAGAAATGGACTATGAACAAGATATGAATATATATATTAATTTTGGATTTCATATTTATTCTATATCTGTCCATCAGGGTCATCCATAAGTACTGGTAAAAAAAGTCACAGGTACCTTCGAACTTGCAATATCAACATTTACACTCGATATTATTTTTATATCTAATCTTTTGCTTCTATCATCTTTCCCAAGGTATTTTAAAAAATTACTTTACGCTATAGGGTAGTAAAAATTGCCTGATTTATTTACAAATTATTATAATTTAGTTATGCAAAAGCAGTACATTTTTATCCTCATGTTTATCTGATAGATATTCTGATGTAGCAGTTTAAAAGACAAATGTAATTTTACAAAACACTATTAGATTGCATGCTTGTTTTAAAGATTAAAGTGGGTGACAGATCGATTGCTCCTAAATTGTTCATTCAGTGTAACTACGCACATTTTAAACCACATTTATTTCATCTTCTGTGTACATAAATCCAATGAAACATTAATTTTTCTATTAAAAAACCCCGTGTTATTGGAAGACAGAAATTATTGTCCACGCTCATGAAATTAGAATAGATTACTTTGGTTTTGATAACTTATATTAGAACAATCAGGTCTTAATTTTGTTATCAAGATCTAAACTGTGGATATACCTTATTTCAGGGGTGTTGATATATAAAGATAACTTTTAGGGTATTTTTTTTTTTCTAAAGCATTATTCCTAAAATAAGCTATTAAGCAAATTACTCCTGTGCTGAATAAAATATATTTAAGTTAATTATTTGTACACTTTATGAGCATAGAGTGAGAACAGAAGAAACATTAAAAATCATTATAGATTTGTAACTATTATATTAGGAAAAAAATTAGCAACTTACTCTGCAATCTGGCCAATTAGAGTGATTTGTTTCTAATAGGAGGATAATTTTGTTTTGGTAAAAAAAGAGAAACTGTTTAGTGTTGTAATTTATTCCAAGTCAGATTTTGCAAAGGGTTTGAACCCAAAAGTTAATAATGTTATTTGCCTCTCTATTCAGTTTTACACCAGCACAAGGCTTCTGAGTGATGGAAACAAACACAGGCTGAGGAAATGCTCCTTGAAGTTCCTTTGGAGAAAGTGGGTGAAAGTGGAGGAGGAAAAGTTTTACAGACAAAGGGGAAGATGTAAATATGGACCCACTTGGGTTCAGCTGCTTGAATCTGCACTGAATCCATTTGTAAGGCACTTAGGTGATACCCACGAAACAAAAATCAACATTTTTTTTTCAGAATGAATAATTTCAAACCCATCCAACTTTTTTATTTTGCAGTGCAGTGACAGGTCTTAGGGATACAAGAAAAGCAGACTAAAGAATTCATCATGACCTCAGTGTTTTATGGTAACACACGATACTCCCATGAGTAAAAACAAAGTAGATTGTTTGAATGAAATTTACCTCATGTGGGATGATTATTAATCACTGTCAATGTGAATGGATGAATAAAATACAGTTCAGGTGTGACTTTCCCAGGATGACAACTCACTGTTTTGCTGTATTGCCATGAATGAGAGAAGAAAAATATTCCTGCTAAACTGTCAGGTAATTCAGCTGTGGGAGTAGCACAATTGCATAGAAAAATTAGAAGTTATTGTGATCCTGACCAACAATAATAAATGAATACACAACCATTGCATATGAACTTCAGTGGTACCGACTCTGGGAAGCTTTGCTAGTTTTAAAGTCAGTGTCTTACCTTTTTTTTTTAATCTCTTCCTTCAGAAAACATCCACAGAGATGAGGAAGTTAGTACTTTTTCTTTGTCCTTGCAAGTCCTCTGTAATCTTTGTTTCCAGACAGAAGATCAGGCTCATTGCATCCGGTAACGACCCTTCTGCTCTGATCAGATCTGTCAGCTCACACTGGCCAATTATTTTGAAGTGTGCAATCCTGTGAGTTGATGTTTCTCAGGAAATATGAAGTAAAAACAAGAAATATTACTGCTTTAACCTTTATGTGGCACAAAACTGACAATACTGTACTCTCGTGTCCCTTTCTTATCCGTGTTTTCAACAGGAAATTTAGTACTTGTCCATATAATGGAGGAGGTCCGAAATGTGCGAGGATGACTGGGTGAGTGTGTCTGGAATATTTTTTAAAAGTGTTTCTGTCACCCAGTTGAGACATGGTTGGTATTGGCATCTCCAGAACCAACGTGAGGTGGGAAATCCCAGCCCCCAGGGCTGGGCATGACCTGAGCAAAGGGGCAACTCAAACTTCAGTGAAACCACAATTACATTTTTTTTTCCCCTAAGCTTAGTTTATACTTCCAAAATATAATGAAAAGATTTTTGCATGCACTTTTCTCTTTGACTTAATAAATTTTCAACAAACAGATCGGAAAACTACTTCTATTCTCTAATTCTTAGCACAGAGAGAAGTCAGAAGTGCTTCTTTCACTGTGAATGCATCTCCTCAGGTTGTCAAGGGACAGGTGTGTCGCTGGTGCTGCCAAGGAGGTAAAGTTGACAGAGTCCACGCTACCACGAATTTGATCCGAAGTAAGAGAGTTTAATGGAAGATTGAACAACTTTTATATGTTAATATGCAAAAGTGTGTTGAATGGCATAAAATGATTGGTCCCTCGGACACCCACCCCTTGGGGTGATTGCTCCAGTTCTGAGACATCCGTTTCTGGATGTTTTTCTGCTTGAAGCCAAAACTGTTCTTGAGAAGTAGGTGCAGGTGCAGAGATTTACAAAACTATAACATTGTTTTAAATTCCTCACATGAGAAAGAAAATCTCTTCACAAAGTACTGCAAGGGCTAAAGAAATTCCCAGCCTGAGGCCTTTTTTCACATCCATACAGATGTTGGTCTTCCCAAGAATTTCCTGAATCCTAAATGTTGTTGGACATCATTCTACACATCCTTCTACGAATCCCACCCCGGAGTGCTGCTGCCTTTGTGATTCCTAGATGGAAGAGCCCAAAGCAGCCTTGCCCAAGAACGATGCTCCCCTTTTCCTCTCCTGCCCTGCTCGGGAGGTCTGTACAGAATAAGTCTCACACTTCCAAATCCTGCTGCAGAGCCTCTTTTACCTCTCAAGTGCTCATCTCAGTGTGAGTAACTTACCTCTGCCGTGAGGGGCAGGGAAAGAAAATGACATTTTGCAAATGTAGACTTGAACACCTGCTTGAAAGCCAACTCAGGGCTGCTGAACTGTAGATTTCCATAACCTTAAATTATACCAGCCTTAGATTAAGGTGTTGACACAGCAATGTAATTAACAGTTCTTTATACAAGAAATTGCCTTTTGTGACCAAAGTTCTGATGTTTTAAACACCACAAGAAAAAAAATTGAGATCTGATCTTGAAAACCTTGCAAGATAAAGCAGGTAAGCACATACAGCAGCAGCCAAAATGTTTTGTTTGGTTTTTTAAGAACTAAATGGAATTTTCAAATTCATTCGAATCTTGAAGAGCAGAATAACTTTTATTACCTATTTCTGTTTTTAAAAGGAGCTGAGTGCCTAATTT
Organism: Pachycephala philippinensis; assembly: GCA_013397055.1. Lineage (NCBI taxonomy): Eukaryota > Metazoa > Chordata > Aves > Passeriformes > Pachycephala > Pachycephala philippinensis. The sequence goes on from VWZT01016180.1 coordinate 358,962, forward strand.
GCTTTGAGAATGTAGCAAGTGTATTCTCAGTTGCTGAAGGAATGAGGACACACTTGTTAAAACCTGTTCAGCTAATTTGACACATATTTGCTAGAAGAAAATGTATTACCTTACAAGTTGTCTACTTCTATATGATGCCAAAATGCATTTGCAGTATTTTTCTCTAGTGAACTGAGCTATTAATTTACACAACAGAATTGCAAATCTGAGAAGATTTTCCAGGAACTGAAGTGACTGATGTAACATTTTTCATAATTTACAGAAACAAGAAAAAAAGACGTTTGCTGGCATGCAGGTTTTAGGATTACAAAGATAAACCTCATCTGCATCAGTGTAACACAAACAATCTTGCTTTTAAATTGTTTTCTTACAGTCTGCATGGATTACAGGAGCACATCAGGAAACTGATCTGTGAGTGCTCCTAGTCCCAGCATCCCTGTTCCGCCCAGGGGTAAACTGAATAAACTGGAATCCACTGAGAGCTGAAGTGCAAACTGTGGGCAGGATGTGTCCCGCACACTCAGCACCACATTACAGTTTGAGCTAAAGCCTGTACCCTTAAAAGATACCTTTTTTACATATCTAATACAGAGAGCCAAAGGATTTGGCTTTTAATGGCATTAATGAGTTCCTGCCTCCTCCTGTGTCCTTTGTTCTGACCCCAACACTCCCTTTTCACCATTAGATGTTTATGGAGCAGCAGTAGCAACTGGATCCTGAGCCTGACCCAGATTAAAAGATAAACATTAAAAAAATTGGGGTTTTTTTTGTCTGGATCCTATTGAGGCTCTGGCTGACAGCTTGCAGAAGGCAGCCTGGAACAGGTCAGCCCATTCCCCAAGCCCAGTCTGTCACCGGATCCATGGAACTGCAGGCAAATTTGGCTTTCTGTAGTTTATAGCACTGCAGTGAACCACAGCCTCCCTCCCCCCAAAACGGGTCAGGCACGAGAATGCTCTTATTTAATTACTCAAGGGAAATATTGACACTTTTAATTCATTTTCATTTCCTTTCTTGTCAATATCTCTCCTTTCTTTACTATTGCTTTTGTGTGTGCTTGCAAATCTTCCTTTCAGGAAAACCGCTGCAGACACTCTTATTTCTCCCCTAATATATGTATATTTAATTCCTTTTTCCTTATTGCCCTTGAACACAAACACGAGTCTGCTCCTTGAACAAACAATCCTTATGATAACTGCTGAAAGCAACCAGTCTGTAAAAGCCTCCCCTTGCTCAGATGGAATGGGAAAATTTGGGGAAGAAAGAACAATCTTCTTGTGATCATATCCTTGCCTCCAGAGTTATCTGACTAGCTGAGGAAAAAAAAAAATCAAATAAACTTTTCTTATTTGCTTATGCTAAATATTTACTTTCTATCTGGTCCTTCAGCTGTGTGACACTGCGTTAATGAGGCCTCATGGACACTGCGTTTCTTTGTTTATTTGTTACAGTCATGATTACTCAAATGGGCAGTGCCCTGAGGAGAACACAGCTCTGCTTTGCACTCCTCCAGGACAGAAATTTCTGCCTGCACACACGTAAAGGGGACCACACATCAAAATGCTGAGAACCAGAGATCTGACCTTATCCATGGATCCAATTTCTTCTCAGTCAAGTGATAAAAATGGACATGGCATCAGATCTGTAAAGAAAAGTATTTTAATTGGCACTGCTGTCTGGAAATGTCATTTTAAAAAGGAATGCCAGGTGAGTCTTCAAATTTTTTTTCTAGCAGCTGTCACAGTGGTTATAGCTAAATTTCCTTGTTTATTTTCTTTACACGTTCAAATGAGAAGGCCGGCTTTGGTAAATAGTGTAAATTTTATCATGAAACACAAACACTGATACACTCCCTCTGCCTCTCACTCATTGCTGGGATGTGATTTTTATTTGTAAGACAGATAAGTTCAGTACATGTAAAAGTTGTGTAATTATGAGGGGTTGTTGAAAGCCAATTCCAGGTTTATAGAAGTGCTTTAAATTTGCAATACTCTGCTCCAAATACTCCTACATCCACTGAGTGTGTGCTGGCCATCAAAAGAAAATTAGGGTTTGTCCAGGCAGCTGGCAAAGAGATACTACAAGATGAATAGAAAGAATATTCACCTTTTACAGTGGTGAAGGAGAAGCCAGGCCAGGAGGAAAGAATTACATTACATTTCAGTTACAAATATTTACATTTCGTTTTTGAATACTGTTCCAGAGCCCATGAATAAGCACAAAGCAGAAAGCCTCACCCAAAATGTGACACAGCCACAGCCACAATGATATCTACGTGCAACAGCAACAGCAGCTTCTGCCTTAATCCCACACAAACCATGACTTAGTTAAGCAAATGAGAATCCATGGAGGTGACCTCTGCTATTATATGCCACCATAACAATGGACTAAAATTCAATTTCTGTCGTTTTTAGACCATTATTATAGCATCAAATGTCTGCCTTTGGCTTTGTGGGATAACGGAGATTACGATGGTGTATCTTACAATTATTTATGGGAGTGGATAGAGCTGGGTTTATGCAGATGATGACAGGTTCTGCTGAAAGCACACATTGTGTGAAATGTGAACATGCAATTCCTTCATGCAGTTTCTTAGACAGCATTTAAGCTGTAAATTCTGAATTACACATGCAGGGAATAGTTAAATTATATCCATTTATGGAAATGTGGGAACTGGCCCAGGAAAAAGACCTTTGTAATTGATGCAGCCACACCAAAGCATTTTGTTGAGCATAGAACAAAACCTTTCACTTAATCTGGGCTTTATTGAACCATATCATACATTTCGTTTTAATGGAGTTAAATTTTAAGACTAAAACTATCTTTAAATTATTTCACATGCGTGTCTGTGAAATATGAAAGTGGCTTTTAAGATTCCCTCTAGAATTTTTTATTCCTCCCAAATTATTTGTACCAAAATATAAGTGGTTCTTCTGGCCTATCATTAATCTCATGAATAGATAATTTATGCTTCAATACAATTCTATATATTAAAATAAAACTTATTTAAATTTTTGTGTGTATTAAGCATGCAATAAGGTATAAAGTACAACATTTAGAGGAACTTCTCTTAAAATTCAAAGATTCTCAAGGCTTTAAAGGGAGTATGCCAAGAGAAACTCCCCAAGTTGAAAATCATGGCATTGGAACTCATACAGGATACATGGAACAATTACCAGGCAGAGAATCCACCTAAAATAAATCTCTCAAATCAGCAATTCCCTTTAATAAGACTTGCCAAGATTGCACAAATATTTGCATTACTAAAAAAAGAGATGTAATTTTCCATGGAACTATTTTCCTTGTGTTGTATAACCTAGACTCACAAACCCATCCTCCAGGCCATTTCAGGGATTAGCTTTGATGCCATTAATTCCTAAAGACTTCAAAGGCAGCACCTATCAGGACAAAATGCTTTTTTTTCGCCTTTGTGGTGCTGCATATTTTGCTTTTCTTTCTCTAAACATCTAATCCACAGGCCCATTTAAGTAATAAGCACATGTACAGCACAATAAAGAACAGATAGCTCTAAATAATCCTGATTTCTTGTGTTATTCATATTGATGCACATCAGGAATAAAATTCCTCTCTTGTATTACTTGCCTCTTTATCAAAACTAAAATGCCTCTTTCTTAAAGGAGTGTGATTCATTTCTGACCTTTGTAGATCTCATTCAGTTATTATTATGCAGAAAAGGTCGAGTCACATTCTAGTGATTAAACGAGTATTTTTGGATTTTGCTTTATCATATTAATAACAGTACACGTGTACATTATTTTAATTAGAAAAGTAATAATTGTACATAAACTCTTCTAAATGTCCTGCTCCTATATCCATGGAATCACAGCTTCTTTAAAAATTCCATGGTCCTGGGTCTCGCACAGGACTTGTAAAACTGAGAGGAAGGCAGCAGAAGGCTGTGAGAAAAATACTGCACAGAACCAAGTCCCTGCGAGAATCTTGGTTCAGTCAGGAATCTTGACTAAAAAGCCGAATCCTGTCATGGCTGCCCGAGTCAATTAGAGCTGCTCAGTGCCCTCCACCCCAAGCTGGCCCAGCCTAGGGTTTCTCTAAAGCTGTCGATGCACTTTAATCGCGTCTGCCCAGAGCCAGAGCCCCCAGGAACCAGAGTCCCCTCTTGGAGCTGAGAGAATTGTTCATTAAATCCATAGCACTTCCCATACACCTCCAGCTCCGTGAATATGGAGAGCTGTTAACTGACTTAAACATTCCTAAAAGTGCATGTAGAGTGAGTTGAATTAAGCTATGTGTGTCACTAATTAAAATCATTGCGACTCGAGTGGGCCTTGAGGGCAAAAATCTGTTCCTTTTAAAAGGAACACATATAAATACTCTGGGAGCATTTAAGTATAATTATTAGAGCCTTCAGGACTCTGGCCTAAAAGCATCAGAGTGACTGCATTCCTGATGGCAAAGTTTATTTGCACTGTTTGTTTTTATTTTCATACAGTTATTCCGTGAATGCCTGGCAGTGACACTGGCACGGAAGATCTGTTGATAATACATCCTATACAAACACTAAGATTACTTTTGTTCGTCTAATTTCTTTCAAGGCAGTTTTTAACAACTGAAAACCTGATAGTTGAGGAAATTTTAGTTCTTTATTCATAGAAGAGGCAAGAATTGCATTTTTGTCAGCAGTTAGGAACCAGCCCAAAGCCACCTCTGTGCGTGTGTGTGCAAAGCTCTGTAACACTTCACAAAACTGTAAAAAAACAAACAGAAAACAACCTGGACCTCTTGATTTTTCCATCATGATGCTTCTGGGAAACTGCTGTTTGCTCTCTCTTGTTACAAGACTGGCATGCACCTGGATCTGAGTCTAGAATGGAAAGCAACCTGGATCTGAGTCTAGAACGGAAAAAAGGACCTGGGAAATTTCCGTAGCTCACAAAGCCACGTCTTTGAAGTAGTAAAGAATAAAATTAACAAATCTCCTGGGACTGGACCGTGAGCAGAACACACCTGATATGAAGGATTACACCAAGACACCTGACCTGCTCTGTGTCTGCTCCCAGTAGTCACCAATATTTTGCTGTGCTGTTGTCAGGCAGCTTTGGTGGCACAGCAATGACACTGCTGTAGCTAATAGATATTAAAAACACACAGTTACCACACATTTATGGCTAAACACATAAATGTGTGTTTTAATGGCCTATTACTTTGTGTAGAGAACTATTTAACGAGCCTGGGATAAGGATGTATGCATGGCTAGGTTGTTTTAAAAAGGCTTTATGTTCTTGGCAAGCCAGATCTCAACAGCTATTGAAGGAACTCAGAAGATGTAGCAGAGAATTCCAAAGAATTCAGTAAAAAATGAGGAGAGCAGAGGCTTGAGGGGGCAAGCACAGATTAATACCAGAAACCCCAGCTGAATAAACACAGATCACTGATGATCAATCACTGATCAATAATGAAAGCAGGGTAGAACCAGCTACAGAGCATAAGTGGAACATGTATAGGGCTCTGAAATCCATTCTGCAGCTGCTGGGGACTGAGACCATAGACAGAACCATCTTCCAACTGTATTCAAGTTAAATTAACTGTTTAACTCCAGTTAAATTAACTAATAATGTGCCTTACTGCAGAATGGGGTAAGAAAGACCCTTTGATAGCCTGTAATATTACAAACTAAGTAATAATAATCAAAAAAAGGAAATCGGTCTTTGCCTGTGCAAGCATAACCCTCCATCCTTGAAGCTGGGAATTCACATGCAGGAATAGATTTATTTCCTTGTCGTGTTTCCAAAACATACTTTACAAAAGTGTTAAGCCATTAGGGGAAATGAATCATTGTTCTTCTGACCTTTTGAAAGTAGATTACAGAATTGTGATCAAATCTCATTAGAATTATGTATCCTCAAAGGCTCTTTAGCAGATCCAAAAATCAGGGTAAAGCATTCATAAACTATTTTGGTTTTGCTCTGCAAAGAGGTTTAACCATGACTAAGAGGAATATTTTAGCTATCCTTTCTTTAGCTTTGAGACTTGCCATCCATATGCAGGAACTCTTAGGGATCAACATATATTTATAAAGATACGACACAGATGAAGTCTTTTATCTTTAAAGACGGGGTAAAGAGGCTAAAGACTGAGAAAAAGGCACAAAAGCTTCTCATTCAGAAATGATCTCATAAGTTCCATTTTAAATTAATGAAATCATTAAAAACCAATAATGAAGGAGCTGATAATCAGGCAAGAGCTGGCTGTATGTTGGGCTGGGGTCTGTGCAGACACCCCGGGTGAGTGGAGAACATTAATGGCAGCAGGCAGAGCTCTTTGGGATATTAATGACAGCAGGCTCAGGCAGAGCTGTGCTCTCCTGCCAAAAGGGTGAAACTGGACTCTGCTGGAACTAGGAAAGGAAAGGGGTGAGTGTTAAATATCGACATGCACGAGATAGAAGTGAAATTTGCAGTTTGTTTCTTTTTGCTTTGTGGGGTTGTGCATACAACCCCATTTCCTCCAGGAGAAGGAAAATCTCCTGCATCCCAGGGCTCTGTCCCAGCCTCCCCTGACCCCAGCTGGACCTGGCCTCTTCTGACAGGAGTGCATCTGCCACCCCGCTGCTGCTCTTTGCTAATAGATTCTTGTTTTCCCTACAAACCTTTTAAAAATAGTCTTTATTTTACATTGGTGGTACAAAATTGATGCCTGATGTGACATTTTCCTTAACGAATGTTTGCTGGAGTTGGACATCTGCCTGTTTGCAGAGATCTTTAAACCCACAGCGAATCATTAGTGCAGCTCCCCTGTCTTACAGGCAGCTCGTATTTAATCTGTATGTTCTTTAAATGCAAAGCATGTTATATTTAGTGTTCAAACTGCAGCATTAGTAAACTGAGCCCTCATTTATGTGTGCATGGGGGTGAATTGGGTGTCTCACAAAGGATTCAAACAGATGCTTTAGCTTTAATGATATTTCTAATCATCTCACTTATGCCCCAAGGATATTTTCTTATGCTTTATTCTCCTGTCATGATTTCTACTCATTACAGTAAAGTGTTATTTTAAATCTACTTTTTATATTTGAACTTGCTTCAGCATCAGCTCCTTAACAACTTTTTTTTTTAAAAACACACACTTTCCTTGTGCTGTCTAATTATAGGTACTGTCCTCAAAGGCATCAGCAGAGAAGAGAAAAACAATCACACAATTCAGTGGTGACTTGTAATCTTTAGTGGTGACATCAGTGGTGATTATTATGCACTTTCCTAAGAGAGAAAGTCAGGAATAAAGTCAGCTGAAGTCCAAGGCCAGGCTGGATGGGGTTTGGAGCACCCTGGGACAGTGGAAGGTGTCCCTGCCCAAGGCAGGGGGTGGAACAAGATGGGCTTTAAGGTTCCTTCCAACCCAAACCTTTCTATGATTCTATGTTTCTATAAATTTTTTAACTCCAAAGTTCCCTTTTCCTGTCTATATTTTCCCCTGAGAAACTGTAACCTTATAATCCTGTCCATTAAACCAGCACCTGCTTGAAGATCACATTTAAATTCAGATTTTATGAATCATAAATAAATATATTAGTATCTTTATGGCAATTAAGTATGGTTTCAGTTGTGTTATTTCAAGCAACTCAGGTTTCTGAAAGAACATTTTCTCTCTTCTGTGTATTTATATGTATATAAAATACATATATATGTTTTGGATGTGCCAATTCTTGTGGGAGAGTCAAGGAGACCTTTCTTGGTCTGTTTTCTTAGAAAGGAGAAAAAAAAGAAGAAAATACTCAGATTCATGGAAAGTTTGATCCAGGAAAAACACCTGGGAATGTCAGAATTCCTTCCCTGTGAAAGCTCATTTTACAGTCATGAAAGCAATGACTCGGTGAGTATTTGTGAGGAAACAAGATGAGGGAAAAGCAGGGGAGGGAGGAACCTGTAAAAGTGAAAAGGAACCACATACAGGGGAAGAAATCTGCCTTAGTCTGAATATTGATCCCCAGAAAAGCCAGATATTTATCTGTCAGGAAAAAGGAAATATAAAGCCATGGTAAAATTTAGTTTCTTACACAGGAACATTGAAAAAAAGATGATTTTTCAGAACCCAGAGTTTCCTGCAGGCCAGCACTGTCAGTTTCTGCAATTTCACTGCTAAGAGCTGCTTGAAACTGCACTGCAAATTACAGACCCTAAATTGGCCAGGCTCACACAGAAGTCAAACTGTAATTAAAATCTTGATCCATTATTTTGTGCGGACATTGATTCAGCGTAAGCAAAAAGCCAAGTTTTCTGATTAAAAACTTTAAATTTCATTGAAAAAATAATGATAAAAAACCCCTGGCAGAAATAATTGGCAAAGTAAATTTGAGAAGCAAAATTTGTCAGTTTCATTATCTAAAAAAATATAATTAGCAGTAGGTATTGATTATCCAAAACTAATCATAAAAAACCCTGAAAAACCCAAATACTCCTACTAATTTGCAATCTGAAATTAATCACCCATAGCCATATGTCTGTGCTTTTGAAGACCATCTGACAGATTAAGTTTGGTGGAATTAAAGACGGGTGAAAGTTTCCTAAATCATATTTTCAGTAATTGTATTTGAAAGGCACGTGTTTGTATCCCATCAATAAACACAGCAATGGTCTGGGACAAAATTAGAACTGATTAATTAATCTGAAATAGAAAAATGCTGGCTTTGATGAGTTCTAGAAAATTATCTCAGCGTACATATGGATACTTTAAAAATAGAAATCAAAACAAAATTCTGTCAAAATAGATAAGGGTCCATTGAAAATAGTTATTTACTTATGGGTTTTCAATTCATAGAAGAGTCTAAATAGGTATAAATTTTTACCTGTCAACAGGTGGTTTTGCCCAGGTGGATGTTTTTTGGCATTTTTAGCTTTTTTAGAAGTTGATTTAAAAAAAATTGTAATTAAAAAGGGAAAATTCATTTTCCCTCAATTTTTTCAAAGCCTTTTCCAACTTTTTACTTTTAAAAAGGTTTTGGCTATTCCATTCCCAAACCATTCTATTTATCTTACGTCCTTTATTAAATCTGACTAATGCTCTTGATAAGGGAATTTTTTCTGTGCCTTCAAAGCCAGTATTTACCCCTTCTTTACTTCCTACTTTTGCAGTCACAATTTGCCAAGATGAAGACTGCACGCATGCAGATTTATGTTAAATAAAAACAAACATTTTAGTTGGCAACAGACTATGTTTCAACCAAATACACTTAATTTACATCTACAGAGAGTTTAATTTTATTTAGCAAAGATTAGACTCCAATCTGTCTAAATCTTGATCTTGGATCTAACACAAATACTTTATCTCTGAAATGAGGAAAATCCAACATTGTGACTCTCCTTTTTTGGGGGGACAGGGAGAACTGAGGGGTTTTCCAGCCAGACTGACCTTTGGGAGAGGAGAAGTCTCCTGTGATGAATTTTTTGTCCTTGGGACACACAAACCTGTGCTCACACCAGCCCTGGTGCCTGTAAATATTAACTCTGATGCTTTGAAAGCCTCCTGCAGGTATTTTATGAATTTCCAGTTGCATACTGGCCGTAAAATTGTCATTTATGAAGTTGATTTATTTTAATTAAGAACATAAGCGATCCTGTGTCTCTGGAGATTTGCTGGAATGACTCATGCACTCATATTTATCTTATTACCTGGGGATTTCATATGATATTGGATCAAATATTTTTTTCCTACTGATGGTTTCTGCATCAGAAATCTACTGATTTAATGATTAGAGTACTTAAAGAAAGGATAATACTTTATTTTCTATTTTAACTAGCTGTGAAGGCTTGCAGAAGGTGTTCACATTTATTATGTTATGATTTATATAATCTGCACTTTTTTCTCCTCGCAGCTGAACACGAATGGATGAACATCTTGATTCCAGACTTTATTTGAAAATGACTCCAAGCATCCTAAAACTTATTCAGCCAAATTAATCTCTTTATATAATGGATAATTTGTCACTATTCATGAAAACCCTAAAGAGCAATACTTTATAATTTGTACTGTAGAAGTGTCTGGTTGTCTTAAATTACAGGCGACTATATCAGCAAGAGAGTGAGTTCCCAACTTTCACAAGAGGCTAAACATTTCAGTGTTTTTTAGTAGGAAATTCTCACCCATATGTGTCACTCAAAATTGCACTTAAATTTCGGGGGAGCATGGCCTGCACCTTGTAAGGACAAGCCATCATTTTATGATTACGTTGTGTAAAAACTCGCCACGATTAAGGCTCTATACTTCTAATATCTCAAAATTCCAATGAGCTAATTGTGTAATTCTAAAGAATAAAATTTGCCATCTGCTAGAAATGGAAGCCCAATTAGAAAAGCTAAAAAACAAGAGCGCATTCTCTAACAATTCTGTGTCATGGAAATTTTGGCAGGAATATCCTTTATACTCACTTTTCCCAGTGTGGTAGCCCATTCTGAAGCAGCATCATAGCATTTGTTAAAATATCGTTAAAATTTATATTATTTATTCCATTCTAACGGGGCAACAGTATCCCTGTGGAGCCCTCAGAGTTGTTTATTATAATAATGCTGTATCTTTGCAGATATGCAACAAGGAAATCTCTTATAAGGAGAGTGATTAAAGAAATAATTATCACAACATTTTAGAGGTTACCCTCAAAGCTGAAGTTCCTCTTTGACCACAACTTCACATTGTGCTGAAATTCCTCTGAACTGGGGAGATCTTCTACAGGCGATGATGTTCTTTGCAAAAAACACAAAAAGTTAGTTTCTCTCTCTTAAAAAACACCCCCAAATACCCCTGAACCAAACGTGGATGAGAATGGACAACAACCTCACAGAAAGCTCTGCATAAAGGGTTCAGCTTTCCTTGCATAAGAAATATCAGTCCATCCTGACTTGGAATCAACCTGAGTTTTTATCATAAGGCATTTTAGGTATTTTCCTGCTAATTATACATCTGCTGTCTGCAGAAGACAAATAGGATGTCTCAAGTAAGCATTTAACCATCCAATTAATATAATTTTTAGACAATAAAGATCAAATCATTGGCAAAAATTAGCTCGTTATATTCTAATAAGGCAAAAAGCAAAAATATTATATTCAAATAAGGCAAAAGCCCAACATTTATGTTTGTACTAAAGGAATTATATAACATATTCCAAAGCAAAAAAAAATCTGCTCAAAAGTTTTGTGGGTATTTTTTTATATAAAATAACATTTCTTCCTCTACTTGTTTCTCAGTAATACTTTGAGCATCGTTGTGTTCTCCCAGGTTTATACCAATCTCTCAAAACCAACTGGTTTCTTTTATAATTCTATTCTTCTTTTATACTTTTATACTTCTATGAAACTCCTAAAATATCAAAGTCCAGTGGAAAATATTTAAAATAAATATAAGCTATCTTCAAGTTTCTGTGTCCCTGGAAGGGGATTTGAAATTTAATTTAAATTCCCTTCCAACACAAACAATTCCATGATTTTATGTGAGGAATCCACAGTGTACAGGCAGCTCACCCTGAGTCCTCCTCCTCAGCACGACTCTTGAAGACATCACAGATGGAAAACAAAAAGCCAAATGAAAAAATCTTTGTAACATGGAAAGTAAAAACAAAGGTTTAGATACAGAAAGACTTAACATCTTTAATCACTCACTTTTATTTTGCGAGACAAACCAGACATAATTTGAAATGGCTCAGTGAGCTGTAAAAAATTGACAGTAGATGTATGTGAGAAGACTGAAAAAGCAATTATCTGAGACTAATTTGAGTTTATTAGGCAGAAATTAGACTTTTATGGGTAAAGTTAGAGTTTTGTATTAAAAATGATGCATTAAAATATATAAAATTTCAAGGGTAATATAGTTAAAATTTCCTTGGCAAATAACTGATTTTCCATCTGCACAGCTCCTGCCTTCTCAACAGCTTTTATGCGAGTAGGAAACATTCTAAAATAACAGATAATAAAAAATACTGTAATACATAAAAAGGAGGAGAAAAGCTCTGTTTGGCTTTCGACAGACTTTGTATCTGACTTCTGCAACGTTAGGGATGCCAAACTATTATTGCCAGTTCCTGAAGGGGTTGGACAGAGTTCACATCAGAGATGCAGCTCTTGGAGGCTGTTTTTGGAAAAGGTACATTAGCATAAATGCACTACTTCTTTCCCTGACCCCAGAGAAGACTTTTTAAGCAGTTTTGAGGGTTTTCTACGTTTTAAAAGGTGAATAGATGCTACACTAGGGCAAAAATCTAATTATACTATGCAATTACATCAGAGTTTCCCTTCTTACATGTTAAAAGCATTAAGGAAATTGTATTTTATTACTCAGATTTCTAAGAGCTCTCCTGTTTCCCTAGAAGGTATCAATCCTGCAATATTCCATGCAGTAGTTGCTATGTAGTGGTCAAACATACATTTATGAAATTTTGCAATAAATAAGGGACTGTTTAGAGTACATTCACATCCAGCATGAAATAATATCTCTCAGGTTGCAAAATGGATATCCTGAAGGGTAGGAAATAGAAATGAAAGGTTAAACTTCGAGCCTATGAATAAACTATTGAATAACCACCTTATTAATCACTTTTTTCAGTATTAAATGCACTTTATGAAGTGCAAAGCATTCAAATAAACACAGGACTGAATTTATTTGTACAGGTAAGCTTAATTCTAGTGTTTCCTCAGTTGTCAGTCATCAACCTTGCTGTCTCTTTCATCATAATTTACCTGGGAACGATATACATAATGACTCCTATAATTATACTTTTCCTACAATAATTCTGAATGCTTCAGAGAGATTGTTTATTGCAGGAGGTAAGGACCAGAATCTTTCTGTAGGATCATTATGAAATCTTTTGTCTTGAAAAACTGTCTTCATTGCACAATTTAATTTACTTGATTAGATGCAAAAGACAATTGAAAAAAGGAAACAAGAAGTCAAACACAAGGAGTCTTTCACTAAATGCGGTAAAATTTAGATTCCTGGCAGGAATTCTTTCATTTCAAAGATTCATATCTTAATGAGCATTGGAGGAACCTTTATTGTCTCTCTAGTGAAGAACAACAGTTCTCTAGCCCATAATTGCAGATTTGGTAGATAACTGAATCTTTTTTCTTCCCTGAATCCTGTCAGTGAAAAATATTGGTGCAATTGGTGAGCACATTTTGCAAACATGGGCAAACTTCTTGGATCTAATAATAATAACCACAAGATCTGATGGCTGAAATAACCAGAAAGAAGCAAAATTAATTCCTTGTATTTCAGTAGTCAACATATTCTAGGAAAAATATGCAGAAAATTCCCACATTCAGTGATTCAGTTCAACTGGATAATTACTTTGGGGTTGTATTTACTGATCAGACGCAATACCCTGAAAGGTTTGTGTTGTAAAGGACAGATATGGTAAAATATTATTTCTTTGGCAATAAATTAAGCTTATAAAACGTCCTTCACAACTTCCAGATTTTCCTCTCATCAGATGGTCTAAGTTCTTTGTCAGGTGGATTCCTTGAAAACTTTAATGACTCTATTCCATTGCCGTGAAACAGGAAATGTTGAGGTTTGTCACACCTCCTCTCGAGCAGAGGGTGTGTTTGAAATGACATGAGTATTATAAAGATGTATTCCTTAACACAGTTTATACTTAACTGGCTTTGGGGTGCAGAGAGGGGAAAAAGATGAGGGAGAAATTCTTCTAAAAATGAATTTTGTGCATGTAAATGTTTTTAATAACCCAGATGTTTTGATAGTGCTGCCCTCCACAAATGGTGGCAAGTGATTCTTCAGGGTTTTTTTCCTCCCTGCCTGAGACATTCTTGTAAATGAGAATGGAGGTTATCTTCAGTCCCTGAAATTCTGAGCACATTGCTGCAAACAGGCTGAAGGAGGGGCTCTTTTCCTAATGTCTGTCCTTGATCATTCCCAGATTTGTCCCTAAAGGCACTTTCCTTTTTTTTTTAGCCGAGCCTAATTCATTTTTTTTTTTTAATTAAAATGATAATATTCCATCCATATTCCTTTGAGAAGAGCTTAGTCTTTACATTACCATTATGTGCTATCTTACATGTCTTTACATGATAATGATTTTGCTGTTACTCAATAACTATGCTAATTTCAAACACAGGAGGTAAGATTATCTCCCTCCCAACACTTCCTTTCATCCCATTCCACCCCGAAACACGCAGCCCTTCTTCCCCTTGTCATAAACATCATTACCAGGTCCTTCCCACTGTCACAGCCTCCCATAATCTGTTGGTCTTTGTGTACATAACACTGATCCTTGTCATCCCTAAATCTCTGCAACAGCAACACAGTCAGGAGCTCACGATGGAATCGTTACATTCCTGTGTTAAATCTCAATTTACATCGAGCTCTGCAGTGGCAAATCCCACACTTGGCTACACCTCAACAATTATATTTACAGGTCACAGATTGTTTCATTGTTTTCCTTTTTCAGCCTACCAGGAGCAAATAAATAAATAAATAAATACACAAATAAATAGACAAATAAATAAATAAACATTTCAGTATCTGACCAAGCGACGAAAGTACAAGCATCTAAAATATAACAACTACAAAGAGCTTCTTTAGTTTGTACATTTGTTGTTGTATTTCTGGATGAGAGGGCATCTCACCAATCCATACGAATATCTGGAAGGGGTGTCAGAGGATGGTGCCAGGCTCTGTTCAGTGGTGCCCAGCACCAGGATGAGGAGCAGTGGCCATAAACTAAAAACCAAGAAGTTGCACCTCAACACGAGGAAGAACTTCTTTCCATGGAGAGAGCAGAGCCCTGGAACAGCTGCCCAGGGAGGGTGTGGATTTTCCCTCTCCGGAGACATCCCAAACCCCCCTGGACATGTTCCTGTGTCACCTGCTCCAGGTGACCCTGCCTTGGGCTGGGTGATCTCCAGAGGTCCATTCCAGCCCGGACTAGTCTGTGATTCTGTATCATAAAAACCAGTTTTTACCTTATTTTGAATCTAAGTTTATGCTAAGTTTAATGAGGCTTGCTAAATCTGACACATCCTATCTGGATACCACAGTGATAGATACATTAGATATACCAAAATAGATATATTAGACAGGCAGAATTAGCACTGTGTGTGCTAAGGCTGATTGATTACTTGATGAGTATTATATTCCCTTTACTGTTCTCTAAACCCCAGCTTTATTAACTCCAACCAATTTTCTCCAACTCTTCAATTTGTAGAACTAATTGTGCCTCGTTGCAGCTTCCTCCGTTTAACTGATGAAGACTTAAGAGACAGAAGACTTCTACAAATAGAAGTTGGCTATATGCATAAAAAGCAGATTTTTATAAACTGAAACTTGTTTAACCATATTTATATGTTAATTGAAATGTTTATGTACAGGCAAATGCCTGTATATGAATATCTAATAAATTTAATTCTGGACTTTACTTTTTCTTACAGGAATATTTGAATTTTGGTTGAGTACAAGTTCCATAAAACCTTTACAATTTTTCTTTATTAACTAAAGAGAGGTAAAGAGATATTTGTGTTGTCTTCATTGTTTCTGAATTAAATTTATAGCACTAAAGCCTATACATGTGATTTATAGAGGAGAGTGTCTTTTCTCCTGCTCAGAGCATCGATTTTCTATACCAATTTAAAGGAGGCCCTGCATCTATAGAACAGGTAATGAATAACATCTTCATAGGCAGAAAGGCACTCCAAACAAACATTTGCAAGAATTGATCTCACCTTTGTTTTGCCCTCTGTCTTGGGAAACGTGGAGTGTAGGTTGTTATTAGTATTAATCTAATTTTCACGGCAACACGTCTCTTCTCTCTATCCAGATAAAGAAAACATATATTAATTTGATATTACATTTAGAATCTTGCATACGTATTTGATTTAAACTACTACTGAGCATTTAACACCTGAATCAAAGTTCTGTTTAGCACCATCAGATGCATTAAAGAGTTTGGAACAGGAGCTGGTCTTTGGAAACCAATCATATCATTATTGCAGGGGCATAAAATTGACTGCTCAGTTATTGTAGCATTGTATGAAACAATAACTGTTTTCACAATTAAAAACATATTTGCTGTGGGAATTTAACGCCAAATGTTATTTATTCTGTGTTTTAGTTACAGCAAGTCAGAGTGAAGTTAGATTGACTGTAAATTCAGCATTTACTATTTATTTACGGTTTCATTTGACACGATAATCAATTTTTCTTTATTTGTTGAGGGTTTTTTTAGCAGAAAACACACTGTCATAATTTCATTTTATTTTGTCATCATAAGAGAGCTTCCACAAGAAGTGCTTCACTGCTAACAACCCTCTCAAGCAGCAATGGCAACATAATTAGGTCTCTGCAGACTTATTCCAAAACCATTTAGTGCCAAGGCGTAATCTCCTGTCATGACACAATAACGTGGTCTCCACGGGCCAGCCCAGAGCTTGCTTTCACACTGCAATGGCAAGGAAATGACTTCACTTCACGTGAGCCCTGCATGGGTTTGTGCTAAAGCCAGTCCTGCCCTGCAGAGCCCACTCACTGCTGGCTCTGCCCTCACCCCCAGACCTAAAGACACCACCCTGCCAAGGCAGAGCACAGCAAACCAAGGCTTTTGGCTGGTAAAAACTCCCCCTGTGAGAGGCTGGGTGTCAGGAGCTTTGCTGCTCACAGAATTCTTTGTTTCT
This sequence comes from Pachycephala philippinensis, assembly GCA_013397055.1. Taxonomy (NCBI): domain Eukaryota; kingdom Metazoa; phylum Chordata; class Aves; order Passeriformes; genus Pachycephala; species Pachycephala philippinensis. Next base: position 375,608 of record VWZT01016180.1, read on the forward strand.
AAACAGGGTCACCCTGTAAAATTCCCTCGAGGCCCTAAAACAACGATAGCAGGACAAACCCCAAGTGCTTTCTCCAACTCTGTCAACTCCTGACATTTTATATCTAAGTTTTAGCTGTGAAGAAGAAATGGGATATGACAGAATCACAGAATGGTTTGGGTTGGAACAGATCTTAAAGACCACCTGATTCCACCCCCTGCCACGGGCAGGGACACCTTCCACTATCCCAGCTTGCTCCAAGCCCCGTCCAACCTGGCCCTGGACAATTCCAGGGATCCAGGGCAGCCACAACTCATGAATATCACTCGTGTAACTTTTTTCCTCTCATACCCAAGTCAGATTCATTATTTTCAACATTAATAAAAGAGATTTATTAAAAATTATTGCAAACTTAAATTTTCATTAAAATAGTTCTTCTCCCATCTGTGCTAGAAGCAGCCTTCGTTTTATTATATCATGTTTAATTTTTCAGACTTCAGAAAGTATTTAGTATGAATGTTTTAATTGTTTAGCACAGCTGCAAGAAGCAGGGTGGCTTCAAGTTAGCAAACTGGAATGCTGAAGTACCTTGTTGAAAATGGAAACAAATTAATTTTACAACAGCAAACTGAAAAATAAAATCTCTGCAACATAAAGGAAAATTTTAGTATCACAAATACCTAACAGCACCTTCTGATTTACCTTGAACACATTTTTATGACTTTAATTGGAAAACAGATGAAAACTTGTCTTACGATAAAGTTATGCAAATATTCAGCTTTCTTTAAATGGCCTCAGGAACGAAAGAAGAAATTTTGGAATAAAATCCTTTCCAGGCTATTTCCTATGATGCAATAACAAAGAGGATACTATAAAAATTACTGTGTCATTACCATCAGAGGCCAGAGAAGCCCATGAGTTGCAGTGAAAACCATAAGATGTGTGAAAACCATAAATGTGAACCGAACATGTGTCTATTCTGTGATTACCTGAAATGACAAAAAGAATAAGAAGAGTAAAAATAATTGAAGAGGAAGACTTCCATAATGGGATATATGTTCTGACCCTCATCAGGACAAGTGTTGATACGGGTAATTCAAGGAGACAAACGCGAGCCAGCTGCTTCCATAAGTGATGATGGAATCACAGTCAGATGGACACTGAGAAAGAGCTCCCTATTTCAATGCAGATCTTAAAGAAATTGTCACTCACCTTTCCCAATGCACAGCAAATAAATTGACCTGGAGCTACAAATACAAAATAGATTTTTTTCACCCGATAAGTCGTAAGTTGTGCTTAAAACATATGGGATATATGAGACACAAATGAAGCTGTGTGTTAATTATTGTATAGAATATCAACTGCAGAAGTATGGTCAGTTATTGGAACAAGCAAGTCTCATTGTCATGCAACGTTCAGTAAATGTAGGGGATCTTAGAGACATCTCATAAGATGGATTACGAATATTGTCACCATAGATATCAGGCATATTTACATTTACAGCTGTTTTTTTGTGAGTTTTTAATTACTGTAAGGAAGGCTACACAAATCTGTCACACAACTCCACCATCATCTTTGACATATATCCTTTGAAGTATTTCTTTCTCCAAATGCTCTCACAGACCCTATAAACAGAAATCTGCAGAGTGTCCCTTCCTGTCATCAAAGATTTGGTCTCTCCTTTCCAACATTAAGGTGTCCAGTCTGTCAACAGATTGAGCACTGAGATATCCTCTGCCTTATCCACTAGGAATATTTTCAGAAAGAGAGATTTGCAGCCAGCTGCTCTGTTTACATCATTAACCTCTTGGCCTCAGCTTACAAGAAAAGTAAAAATAAAATTCCTTTTATTTCCCAAAACAAATTTTTGTTTGCTTTTATGTCCAAGGTCACCTCCCTGTTCTACCACATGCTTTGGACATGTTTATTCCTGACTCACTGGATCACTCCATTGCTGCACTTCCAATCACGTGCTGTCAGACATTTCCACATGGAGCCTGCTCTGGGTGTTACTAAGGGACAACTCCGATGATTTTCCCTTTCTTTCTTTTTTCCTTGCTGTGTAAAACACCCCACAACAACCAGGCTGCTGATTTCTACATATTTTTTACATCTGCATCTATTTTCCATCTACCCACTGGAAATGTGTGCAGAAGGCAAAGGTGTGCAGCAACAGGCAACACTGGGCACAGGAAATTCTGGTTAAATATTGGGATGTTAAGTTTTTTCCGCACCAGAAATGTGCTCAAACACCGGGACGTGAACCACAGATGCTGAGGAATTGCCATCCCTCAAGACATTCAACCTTGCTGGACAATCCTGCCCCAATCTGCCCTGCTGCAGGGGTGTGAGGGGCAGAAGGGGTTGGAAGAGGCGACCTCCCGAGTGCCTTCCAAGCTGGAATTATAGTGATATTCTGCTGATGCAAAAAAAAAAAAATATAAAATTGAAGTGATGAGAGCCATAAATGCCTCTGTTACAAACTGTAATGAATACAAAATGACTGGACAAAGCCCCATAATATGATTGCTTTTATACTCCAGTTTTATTTTCACTTATATACTGCTCACATTATGGGCTGTAACTTACCCCTGCACACTGCCAGCACACAGACCAGTTTTTCATCATTTTCTTTTAGATCATCAGTTTTCCCTCACGCACAAAATGCAAGCAAATACCTTTACAGCTTTACAACAAAAGGAATTATTCTAGATGTGCCAGAATAGAGCATATCTATTATATCTTTTGTGTCTTTGATTCAGTGCCATACTGTGTACATTTCGCGAAAATAAATAGTATTTACTGTGATGTAAATCGAGAAGATATTTCCTAGGATTGGTATGAACAAGAGCCAGAAGTCTTCCACTTTTATGCACCTTTAACATTTCTTTTTATATCAGCACGTTTCTCATTCTGGCCATCTCTGACAGGTTTCAAATTATAATGTTCTTTTTTTATATTCTCAACACAGCAATCAAATCTTCAGACCTTGAGGAGAAGGAGGAAATTAAGGCCATTAACATGTTAGAGAATTGTTTGATTTACTCATTATAAATTATTCTGAATCTGAGCAGCTCATAAGACATGCCCAAAGGGAAGACAAATTTTGATTGGCAGTGTCAAAAAAGTCAAGGACATAGAGAGGTTTTGTTAATAATTACTAAGTGCCATTAAGAAGTGCTGCGTGTTATCTCTCCAAAATCAGGGTGATTCTGATCCAGAATCTCCCAGCTATCAAACATAGTAAGACCTGAATTTATAATTAAAAGACAGATTAAGAATATATGCTGTAAATATTCTCTAGTAACGATAAAATACGAAAACACTTAAAAAACCAGTCAAGCAGGAAAAACAAACCTGAAGATAGCAAAACACCTCAGACAGAAGTTCAGAGGCAACCATGCAGGGAGGCCTCTATATTATGGTTTCCTAAACCTCCTCATTTTTTCTCACTATATTTCTAATAAAAAGATCTATTTATGTAGCTGTACCTATAAAAAAGATTTATTTTGTTTTTAAAGCAGCCACCCACAGGGGAAGCACCTTTCCTGTTTTACCTTGTTATTCCAACACCTGTGGCCCAGGGACAGATTTCTACTCGAGGCATTTGACTGTGTTTGCTACAAGAGAGAACTCTGCTCCATGCAGATCCTCCCCAGAGCCCAGAGCCACCAGCACATCACCCCTGCAGGGCTGCTCAGCTGCCAGAGCTGTCAGCTCCCAACCTCCACTCCCCCAGTTCCTAATGGGAAATGGTTTCTAACATCTCACTCTGCTCTTCCCGGGTCTGTTCTCACAGACAAACCACGAGAAATTCTGACGGACAGCAAATAAAACTTGGCGTCCATTATCAAAGGTACTTGTGACAAGCACCAGTTGCACATCAGCCAAAGGGACCTTGTCAGAACCCCACCTTTACCCTGTAGCCCCTGTTATGGGATGGTTAACAGCACAAACCCATGTAACCCTAAATCCCTGTGCCAAGACCAGCAGCTCCACAGTCTGACTGTGCCAATTAAATGTGTGAACTTACAGAAAAATGTTTCCTTATACAGGCAAATTGTGGAAAAACTCAGTTTTCTGGAAAGCAAAAGCCACGATATCCTAGGAAAGGAGGGAAGAACAATTTTATCATCCCTCCACCTGAACCAAGACAAAAAATTACCTGTAAAAAACAGGTGACAGACCTTGCAGAGGGAATTGACAGCTTTCACTAAAATTCGGAGCTTCCCAGGTTTTGGAAGAGGTTCTGTCCTTTCTGTACCAACCAGGGGGAGCAGTCCAGCTGGAACCAGGTGTCACAGGAGCCCTGTGCCTATGGACTGGTGTGTGATGCTCTCCTGGATCACAGCACTGGGGTTTGCTTTTCTTCCTCAGGTGCTTAATGTGAAAACTCTAAACATCATCTATGATGGCAAAAAGGGAAAAGAGACCATCCAAGCACCATTGTTCTCACTGGTGCTACAAAACTCTTCTCTCCAGTGAAGAGGGAACATGGACGTGCATATTTGAATAACATATTTTTTATTATTTGTACAAACTCTAGTAGGGCAGCCAGCTAGAAAGTCAGCGATGGATTTTTTTTCCACGTTGTCCTGTGCTATCCCCCTTGCAGGCAATTTTCCCCTCTGGCAATTTTAAAGCCCTGCTTAGTTTCTGAAGCCACCTTGATGTGTGTGTGTCTTTTTTAAGTAAATAAAGCAGCCCTGCTGCCCCCTGGGTATGGCACAATGGCTCAGTGACATCCTGGGAACAACTGAGGGCTGCCACAGGGTTCTCTCCTCATTTTCAGCCACAGAAACTCACTGCTCTGTTAGAATTAAATGCACTTTACAGGGGGTTTCCTATGGACAGAAATTTTTAAAGCCAAGGAAGATCAAATTTTTTTCCTGGCACTAAAAAAAATATTTTTATTTTGTATTAGAAATGCCATGTTGTTCTTGTACAGCTGGAGCTGTATTATTGCAGACCACTAAAATTACAGAGTAGCTGCATCAAGGTTTTTTTGTTTCATTTTTACAAGATCACAGATAATTAACATTTTATTTTGAAAGCATTTTTTCTTAAAAAAAATCCAGTAATCATTAATTTTTAATGTACTGAGCTAAGGATTTGTCTTTGATATCATTATTACAGACACTGCATGTCTGTAAATTTGAAGTGATAGGACAGCAAGTACCTTCAGAAGGACAGACACTGCCTTTGAAGTCGGTGTATATATGGTTTAACATAAATGTAATTTCACAGCAAACTGCCTTTTATTGTTCACTGTTGTTTTGTCCTGACACTCAGTGTCTTGTAAAAAACATTCGGAACTTTGATATAAATAAATAATGTAATACTTTCCTTTAAACTCTTTGAAAACAAACTAAATGGAGGCAGGCAAGTGGGATAATGAACACAGTCCCCTGCACACAGACCTGCAGGAATTCCAGTGTCCAGCACACCCTGAGAAGCCCCATGCCTGCCACATCTGATGGCCAGTCTATTTAAAGTCATGGATCACATCTCCAGCCCTTTTAAAGGCTGCAGTGCAGCAATTTTTCTTTATCTGAACACTTTTTTGTAGCTCCTATTCTGTTCTACCATGAGCAAAAATTGCTGTGATGTTGGTTTTGAAATGCTGGGATTTTTTTTCTTTTCTGTCTTTAAGCCCTTTAAAAATATCTATTTTAGCAGTTAATATGGAACAAGAGCAATTATATTCTTAATTATTTCACAACAAGCTTTTAATTTTATTCTTTTGATAGAGAGGGGCATGTCTGCCCCCGAAGTCTGCAAGTCTGAGAACCAAAGAGGGAGCCCACTGTCACAGAAAGGAGAGAAAACCTGGCTAGCAAAAAACTGCAATTTAAGATTACACATCCCCAAGGCAAGACAGCCTTTTGTCATCAAACAAAACATGGACAGCACCATGTAACTGACCTAAGAGTGCTGGCTCATTAAGAACCTGCATATTTATGATATTTATGATGGAATGATTATTGCAGGAGTGTAAGGAATATAACAAATTTCTTTCTGTGTTAAGGACGACATCATTTCTACAGCAGCTATGCTTTCAGAAATGCAATCTGGGGCAGCATTGCCAGGATCCAACCTTCAGGAAAGAAAAACAAAAGGATTGTGCACACAGCCCTCAGTGAGCCCTGAATTCAGGCTGAAGTTGACCATATGACTGTGAATATTAAACTAAAAGAAATAAATCTGAGTGTAAGAGCAAAACAAGGAAATGAAAGGCGGAAGATGAAGCTGTGGATGAGTGGATGAAGTTCCCAGAGAAGCTGTGGCTACCCCTGGATCCCTGGAAGTGTCCAAGGCCAGGCTGGATGGGGCTTGGAGCACCCTGGGACAGGGGAAGGTGTCCCTGCCCACGGCAGGGGGTGGCACTGGATGGGCTTTAAGGTCCCTTCCAACAGAAACCACCCTGGAATTCTGTGGAAGGGAAGATGCACCAGACTAAAGATACTCACTGTCTACATGGGGAATGTGACAGAACCTCTCTGTCCATTTTCTCCTCAGAAATCCAGGGAAAAGTCTGATTGTTTGTGTTTTTCACAAAAAGAGATCACACTCCTCACAAGTACTGAACTTTAGAGTTCTCATCAGGACAAAGGGAGAGAGTACAGTTCTTGAAGGAGAATGAGGAGGGAGATCCTCCATGTGCCCCATCACAGTCCTAGCCAATCCAAATGCCAAAAAAAGGCAATTTTCTTTTTCATTATCACTCAGCCTTGCCTCAACTGGGAGCCAGCAAATAAAACTCAACTGGCTCCAGACGTGTGACTGCAACAGCAAAAGCTCTGTTCCCATGAAGAGAATGAAACTCCAAAAACACGAAAGTCCAACTTCCTTCTGGTTTGCATTAAACAATCATGAAATATTCACACAAGGGGTGGAATTCTCTTCCTTTTCCTGGTGGTTTGGCATTGCTGGGACAGCTCTGCCTCCAGTGCAGTGATACCTGACTCACACAACGCCAGCGACGTGGGGACGGGGCCAGGGCTGGGTGCAACTGATGAAACATGACAAGCATGAAAAATTAAATGAGAGAAAACATTTCCTTTGATTTGATAGCTGTGATCAGCTTGACACAGAGTTGGTTGTCTAAATTTCTGGCTAACTTGAGGGTGGAAACGTTGGTAAGTCAGGAAGATTTCCAAATTTTTGAGTTAGTAATAGTTCTATTCCAACAGATTTCATCGATAAAATAACCAGTAACAAGACACTGTGTGCAAAAATATTTCCCACTTGGGTGTCACAACTGATTACTCATCCTGTTACATTATTTTTATTTTATCCAATGAATCTTCTATCAGATAAGACCAAGGAATATGCATATTTTCTACCATAACAGCTTTAACTAAAACATTATTTAGTTTTCTTAACGTCTTTTATAAATATATTTTCTCAACAGATGCAGAGATTAATTTTCAAGCCTGCAGCAAATCATGTGAATATTGTACCTATTACACCAACTTTAAGTGCAAAATTTTACAAGGATAACAAAGTCAGCAAGAATTATTAAAGTTTTATCCCTGTTCTGCTGTGAATCATTTAAATTTCAGAGATTTTGCTAATAGCTTAGATAAATATTTAACACTTCTGATTTTCTGTTTAGACATTCTTCTAAATATAATATGAAAAATGGCATAAAATATAGCATCTACTGCAATTACAACATATTTTACTAAGATAAATATTCCAAAAGCAAGCCTCTGTCATATTATTATTGGAGATAAATATTGGAAGTTTAGACAGAGAAAACTGTAGGACAGAATTACCAGCTCCTTATCTCTTACTCAATTTTATATCTTTATTTATTAGCACTTTTAAACTAAAAGTCAGTAATCAAACACTTTATAGCAAAGGGTTTGCTAGAATCTCCCCCTCTCCATTTATTGAGGATATTCTGTTTTAAAAACCTCTATTGAGTAAATGTTATGAGCAGAACTAGGAGTAAAAGGATTTATTGAGAATATTCTCTTTTAAAAATGCTTGTTGAGTAAAGGTTATGACTAGAACTAGGAAACTATAAAAACAGAGAGCTGGGATTTTAATAAATATATTAATTTAAGCTAAATGTTACAACCCAGAATCTCCCCCTGGTTTCAGCTGATGCCATTTTTGAGCAGTAAAGGTTGATAAACACGTCCAGCTCATGATCAATCTGACAAAATACAAGGTTTCACCTGCAAAGTGCCAAAGATCCCACCAACTTCTGTTGCTGCTGTAAACATTTAACAACTTTCAGAAATATTCCCATATTTTTGCTCCCATAAAAAGTTGTTCTGCAGAGCCCTGGTTTTTTGAGGGCCGATAATCAAAGCACCCAATTCATACCTTTTATACTTCTGTTCCAACGATATGAGAAATTTCTGAAGAGTTGTTTTTCTTCTTCTGTAGGAGCACTATTTCCCCTGTATCCAGGTAAATAGTCACAGATCTGAAAAAGGCAATTGAATTTTTATGTCTTAAAAGACTTATCTGAAAGGGGAATGCTGTTTTCAATCTTCAGAACCAGACATAAACCTGTTTTCAAATGTTACATTTTTATATACTCCACAATTTATTCTTATAAATGATGGATCTACTTCCAAAAAGTGACAGAACTCTGTAATGTAAAAGATGAGTTTCAGTTTAATGAACTGTACTCTCGATCTGCCATTTATATAACATACAGATAAAAAACCTTCACTGAAAATTATCATGTTAAAGAATGGAAATAATACCTTAGAGTGATGCCACGAACTTAATTTCAACTACCTTTGGACTGCCTGAAAAAGCAGAAAAAAAAATTTAAAAGCCAGAAATATTAAATACAACTAGTGGAGCAGCACACGATGCATAATGAAACTTTCATCCATGAATTGCAGTAAAGATTTTTATGGTTTCAGTATCTAATGAATTTTATTTCTGATGCATAATTGATATTGACTTTCTCAATGATAATTCCTTTTATGTCTAATAAATTATGGATATTGATTCAATTTAGACCCCCAAATAACTAAATAAATAAATAAAAACACAGGGTTACTGTAGATCTGAAAGCTTCCAATGAAAAAATACCAACCAAACTTACTCAGGTACAGCAGGATATGTGACAACACAAAAATAGTATTATTGTAACAGGGAATTTATATGCAAGAAATTAACACTAGAAACGAAAAAATGTTAAAACAGTCCCCCAAAACTGTAAAATTTTTAGAGATCTAGATAGTAGATATATGTAAAAAACATGATCAGCTAAGAAAATCAATCAATTATATTTCTTGACTTATGATGAAGGTAAATATTGTATGTGTATATTTTTATGTAAATATTTTTCCAGTTGGAGGCTCTCAACTATAAAATATGTTACATATATTAAGGGAGCTTTACACATTAAAATAAACAAAAAGGGACTATAGAATTGGTCTTTAAATTCTACTACTTTTAAATTTCTTCTACTTTCTATACTCACAGAGACCATAGACATCAGCACAGCTGCATCTGTCCTCTATAGAAGGACCACAAGAGTCTCCAAATCCTGTTTCAAATGAAGTCCCTAAAGTTTCCATTTAGCAAAATCACAGCTGTGGGTTCTATTTTAGTTTTACTTTCAATGCAACATCGAAATTCTCATTTGAAAAAAAACCTCTCTTTCCTTTTCAAGGTGTCTATTTAGAGTTCCTGTCTCAAGAGACTCCACACCAAGTTGTGCCTCACAAAGGAACCCACACTGCAGAAGAACCAAGTCCTGCCAGAAGAACAGGAGACACATCCACTCAGAGGTTTTCCTTTCCCAAGTTTGCAATGGATTTATTGCATTATAAAATAACTCCATGCTTTGAAAAAAAGAGGGGCAATAATGCATGTTTTGCTGTTCCAAGGAGAGAATGATTACAGTGCAATGCAGCCTAATCAGTGCAACATTATGTTAATTTTTATTAGTCAAAACTTATATCCTGTGTGTGCAGCTTGGGACCGATGAGGAAAATAAAAGATTTGTTGAAAGCTCCTGCAAGAGCAGGTCACATTTTAATACTTTAATGGGCAACTACTGCATAATGTTTCCTCATATACTTCTCTTTGTAAACTTTATGCTGACCTTCGAAACTGAAGATGGATCAATAGCATTTTATAAGACTATAAAACTGTATGAAACACTAAGTCAATACTGTATTTTTATCACGCTTGTGATATAATGCAGTTCTGTGCATCAAATAACCCTGAGAGTACCAGAGAAGGCTAGGAATTTTGTTTAAAGATATTAATTCAGCCAAGCGCTGGCCAACACCAAATTTGCTGAATGCCAAAAATTTTCATCAGCCCGAAGACACCTCAGTGAACAAAAATCCCCCCTGAACACAAAGGATCAAGCTGATGCAAATTTAAATTGTCCAAATCCAACTAAATGTGGGACAATTCATATGTATGCTTTAATACTTCTTTCTGATCCAACTCAATTTTCATGTGAACAAAGAGTACCTTAACTCCTGGGTAGGTTCTACAGAGATTTACCAAAAATGTGTTTTCTTTGCTCTTGCATGACAGTTTTTGATTCCCAGAAGCTCATTGTGTTTTTATAAAACACACATAAACACCAATGAACATTAATAAATAAATATGACTTGAAAAAACCATAAGAGCTGAGCAGAAGAAAAGAGAAAGAGGAACACAAGATTACTTGCCTTCTCTTGAAAGGAAAAATAAAGAGAAATAAGTAGCTGTAATTACAATTTGTAATTATTTCTGAAAAGCTCTTGCATTCCAGGTGCAAGCATGAACAAAACCCTTTGGATGAGAACATCTGTATGCCCTTTCCATCACTCAGAAATCAATTAGTCCAACTCCTCTCACCTCCCATAATGAAAGATCTCTCCATCCTTATGGTAGACCCAGGTTTCCTTGGGCCCAGGATCAAATTTGAGTCTTGAATCCTTTCCAACATTGGCTTTATCACAGGAAGCATGGTACAGAAACAGCAGAGCTCTTTAATCAGAACTATTTTCCTCTGCTGGCCAAGGCATTCATCTTCCCAATTGTGAGCTGCTCCCCATCCTTTTTGCAATTAACACCCATCCAAGCCCTGCGAGTTGGAGGGATAATGCTCAGCTTCAAGGGCAAAACTATTTCATTGCCCTCAGCATGAGAAATCTGTACACATGAAATGTATCCCTTGTAAGAGAAATCCCCACACATCCCATCTCTAAAGAGAAAAGTATTTCTTCTGTTCAAATAAAGCTGCAAAGGCAATCTCCAAACAAACATTCAGTTGGATCAATAGCCAGAAATTGAATAGAACAATGTCTCCTGCTGCTTTATAGAATTTTCAAAAGATTTGAACCGTACAAACCCAACTTTTCAAGTTCCACCACTGGGATTTATAGTCCTGTTTCCTGAGTCTAGCAAAAGCACTAACAAAGAACAGATTCACATACTAAAACTTAAAAAAAAGTGTTGTATGGTCAAAAAATATCAGGCGTCTAAACTTAAGCCTAGAAAAGCAAGGGCAATCCAAGTTAGGCTCAGGTGGTTTTGTTTACCTTGGAGAACTTCGGAGGTGAAAAAGGGTTTTATACATCTTCCTTGATAATGCCCAAGTGCAACAGATATCTTTACTGAGATCTAATAACATAGCTTTAAAAATGACAATTAACAGGCACATATCCATGAAAACAGCCTTTCCATGATTTTTAGAGGGATATTGTTAATTTATTTAATTTTTTTTTTGTTGAATAACAATATATTATAATATTTCTAGTAAACATGATATAAATTGTAAACATGATATCAATTACTTGATAAACATGATATCAATTACTTAATTTTCTATAGCCCAAAAGCAGGAAATAGATATTTTTTATGTTAACTCCTGTCCTACAAGATGTGTTTTACTTCTGACGTTACTTTTATGGGGAAAAGCAAATTTCCTCCATTACATGGAAAGAAACATCTTGAAGAAAAGTACATTAGATTGTAATTAATATTGAAAAAGACAAACCAAACCAAACCAAACCAAAAAAAAAAAAGGCAAGGAAAGGGAAAGGGAAAGGAAAAGGAAAAGGAAAAAGAAAAGGAAAAGGCACATATCTTTTGAGTGCTCTGTTTTTCTTTGTGGAAAGTAACTTCATGCCCGAAATTTATCTTTATTTATTTTGGTTAGGAACTCTACAGCCATGTGATCTAGGAGAGCTATCCAGTTCCTAACAACAGAAATTGAAAGAGCAATTTCCCACCTCCCCAGGAGCCCAGAGTCCTTCCAGGTGTGGTTCAGTTTTGCTGTCACCTGTCTGGTTATGCAAAGCATCCTGCTGTTTTCCAGAGCAAAGCCAGATGTTCCAGAGACTCCATAATTCCCACAACACATCATAGGAGAGGAAAGGAGATTTTTAGATGGAGAGGTAGGAATATGGGGCTCCCAGGTTTGGATCCCACCACATGCAGCATTGGGTACCTGTCTAGAATTCTGCTGTAGGTTTCTTTTTGATCTTCCTAAATGGCATCAATTTGCCTCCAGAGAGCACCAATCCTGCAGGCTCCTGGATCCACAGTATAACTGCAGAGTTCTTCTGAAAGAAAGGGATATGAAGTTTGTTTTTATCAACTGTGCATCATCATAAGCAGTCTCAGAGAAGAACACTGAGAAATGTTACTTTGAAAAAATAGGGATTTTTTTATATAACAAAGGATAAAAGAATAAAAGAGTCAACATTTTCCAATAACCCAGGAGAAAGTCATTCAAACAGGAGCATGCACGGAATTGCCCATCATCTGGATCTGATACAGGATCCCAATCCCTGATACAATCATGTATCAAACATGGCTTGGAGACTTAATTCTCACCAAGAAAGATGCAGCTCAAACATTTATTACCTAAGTACTGCTTTGGTTGAAGAAATAAGTAGGAAAAGACATTCTGTTATGAAGAATAAAGAGAAGTGACAGGTTGGGATTATTACATTTAATTACTTTAAATGACAATGCCTTTTTTTTCCTTGTCTTTCACATATAATTTTTTCTCTTTTTTTCTGTTCCTCAAATCTAAATGCAAAGAAAGGAAATTATTTTGTTTCCAGTAACAAAACAAGTTTGGGTTTTGTTTGGTTTCTTTTTCTCACACGGTTTAACTTACACTATATTTGTAATCATTGCAAAGAAGCTCAGAAATACATAATTCCTTAGCTTTTTTTCTTTTTTTGCTTTAAATGTCTCAGGGGAGCTTCTACATTTTTTAGAAGATGTGAACAAATAAGTCGTCAGAAAACATGTCAAACTTGAAAGTGTCAGGCTCCAACTGTGGAAATAAACACAACCTACTCTTGTCTGTTATAATTAGGTCTATTGATTTATGTGTTTTGTTTTACTTGCATTTCATACAAGTATTAACAGATGAGGAAGTAGCAATGGGAAATAAAAAGAAAGCAAATAAAATGGTTTAACATAAATGAAATACCTAGAAGAAATGAGATGCATTATTATGGTGTGATGTAATCTAATCTAGCCTTATTTATTTCTAGCTGGTTTTACCTGAGCTGTTACTCTTTAAATGTTTCCAAGACTGCACACTCTGCTCTCGTTTTGTCAAACAAACCTACATCTATGCAATAAACCTCTTCCTTCCCTTCCATCATCTCACTCCAACCCTCTGCCATGGGCAGGGACACCTTCCACTGTCCCAGGGTGCTCCAATCCCTGTCCAGCCTGGCCTTGGACACTTCCAGGGATCCAGGGGCAGCCTCAGCTTCTCTGGGCACCCTGTGCCAGGGCCTCCCCACCCTCACAGCCAGGAACTTCTTAATATCTGAGCTCTCCCTGGAGCCTTCTCCTCTCCAGGCTGAACACCCCCAGGCTGGCTCCATGGAAGATGGGCTCCAGTCCTGGTGACCCTGCTCTGGATTTGCTCCAGCAGCTCCACGTCCTTTTTCTGTTGGAGCTCTGAGAGCTGGAGGCTGCCCGGAGCTGAGAGAGCTCCTTGCTGCTGGGTCCTGCTGAGCTCCTCACCAAGGGACACCCCCAAGTTCTCCTCAGGGCTGCCCTCACACTCTGAGACTTTCTAGTTTGAGTTCATTCCAGGATAACTATCAGATATTCTGAGACTCAGGCCAGCTTTAGTAAATATTTCTCAAAATAATAGATTTTTGTACTGCACGCAAGGGGAAAAAAAAAAACCTACAAAGGTATTTAAATGGCCATCAATATTTTGTTCTTAATACCCTTTTAAAATCAAATGTAACATGCTACCTAACTTCTGACTTCTCAAAATATAACAGAATTACTTGTAAGCTGTACAGATAGCTTGACAGATAGCTGGAATTGAATTGACTTCTATAACCAGAGCTCTCCTCCCCTGGTACGTATATATGAAAATGGAGTGCACTTACCAATGTCAGGCTCTGCTTTCTTCCAGAGCTACACTCTTTTTTCTGGAAGTAAAATCAATACAATAAATCAATACCTTTCCAAAGTACACAGATGCAACAGCAAGACATTACTGTCTTCAGGTTGTGGTGTAATGATTTGAAAAGATTCCTAAACTTTAATTTCAGAACTAAAATATGAGGTTTTTACTGCCATAATTTTTAGGTCTCTAAGGGTCTGTGCATATAATCCCTGCTCCAGCACATCAAACCTCAGAGATCTGAAAATGTTGGAGTACAGTGACCGAAATGATAACAACAAATTTCCATTTCTGCTTTCCTCCAACAAAGTTCCTTACCTTTTAGTCTGGAAATGCAGTGTAGTATTTCATTCCTCAATTCTTTATTTAAGACTGAAAATTTTACTTTTTCTCTCATTCAATCTCTAATTAACACACTCATTCCATGATGACAGACTTTGAATATTTTTAGTTATTCCTGCTACAAGCTTCTAGGCACTACAGCTGTGTAGAGCATATATTTCCTCATTAAGGCAGTGGTGATACAACTAACATTTAAACGTGTGAATATGTAATTCAGGAGCACAGGGATTAGTTGTCTGGCTGAAAACTCATGAATACATATGAAAACAGTGATTACCTAAAAAGATCCTTTGCAGGTTTCTAATGTAAATGTGTACGTTCACAAATTACTTGGAATGATGTGAAACAGAGCTGGTTCCCTTGAGAGGCAAAGTTGCTGTTCCATAAATTGTTTCAGGACTGTGTTTATTATCACTTTTTTTTAGAAGAGTGGATGATTCTCTATCAAAACTTGATAAACATTCATTATAGCTGCATCTATTACACCAGCAAAAGCATGTCTAATATTTCTACATGACATTTATATTCCAGGAGCTTACTGTGTCAAATGAAAAAAAAAAAACTTGTTTTAACAGAGCAGGTAAACAAACTTTCCAGAGTCTAAATCCCTTACCTTTTAATGTGTATAAAGCACCTTCCATAGAACACCCCTGCTTACTGTAATTAAAGTTTAACTTATAAAATATGAACATCTGTAACCATATGCATAAATGATTATTCAGATTGAACAGTGTGAGTGGATTTTGACTGGGAAATATGAGATCTGACTGAAAGATTGAGCCCAAACTACAGCAGAGTTTCAAGAAAAAAGACTGGAGCTGAGTTCAAGGTGAACCAAACCTAAGAACAAGAGATGTCCAGAAAGGTTGGTTGTCATTTTGGGGGTTAAATAAGGAGAGAAGGTGGTGTACCAATCCCAAAGTAAAATAAGGAAGCAGTCAGAAGTCCATTTGTCTTCATGGTGGTTCCTGTGAGAACAAACCTGGGGAGGAGCGGGCAGTGGCTCCAATTTATGGGGAGAGATGTTGTGTACGAGCAACTCATCAGCTTGAGAGCTGAGATAAGAACCATGAGCCATGGAAAAATGATGATCAGGAGGCTGATTCTGGTGTCTGGGAACATCCAGGCACCTCAGTTTTGCTCCTGTGAGTGACCTGTGACTTCATGGGAAGGGAAAAAGTGCAGGAGCTCACAGATAACAAAACACAACCATGAGCAAAAGCACCGCTGCCAAATTACAATCACCTAACAGCACTGCTGCCCTAAATGGATCACAACTGTATTAAAATCATCAATATTCATTTATTTTGTGCTCTTCGCTGCAAAATTGGCAGCAATTTTGGTTGCATAAATGCAGCGACACTGGGTAAGAAAATGGGACGTATATAATATTTCTGCTCTCATAATAATGTAACAGGATATCTGAGCTTGGTAGAAATGTCAGCTGTTCAAATTACATATGAATTACCTCTTTCCAAATATTTGACAGGAATATACCTATTAAATGTTTTTGCAGCTAGCATTTCAACAACAATTTGAGGTAAAATTGCAGTTGAATGAAATTCTCTCACTGTTTTCAGTGAGAAGAAGAAATTGGACAGTAAGTGGCTGCTCAGGACTCTCAGCCAAAGTCTTCTGTTAGGATTCATGGGATTACGCTTGCATTTATTTCCCCTAGAGCCTCTGTTTTATTTGTGGCAGCAACCAAAATCCGCATGCAAAGGATTAAAAGTGCTTTTCAAGGTTAGTGCAGAAATTGGAGTTTGTCAGAAGATGGTGCTGTTAGGCTGCTTTTATCTGAGAAAATTACTTTTAATTACAAAAATAAATTTAATCTGTGTGGAGGCCCCAAATTGTTGATTTGTTTAAAACATGAACATTTTTAATAAATAAATAATTTTGCATTTGTTAAGGCAGAGCTCTGACCTTGAACTACTTCACTAAGTATGTACTGATGCACTTGGGAAATCTTCTCTCAACGGGATTGAGTTTTGTTTCTGACAAATTAAATAAAATTCAGGTGCAGAATTATTCTAGCTAAACCTGGGATAACATGCACGACTTCAGACATCACAATTGTTTTCCAATTATTGGATATATCATAAGTAGGCTTATTAATAATTTCAAATTAGTAGTGAACTGACTGCATGGGCTGCAAGGCCAAGGTCAGACAGTTCCATTAAACACACAAAGAGCTGAGCATTGGTGAGGGCATCCAGGGGAAAGCTGGAAAATTCAGGGAAAATTCCAATACCACATCCATATGAACATCAAAAGTAGTTCTTAAAAGAAATCTACATTTGGGGCTCTAATATTGAAAATATAATCTTGCTGTATCTCCAGCAATTCCCAAGAGATATTCTATGTGAATACACGAAAAAAATGTGTAATGACCTCCAACCATTTTTTTTTCTTCGCTATTTGTCTGATATTTAATAAGTACTTTTCATAGCAGATTTCAATAAAGGGGAAACTTCATCAGCTACTGTGAGGTGGACATTTACAGCTTTTTCCTCTAATGAAACACTTGAAATATATTTCCAATTTCCTGGCTGAATTAAAGCTCTGCTTTTAAGACCAGATCGGAGAGAAATCTGCTTAAGAGATTCTTGCCTTGGAGAGTGGGAAGTGGGCACTTGGGGAAGGAAGCCTAAGAACAAAGCAAATAATTCTGGTTCTTCCACGGCTCCCTGTAGCCTGCAGTTTACGGGCTAATCTGAACACTTGACTCACTTGTTCTCTTGGCTCAGCTGCTTGGAAAGCTGTTCAGTATTGGAAAAGAAATAAAATCACAATGAAGAGTTACAGAACTAAGCACTGTCTTCTCTCCTTCCTGTTAGAATAAGAGGCTTTGAAAAGTTGGATTTAAGATGCTACAAAATACTGGCAAGCAATGAGGCAGAGGTATGTTATCTTAAGGTGATGTCTCTCTCAAAAACTGTATTTTGTTCATTAGAGTTCCCTAATCTCTCTGCAACCTGATCTTACTAACAGCTAAAAAACACAGCACAAACCCACACACACACACACAAAAATTGGACCAAGAGCACCTGGCAGTAGCTTTTTCTGTGAACATCTGGGGCTTTGAAACACCTTAATTTTTTTAAAAAATAAGTGCAAGGAAGCTGAAGAGTCAGGAGACCAGGCAGAGCAAGAAGAACATGAGGGACCATTGCACGGGGCATCTGCATTTCCATCAGAACAGGAATTGTGACATGACAAAGAAAGAACAATCAGAGCTTTGCTCAGATGTTTTGCCCAGATCTTTGTCCTTGACATCACATTATATTTCTGTTTGGAGACCTTCTCTCTGACTCTGTCCCTCCGTCCATAAATGACATTTGCCACTTGTCCTCTCAGATTCCAAACTATTTCAGCTGAAGCAGGTCCTGGCCACTCACCTGCAGAGTTCCTGGGAAGCTGGCACTGACCTTGGCTGCTCCTTAGGCACTGCTGTGGAGAGCACAATTAATAACATCTCCTCCAGGGCTTTTCTTCACTCGGAAACCACACCAAGCTAAATCACAACCTTGAGAAGTCACTTAGTGCTCTTTTCTAATTGAATGTAATCGTCAAGTGAACCCAAATCCTAGGAGATAGAGCCACATTAACACAGCACCTCCAACTGCTTAGTCACTCTGACAAAGTGTTGATCTCTCTTCCCATGGCACTGCAAGCCAGGAAATGTGGCAGAGTAACAGCCAGAGCAGCAGGATATTATTTCTGCTTCTGTCATTTGTTCATCTCGTATTATTGAGGAAAATAATGTGTGTTTTCCTGAGTTTCTTCACTTGTTTTACAGGAAATAATAACTGTGACCTACCGGGGAGGGGAACCGAAGGACACAATTCAAACTTGGAAAACATGCTGAGATAAGAGATGTTAAAGAAGCTCAAGTATTTATTAAGAAGAGTTGAGCAAATATCATTTTTCAGAGTTACTGAAGTTTCTTGGTGTACAATTGGCAGAATGATAGAAATTGTATTTTCTCTAAATTTTAGTTTTTAGTCACACAACACTTATCCATATTCTTTCCTTGAAACACTTTTCCCATCAACCTAAGAGCTGGAGCTCAGGGACTTTTAATGATGTCAAGTGTATTCTGAAGAGTAACTTTAGAGGCCTGTCCTTTTTGTATTAACAGATATAAATAGCAATATCAAAAAGAATATAAAAAATCAGTTTTTGCAGGCTTTGCACTCTGCCTGCTGTGCAACCCATGTTCTTGACCTGCTGAAAGCTAATGACAGAGTTAGGGCTTAATACTCCAGCAATCATGCAGGTGATCTGTCAGGCTGAAAGGATGAGCTCTCATATTAAATAAGAAAGTGGGGAGGGAAATAAAAAGCTGCTAACACATCCAGATTGTTATATTAACTTTGGCCAGATCCAAAAATGAAAGAGAACTGAGACTAAAACCAGTGGCCCAGAGCACGGGGAATTTAGCAACTCAGAAGAGGCCAAGGCTCTCTGCACTTAATGAAAAAGCTATTGACCTTGAGGACTGATCTAAGGGACTTGATTTAGGACCACTGGAAAAACAGAAATGTTATAAACGTTATAAAAATAACCTGTTCCTTCCATAACAGGACTTCTGAATGATGCCCTGGCTGAAACTAACAATTTGCACATGCTTGCATGTTATATTTTCTAAATTTCAAAATCCTGTATAATTTACCTTAGTTAAAGATCCAGTACAATTTGCTTTCACTTGTTGCAGGAAGAGGATTCACTCATTCCGCTCAAAGCTCCCTGTGTTTGAGCCCACGTCTGATTTTACATAGGCTGGCTCTGTGTCACGAAATTCACCGCAGTAATTCAGTTCTGTGAGTTTTTCACATTATTAGGATACTCCATCTGCCATTAGGGGAGAAAAATCATGCTTATCTATAAACAGGCTTTCTCTTACTGCTGCTTATTTCCTTTCTTCTAAGCATTTGGATAAGCAGGGACAGCGGAGAATGAAGTTCAGAGACATAAACCAAGAATTGCACTTTTCTTTTTGCAATTTCTCTTTTCGCTAATGACCACTGACAGCAAGGTTGGAGGCAGGGTGGGTTCCTTTCCCCTTGCCTTGCTGACGACTGCTCATGCCAGAAAAACAATTTGCCAGGAAAATCTGTAGGACAAACAAGCAAAGAGAATATTGTCACCTTCATACCTTTTAGTTTTGATCAGTGGCTGATATCTATGCTAAGTACAAAATTATCAGATAGAGCATGGGGAAAACAGTGATTATATTGTTACAGGGGTTTCTGCATGTTACTCTCACTCTTCCATTTCCCCATCTGATCCATTCATTACAAAGCACACAGCCAGCCATCTTCCAGCAGCATTTGGGCCACTGTGGGGGGATATGACAGTTGTGATGAAAATTAATTGAAGCTGAAGCTATTAACACAGGTTTGGATTGACTTTTCTTATCTCAGGCCACAGCTACTTGATCACGTTAATTACAAGGTTGATCTTCCCGAGCACGGGAGTTGTTCCTTCACCAGTTGATGCCTTGTACAGTGTCCATTTAGGGATGTTCCACTGAATGCTAATTAGCCCGAGAGGCAAAGCCAGCTCTGCTCCACAGAGGTCACATTTTCAAACACAAGGCCATGTTCTGCTTTAGTTGAGCACAAGAAATGATTTCGGAAATATGAAGGCAACCAAATGCAAGACTGACAAAGATTAGCAAACACACCAATTAATAATCGCATTACACCACAACGACAATAAATCCTTCTATAAAATACAGAACCAATTACAAGGCACACAAATCATTAGCAGACTATTTAGATTTATGAGGAAAACTGCGACTCGATAAGAAAAAGCAAGCAGTGTGCCAAGCAACCTACAGAGCACATTCCCTGACGTTCTTGAGAGAGTTTGGGAACACTGACTTTGAAAAAAACCAATCACAAATCTTGGAGCTCCTGGCAGATGTCATCCCTTGGAATCCCAGTTGTTTATGTGCAACCAACTGGCTTGAACGTTGTTTCATGTTTCATGGCTATGCATTACAAATATAAAAATGTGTAAAGCTCACCTTGAGGGAAAGAAAAAACCAAAACACAGATCTCATAAAGCAAGGTAATGGCACAGAATATCACTGCAAAAATGGGATAATAGTGATAGAAGTATAAGTATGAAAATATCACCAAAAAAAATGTATTTTTTTAACTAATACTCACAGTTATTCGGCTACTTGATTGCTTTTGTTCAAAAAAGTAGTTCTAGCCAATCCCTGAGATGCAAGGAAAGAACATGACACAACAGCAGGTCTTCTCAGCCAAAAAAAAAATTCTAAGAAAAGAAAATTAAGACTTTTTTTTTACATTTTCCATTAAGACAGCTTGGGTTACATACAGAATTGAGGGGTCTTTACAGATGATCTGCTTAGTCTTTAAAACATCCAATGGAAAATGCTGCATTTACCAAGACCCCGTTCTTCAGCTTACTTTGATGAGGAAGGAGAAAACCCAACCCAAACCAAAAGGTTTATAATCATTTAAGGTACAGGATAGATCAGCTCTAAGAGGTTTACACCAGTGTAAATTTAATAGTAGAAATAGTTTGTACAGCAGAATATTTCAGTTGTGATCCTAAAAAATTCAATTAATTTGTCTTTCTGGAGATTTCTGCCATGGAAGACAGAAGGGTTTAATTGAAGGGGTCAGCAGCAGTGACCTGGTCCTGCCAGGGCCGTGGCTGCTGTGACATTGGGGTCACACAGCTCCCCCAGGCTGCTCATGGAGCTCAGCATCCAGTGATGAACAAACATCTATCACACACTTGGTTATTGAGATGTCCACTCTCAAAGCATCTTTTTTTCTAAATTGCATGAGTATATAATAAACTAAAGATGAATTGCTGATTTTCAGTCAGGTTCAAAACACATCAACAATGGAGTGAAAGCTGTCCTGTGCCACCAAAGAGTGAATCCTCTCCTCCCTGATTTCCAGCAGGGCAAACCCTGATTTTGTGTATGATATCACAGGAGAGGAAGCTGGGCCATCCATTCAGATCCATTCAGAAACTTCATTTTCCCAAGTTTTATGTGCTCTAACAAGGGAAATGCAGCAAACCAAATCACAGAGGCCAACTGAGTGTTTACCACAGAGAACAAATGCACAGCGTCCAGTGGGGAAAGCAAGAGCTTTCCACTCTGTGAAAGGAGTATTTGATCAGAAGTACTCCACACAAACACAGAGCTCTAAAAGAGAGGAGAAAACTCTTTTCAAAGCCATTGCTGATTAACTGAGGCTGTGAGACAAATTGTTAAAACTTGGAATAGGGGCAGGACTAGATCTTATTCAGCTACTGATTACCAAAACTCTGCATACCTAGAAAGGAAGAAAAATGATTATTTTTTTTTCTTGATGTCTTCTGTGTGCAGACCAGCTTTTGAAATAATAATAAAAAAAGCATCAATAATACATTAGCAAGTAATCTGAAAGCAATGACATGCCATTTAATAAAAAATCTAAAAAATCTAAGGGATTACTACATTCAGGTTCATTTAAGCCTTTTAGTTCCATACATAATACCAGGAAAAGACAAAGGGTTTTAAAGAAAAAAGTTCTAAAGTGACTCATGATTTGATTAATAGCAAGGCATCTGCTAATTAATAAGGTATAAAGAAAACGTTATTATTAGAAAACAAGAAAAAACTTTATTTAGATAATTTGTTGATTAAAAAGACACAGATCAAGAGATAATTTGACACAAGTTTTTAAACTTTTAAACTTTGCAAGGATGAGAAACTTGGTAAAATGAGGGACCTCTTCAAACTGTAAATGAACATTTTGTTAGATATTTCAAATATCTGTCCTAGTCTTTGGCATCGTTTCTATCAAACTATATTTCAAATATCTGTCCTAGTCTTTGGCATCGTTTCTATCAAACTCTTCTCTGAGATGTGCCAGTTTCAATGAACATTTACTCTGGTGAGAGTCAAGGGCTGAGGTTCAACCATGGACATTTGCTGTTTCTACTTATTGGCTCATTCTGATTCATTCACATTCTGTATGAGCCCAATCTTGTATTTTCCCATTGGAAAACAAATGTCCAGACCTCGAGGAATGTATCCTTCTAAATCAGCTTTTGAATGCTAGCTTAAAAACAATTTTGGCTTCTTAGTTGCACTTCCCAAATTGCCCCATTACTGGCTTTCACATTGAGTAACCATTATTCATGATCAAAATTCCTGCTGAGATGGACAGCAGCAAGTTAGCCAAGCCTGGAGATCAGATAGTTTGAGATCAGCTGGCCAAAGAGGTTTAAAGAAAAAAAAAATAATGACAAAATCAATTCTTTTTTAAGGATTCAGAAACCATTGCTCTAACACCTCAGCAGCAAACAAGTTAATTGCTAATTTCCTTCAGTTTCTGTTTGCTTGGATCCCTTGCACGTTCAGCTTTGTTAGTGCTTGAAAGCTGCTCTATCCCTGTTCCAGGCCTAATTCCTGACTGCTGTCTGATGTGAGACAAGGCAATATTGAAACACCTGTCCACTATCATAGATAAGACATCTGCAGCAGAAATCGCACAGTAATTTTACTGTTGAAATGACTTGATTACTGCCTTGAGGAGTTGAGGTAAAATTTAAACAAATAAAGAGCACAAGAAGTAGAACAGGAAAAGAAATTTCTGCACTGAGAGAGTCTGTAGCTGGTTAAGCAAAAGAACGAGGTTCTAAAGAGGGATTATAAATAGATTATAACAATTATTATTACTTAAATATGGCCTTTAGCCGCTTCTACCTGCCAAAAACACCATTTCTTTTAACTCACCATTATTTGAATTATATATTAATTTCTGCATCACCGTGTACTCACAAATATATTTTTCCTTCCTTAGAAAAATATCTCACAATAATAAGGAGACCTTTTCCCAGATCCTGCAAAGTTAATTGAAGCAAGGCAAGGACCAAAGGTAATTGAAGCAAAGAAAGCTCAGCACCAAGGTGAAGTCATCTTCACTTAGGGTTGGTATTTAGTAGGCATTCAACCTAACAACACTGCCAAAGGGAATAAAATTTGGTGTGTCAGGTTTAATGACACAGAAAGTGGAGAGAGGGTATTAAAAGGCAGCACAGGTGCATGGTCTGAGGGAGTTTATGAGCCCTGGGTTTTATTGCTCATATTCACCCATAGGATCAGATGCTGTGTGTTATAATGCAATGTTCAGGTGGGAAGAGCAAGGTTGTGGCACCCTGTGTAAACCTGGCAATGTAAAAGGGCTCAGTCTCCACAGGGTAAACCTTGATACACATTGTTTTAAGGTTTTTATGAGAGGCAACCTTTTACGTTGAATAAAACAAAAACAAAACAAAAAAAACCA